>VZTI01004959.1:104016-176903 GCA_013397865.1 Struthidea cinerea | reverse complement strand
AAAGAAAAAAAAAAAGACAATGATTTCTCTGCGAATTTCTAATGGGAAACTGTCCGGGATACTTCCTCCAGCAGCATTCCGGGTTGCATGTATTTGTATTTCATTGATGGAGTCCTTTGATTCACTTGCACTTCACCCTCATCTTTAGTAGAAAAAAAACAAGACAACCACAAAACCAAACAAACAATCGTGGCTGGGTTCTTTCTCCTTTAATCTTGGAGGGAAGCAGGCAGAGAGAGGGAGATCAAGCGCTACCTTTTCCACTCTTAAATCTCTGTCGGTCGTTTGCTGTCCCACCTCTGAAATAAAAGGGAGCGGAAAGCGCCAGGAGAGCGGAGTTCGCCTCCCTTTGCCGGGTCTCTCCTGTCCTGAGGGCAAAAGTAAATGAAAAAAAAAAAAAGAAAAAAGAGAGTATTTAATTCCCAACCACCACTTGACACCACGGCAAATTCCGATAAGAGGTACTGGGTACATGTAAAATATGTTGATACACACGAACAAAGTTTATTTTGGCTATAACTTGTGAATTGATAGTTGACTGTCAAACATTTACATTTTATCTCATAAAGGTGTATCTATTCACGTAATCTTGTGATTTTTTTGGTTATGATTATTATTATTTGAGAGACGTATAGCTATTTAACCTGGGGTACCCTGCAGTCAGTGATTGTTATCCCAGATTTTGCCATCAGACCCTCATGCTTATTGCCAAGACAGAGGGAAAGCTCTTCTACGCGAACTTTGGTATGGACGGGCTTTGTATCTATTTGTTCTCCATGAAAACAAAATTATTTATATTGACCATATTTTTTCTAGTGTATTTTAAGTTATTTAAAAAAGAAAAAGAAAAGGAAAAAAAAAAAAGAAAGCAAGATGCTGTTATCTCATTGCATTTGTTGTCAGTACAATATATTTTGTTTCACTCAGGTTTGCTTCACCTTTTTTAATCCATTTTCGACGTCACGAATTTCAATAAGTGCCAAGTAATGAATTTAAGACACTTTGCGACCTATTGACTGAAGGGGGGACGGTTCGGGGGGCGGTTCCGGCTCCCTGCCGGGACTGTCGGTGTCCAGCCACCGGTGATGTTCTTTCCTTTCCGTGTTCACACCTTCTGTAGCGTTCGCACGTTTCTTTCAGCTCCGTAGATATCGCGACACGCCGATAGCGCTCAGCACGACGAGGAAGCGCCGCTCGCCTCCGCGCAGCTTTTTAAATTTTTTTTCCCCCCCACTTTCTGTGAGTTTACCCAGAGTTTCGGCTGCACAAACCGGGACGCGGCGTTCGCGTTGGCTTTTCTGCGGCAGCCAAGCCGGCCGGCGGAAGCTCTATAGCAATTGTGTCTTTACGAGTTCTGTCAGGTTCCCTCAGGTAATAAAAGCGAGGAAAGCGGAACGGCTCGGAATCTTTTCCAGGGAGGGATCCGGGGGGATCGGGACCCCCCGCGCCCAGGCAGAGCCCGCACCGCGCCGGCTCCGGCCCGGCGCTCCCGGCGGGGGCGCGGGGGGCTCCGGGCTGGGCGCTTCCCCCAGGTCGGGATTCTCCTCCCGCTCCTCCGGGAGCGCTGGGAAGCTCCGAGAAATCCCGGCGGGAGGAGCCGCTCCGGGGTGAGCGATGGACGGGGCTGGCGGGGGACGCGCAGCCCCCGAGCCCCCGGCGGGCCCCTCGCCGGGGAAGGGCTGGGAAAGGTTGGGACGGGTTGGGGAGGGTCCCCCGGGCCGGCTGCGGCACCGCGGGCAGCGGCGGGAGAGCCCGAGGTGTCCCCGCGGGATGGGCACGGATAAGGACAAGGATAAGGACAGGGACAAGGACAGGGATAAGGACAGGGACAGTCAGAGCCCTCCCGGCGAGGCCCGCGAGCAGCCAGAGTCAAACCAGCTCGGCCGTTTCTATGCTAATAACGGGCTGGAAATGATAGATTTTGTGTTAGGTGAAACGGCTTTATTCCAGCAAAAGTAAGATACTGCTAATTATAAAGTCAATAAAAGTACCGGTGGTGTCGATTGATCCCCGAATACAGCAGTTCATTAATATGCGTGCGAGAGCACCGCAGCCCCACGGCTCAGAACGAGCCTCAGACACCCTCTCCCTCCTCCAAATAAAATTGTCACGTCCCACCTGCTCTGCTTAAAGCACAACTGGCTCAGGCAGAGCTGCCCAGCCACCTTCCGCAGGTTTTTGGGGGGTGTAACGCAAACGCGGGGGATACAAGGGGAACCTCACACCTTCGCTCAGCTCTTGGCACGTCCACCTTCAAGATGGTTGTAATAAAAAGTCGGGGAAAACGGGCTTTCATCCTATCAGGGAAGGTGATTGGATGGTGTAAGAGGACTGTGTGGTTTTCAGCGCAGCCGTGATTAAAATAAAATAGTCTTAACGGGATGTTTCTGGACAGGAACACTTACATTCCTGGTTTCCTTGGACTGGAATGCCTAATAAGTCTGCAGGCCAACAGAAGTTGGCCAGGACTCTTCTGTTCCTATTTTATTTCTTAGAGTGTCTGAATCTCTATAAAACCCCGTAGGTTTCCCAAGATTTAATTATGGATATTTCACGAGGCAGCCAGCGCTCACGATCTGTGCTTCCTGGAGATAAAATTTTCGTGTGGGATTGACGTGGAGACGTGCTGGCCTGTGAAGGGGATTCGGAGAAGGGATCCAAGAAATCCTGTAGGAAGGAGTAAACACCTGTTTCTGTCCTCGCAGAGCCCTTGGTGCGTTCCCAGCAGGACCTGACGCAGATTCCGCGGGGCTGGAGGAGGAGTTCCCACATTTTGTTGTCTCTCTGCAGCAGCACGAGTGAGGTGAGCGGGGCAGGGAGCAGCCAGACGTGGGGCAGGGAGCCCCAACCCCACAGATTCCCGCGTGGATCTCCGTCCTCCGCACAAAAACGCTGGAAAGGAGAAGGGAAGAAAACACGGTGCATAAACCTGCATGAAAACGGGCTAAATCCTGTCTACAAACCTGCTGCGTCTCGTGTTGTTCTCTCACAGCTCAGCCTCATTCCAGGCGAGGCTTTCCAAGCTGCCTTTCTGAGGAGCAGCCCTGGAAAAGCAGCCGAGCCCCTGTGGCATCCAGCCCTCGGAGCGAGCTGCGGCTGGGTAGCCACGGGGTAAATAACGAGCAGTGCTAACAGTACACGCTGCGCTCCTTCCTGCCCAGTAAATATTGATACTTGTCCAGTTCCGCGGCTGCTCCTCTTTTGTTCGCCCTCGAATCCTCAGTCGCTCGCTGTTTCTGAGCCTGATTCCCCTCCCCGTGAGGTACCAGCAGGTGAAAGGGCACCTCGAAGGGCATCCCCTGCCTCAGTTTAGGAATAAAAGCAGCAGGTCTGCAGCACTTCTGTGGTTCTGAGGCGGGCAGCAAAGTTCTGCAAGGAACTGGAAAAGTTGTGCTCATTTTTAACCTTTCGTGAATTCAAGCAGCAGCTGCCCCTGGTTTTCCTGGAAGATCCAGTGAGCGTTCCCAGCAACGGGAGCTGTCACTACTCACACCTTACACCAGCCCCCAGCCTTCTCTCCAGGTGTTCTTTAGGCAATTAAGTTGGTGTGAGTGAAGGAAATCCTCAGAATTTTCGACACCCCGAGTCTCGCTGCTCTGGTGGCAGACTGTGGGGTTTGGGATGCGTTTGTGCTGCTTTGCCACTTCCTCCTGGTTCTGGGGGCTGCCCCGAACTCCTGATGGCAGAACCAGCAGAGCCACCAATTCCCATCATCTTCCTCAGCGTGGTGGTGACACTGTGCCTGCTTTGAGAAGGTAATGAGCCACCCAAAGCCCACCCCTTCCCGATGTGAGGCTGGTTTTTGGTTCAGTGGAAAGGCTGTGAGTGCCAGGCGCTGCTGCCTGCAGGATCTGCGGGAATCTGCCGAATCATCCCCGTGTGCATCCCCGGTGCCGTGCCCACAGCCGGCTCCTGCTCTGCGCTGCAGAGCCAGCCTCTCCTCCAGCAGTGTCATTTTTGGGCTCAGTAGAGCCTCAACTTTTCCTGGAGAGGGAAGGGAAGCTTTTCTCTGTTCAGGGAAAGATGTTTGGGAAGGTTTTCCTTCACAACAAAGGGTTTGTGGCCTTTGCGTGTCCGGCACGCTGCTCATTGCACACCCTCGTGCTTTCAGCAGCCTCCTCTCACACAGGTAGAAATCACCCAGGGAAAAATCCTGGGAGACAATTACCAAACTGGGGAGGTAAAAATGCACGAAAGGAGCGAGGGGCAGTTTGACTTCCTCAGCAGCTGCAGCCACCCTGAAAGCACCGAGGCCATAAAGCTGGGGTGGATAAAACAGAGCGCCAGAGCTTTATCAACACCTTCCTCAAGCTCATTTAGGGAACAGAGAGCAGTTCTAGCAATGCTTCCAGGAGTGCAGCTGTGTCAGCCTTCAGGCTGAGATGCCACGTGTGGCAGGGTGGCACCCACCCTGGTGCTGCACCCCTGGGCCTGTGGGGTCACTTGGGGTCACGCCGTGGTCCTGTAGGGCATCCCCAGCTCTGTGCAGCCACGTGGCTCCAGCAGCAGGGGATGCCTGCACATCCCCGTCCCCCTGCCAGCCCTTTGGAACTCCCACCTTGGATTCTGCACCTTCTGGACGAGGCAGGAAGCATCCCCGGCCGCTTCTGTGCAGTGGATAGACTGGTCAGCAGCTGCTCACGTCCAGCTGGGGTGTGTGGGGTGCCCGGTTCCAGGTGGCCCCTGCGCCAGAATTGTCACTGGAGCCTTTTGGCTTCCTGGGTTTGCATGAAGGTCTCCTGCCACTGTGGAATGGGAATTCTGCTCGGAACTTAGTGGCTGCAGGGTCACACTGACCCCACAGTTTCTGCTCTCTGTGAAACCCAACTATTTTAAACCTCCAGTCACCCTCCTTCACCCAGCCCCTGCAGTGGCCTGCAGCTCCAGGGAGATGCTGACAAGCTCCACGCTCTCTGTGACAGGGGAAACATTTCATCACTCCCGTGTCAGGCAGCCACTGCCACCATTCCTGCTTCCACAACAACCCCAACCCACTGTTTTCTTTTCCTTACAGGAGGAGAGTGCGACCCACCAGCCAGCACTGATGAGAACTCCAGATGGAGCTCGCACACGGGGGTGGGGTTGCCCCATAGGAGCAGCTCAGGCATGAGAGGGTGTTTGGAAAATAAGGATTGTCTGTGTGTTATAGAATCATGGAAGCATGGAGGAGCTTGGGTTGGAAGGGACCTTAAAGATCATCTCATCCAGCCCCACCCCTGCTATGGGCAGGGACACCTCCCACCATCCCCAGCTGCTCCAAGCCCCAGTGTCCAACCTGGCCTTGGACACTGCCAGGGATCCAGGGGCAGCCACACCCTGTGCCAGGGCCTGCCCACCTTCACAGGGAAGAATTGTTTCCAGCATCCCATCTATCCCTGCCCTCCATCACTTCGAAGCCATTCTCCCTTGCCCTGTCTCTACAGGCCCTTACAAAAAGCATCACAATTTTGGAAACAACCAGACGGAGACACAACGACTTTCCTTGGAGTCATTTTAACTCAGTGACTGAATTCTGAGGGGGGCTGGCCCAGGTGGTCTCCCCTCCCAGGGTGCCAGAGGATCCACGAGGGGGTTTGGCACCCCAGCGCAGACAGCAGTGTGCAAACTGTTATTATTAACAACACCACACTCACCACCCTCTCATTGTCCTTCGAGTAAACATTTAAGCAGTGGAAACTTGGCCTGCACTTCCCCAGACTGGCAATCTGCTGGCAGCTGAGACCCTGCCCGGGTCCCATCACAAAATCCCCGTGAACACTCAGAACATCTTTTTCACCACTCCTCCACTTAATGTACACATTTTAATTATTATGCAGATCCTCGTTTAGGAAATATTTGGATTTGGAAGTGTTTGGCCATGTGGTAATCTTTAGGACAAAGGTAAACATATTCTTTGTTAAAGAAAATGTAAATAAAGAATTGCCCCGAAATATCTCTGAGAGGTTAAATGCGGGACAATGGGAACCACATGTAAATGTTCCTGCTGTCCCCATGCAGGAAACCCAGGGGTGCTTCCAGTGACTTTGGTGACTGCAGCAGGAATTCTGCTGGGGTGACGTCCTGACCCCATAAGAAAAAGGAAACAGCAGGCTAAGGAATTAGCAGGGTGTGATGCATTTTAAATCACAGAATCCCAGACTGGTTTGGGTTGGAAGGACCTTAAAGCCCACCCAGTGCCACCCCTGCCATGGGCAGGGACACCTCCCACTGTCCCAGGCTGCTCCCAGCCCCAGTGTCCAGCCTGGCCTTGGGCACTGCCAGGGATCCAGGGGCAGCCACAGCTTCTCTGGGCACCCTGTGCCAGGGCCTGCCCACCCTCCCAGCCAGGAATTCTTTCCCAATATCCCATCTGAACCAGCTCTCTGTCATCTCATAGCTGGTTTAGATTGCCCCAGTTACTTGAAGAGCCGTTAATTTACAGGGATGCCACGGCTACAACGCCCATCCTCACCCTGCACAGGGATGGGAGCTCATCCACAGGGTTCCTGCTCATTTTCCAGCTGTTTTTCCTCCTTGTCCCATACCCGCAGTGGGATCTGGTTTATTCCCACACTGCTGGAACAGCAGGAGAGGATTTCCTGATGGGATCTGATGGCTTTCAGGCCAGCTCCTGACACGGTGGGAGCAGTGGCAGCTCTGCCCTCCACCCCTGCAGCAGCACAAGAAGTGCCAGACCCGTGGTGGGTTTTGTGCCTGTTCCACGCAGCTGACAAAGAGCTCTGTAACGTTAAGCAGATGACAATCCTTACATGTGTAATCACTTTAATTACAGAAGCCGTTCACAATATTTTCCTGCCCAGGTAAAGGATTCTGTATGAATTTCAAAACTAATTGAACCACATGAATACTGCTGAAGGAAACCGGAGCATTTGCAATTCATGCGTTCTTTTGCGTTCAGATGTAATTAATTTGGATTAATTTCTAATGAACTCATTTTGCTTCTAATCAAGAACTTCTTTTCCCGGGCTGGGGAAATGCCTGTGAGTTTTCCCTCCGAGCTGTCTTGCATAACATCTGCCCCGAGCTGTGTCTGTGGAACAATGGAGAGGCAGATTTACAGGGTGTCAGCCCTCGCTCCAGGCCCGCAGAAAGATGAATTAAGCCTTCTCTCAGAAATGGAACATATATACTTCAAACCAATTGTTATTAGCCAAGATACGGCCAGGGTCACACGGAGTTCCGTGTGAAGCACTCCTGTGACTAATTTATCTCCAGGGCTCTTTAAAGTAAGAATTTATTTAAATTTTTTGTCAAGTCGTGCACAAGTTCTTTAAGTGCCCGACTTAGTTTTCAAGAAAATAAAAACAAACATTGAGCAGGGTTTGGTTTTGTTTTTAACTGTTTCTGTGCGCTCGTGCAATCGTTGCTCGTTCATGTGGGGAAATCTGGGGGGGTTCAATGGACTTCAAATGCTGTCAAGGAGGAAAAGGTGAATTTGGTCTTGCCTAAGTTCAGAGAGCTCGGAGCAGAGATGTGGATTAATGCTGGGGGCTCAAGTAGCCAAGAGAATAAATGGAGCAGAAAGAAGAATTTTTCTTCTGCCACTTGCAATTAAAAGTCAGAGAATGCCAGAATGGTTTGGGTTGGAAGGTTCCTTAAAACCCATCCCATTCCACTCCCTGCCAGGGACAGGGATGCCTCCCACTGCTGCTCCAAGCCCTGTCCAACCTGGCCCTGAAAAATGCTCATTTTGTACTTCAACATCGATAAAATGGGGACGGTCATAATTTCAACGTGGAATTGAAATTGCAAAAATTTGAGGAAAACTACAAGAATTCTGCTAGCTGTTCTTGAAGCTGCACTGGGTCCCTCTGTGGGCAGCACCCCCCTACTCCTGTGCTCTGAGGATGGAAGGATGGCCTCCAGCCAGCCTTTCCAGAAAAGGAGCTGCAGAATGTAAATGAAAACAAACAAAAAAAATCACGTTTGGGCCCAGAAGAAACGCATTGCCCACAAATGGCATTTTTCCTGATTTCTGTACAGCTCTCGAATTGGCACAACCTTGTTCAGCTTCAAAGACCTAAGAAAATTGCAGCCCGAGGCTCTTGGATGGGGGCTGAGTGTGGCTCTTATCGCTGAAGTCCTGGGGAATCATTTCAGGCCAAGTGTCCATCCCAGCTCTCTCACTCTGTGCTTCCCCACGTTTGCCCTGGGACACCGAGGAAGGCAGAAAATGTGGGCAGTCTTTAGACCAGTCTCACATGAAAAAATGTATTAAATGGTTAAACACAGTTCCAGTTCCTGCAGAGCAGCATCCTGGAGCATCCCTGGCAGTGTCCAAGGCCGGGTTGGACAGGGCTTGGAGCAGCCTGGGATGGTGGGAGGTGTCCCTGCCCATGGCAGGGGAATGAGATGATTTTTAAGGTCCCTCCCAACCCAAACCAGTCTGGGATTCCGTGTTTCTTGGAAATAAATAATCTGAAAACACCTCTTGGAAGCAAACAGCCGTTGATCCTTGAATGACAACTTCCAGGAAAGGGCCAGACGAGTGAATTCCATCAAACACCCTGAAATCCGGGGCTCTGTGTGTGTGAGAAGCATTTCCAGGTCCCCTGGCTGCCCGTCCAGCTGGGCCCGATGCTCCGGTTGTAAATAAACTCCGATGGATCCATGGAGGGCTTTGCCCACTCATCAATTTATTTCCTGAGTTAAACAGCCCGAGAGAGCCCGGAGAGTCTGTGCCACACGGGCTGGCAGTGCTGCCCTCTCTCCAGACGTTGGAAATGCAGAAGGAAAAGGTGGGAAGGAATATCCACAGCCTGGCCCCCGGAGTATCACAACCTCGTGCACGTTTGTGTCCCTACAGAAGGGCCGGAATCACGGAGTGTAACCAGGAAATTAAATTTTCCTGTCACCCATTAAACCCATCGATGGCCACTGTCTCCGTCATTCCCAGTGGCAGGGAAACCAAAACACCTTCAGGGGAGCTGGGGACTCCCTGAAGGGGGCACGACTGGATGAAGGACATGGAGATCCTCCTCCTCCTCCTCACTAAATGTCCTCCTGGCCTTGCACCTGCTGCCAGCAAGGCAATTCCAAGAATGAGGGTGATGGAAACCTTGCTGGAAAGGGGATGTACAGTGATGGAAAGGAGGACAGAAGACTTTAAGCTTTATATAACATTTCTTCCCTCCACCAGGATTTGTACAAACAGACACAGGAACAGCCGACCTCACCCTGGCTACCAGCAAACCGTGAGCCTTTAAACACAATTAATGCAAAACATCATTTAATTGTCACTGCCTTCCCTCGTTTGCAGCACATGGATAATATTCCAGTGGCTTGTGACTCCGTGGACAGTCTCATGAGCAGCACTCACTGAGCTGGAGCTCTGCTGGTGTAAGTGGAACTTCACAAAAGGTAATTTTTATTTTTGACATCCATTTTAAAGAAAATTTCCATCTAAGCAGCAGCTCATGTTTCAGCTCTCGGCAGAGTCGTTCGGCCCCCAAAATAAACTGTTGGTTTAACATTTATTTGTGTGCAAACCCACACACATTTGTTTGCAGAGATCAAAGTGGGTTTCCAGTTTACAGATGAAGCTGTGGCCGTAGCAGAGCTGTGGAAGCCCTCCCCGGGTGTTTGAACAGTGTGTGTTTCAACACAGCTCTGCAGCCAAAAATCACACGGAGCCCTGGGCTCCAGGGGCACCCACGAGCCCTTTGTAGGCTCAGTTTGGGATTGCAGAGGGAAAACATCCCCGAATCAGTCATTTCCCAGTGTCTTTATTTCCCACTCAAAGCGCAGGGCAGCGAACAGGCTCTGGTGAAGTGATGCAAAGAGGTTTCCAGCTGGGAGGACGTGTTGGGATCTTAAGCCTCATGCTGGAGCAGCTCCTTGCTGCTGGAGATGAATCCCAGCATCTTCCCCTTCTTCTCCCGGAGGACAGCAGAGCTCCAGCTGTCCAAAGGGACCTTCCACAGCGTCTTGTTCAACCCATCCCTTGGGAACAAGCTGTGAGATCCACTGGGAAATAAAAGTTAATGACGACTGTGCATCTAAATCCTGGCAGTGCTGGAATTCCGTGGATCAAGGACTGCAGGAGCCTCTGAATGGAGTCACAGCTACCTCGTGTTCTTCAGACACTCCCCACTGGGCAGACACTTGGAATGGCTGCTGTAAAGTTAATGGTATTTAATAAATGATCTGCAGAGGGAAAATATCAGCTCAATACCAGGGAGAACAGGAGGAGTGCTCTGGTTGCCCTTCTCTGACCGATCTGGGTACATTTCCATCACCACTTCACCAACATTTTAGGCTTTATTATTTGGATACCAAAAACAAACAAGCCTGGGCTCCAGGAACAACCCAACCTTCTCAAGGACGTGGTGGATTTTAGCTGATGTTGGTTTATGCCCAGTGAGAGCAGAGCAAACTGTTGGCAGTTGCTGTGTATGATGGGGTTGATCTTTTAAGCATCAATCCATGGGGTGTTTGTCTTTCCCAAGCCTGCTGTCTGCAAATGCTTCAGCAGGCAGAGATCTGGGGGAGTCCTGACCACAGCAGCATATTTTATTTGTTGAAAATCAGTTTTGTATTGTAATAAAGAATATTTGCTGTGGCAGCCTGGGGTTTTTTTCTGGAGACTGATTTATACCTGTCCAGACAGCTAAAGAAAAATGCCTTAAGACTTAACTGCACAATTCTATTATCCTAAGTATCGACTCTCAAATTCCTGTAGTGAACTGACTGCGAATTTCTGATTAAAAATGAATTCTAATTAATTTAAGGAACAGAGAGAAACAAAAGGAAAACCATGAGCTACTACCTGACATCATGGATGGGAATGGTCCGGTGTGGACAGAGGGCTGAAAATGTGTAAACAGATCCTGGAATCCCAGAGTGGGCTGGAGGGACCTTAAAGCTCATCTGCCATGGGATGCCTTCCACTACCCCAGGCTGCTCCAATCCCCTTCCAGCCTGGCCTTGGACACTTCCAGGGATGGGGCATCCCAACTCCAGACGGGGTGGAAGCAGCTCTGATCCGCGGTGGAGCTGACCTGGCTCCCCTGGCAGGCAGGAGGGAAGACCTCCAGTGAGAACACCATGGAAAGCTCCTTCCTAAAGTGTCCTGTTGAGGATATTTCTGCTGTGAGAGGGTCCACAGGTCTGGAACTGGGGGTTCAGCAGCTCAGCTCCACGATGGGAGGCAGAAATGCCAGATATAACATCAGCAGGAGGAGGTGGAGGGAGGGACGGGCATTTCTGGATGGACTCGGGGCTGGGAGAGAGACAGAGGGAGGGGGAGCTGAAGGGGCGAATGAGAAGCCGGGAATGACTCAGCCTGGAAACATCCTGCATTTATGGTCTTTGGCAGGGGGGGACTCCGATGCTGCTCTCTGGTATCTCCTGACCGGGACCCCGTTCCTGGCTGGTGCCCGTTTTCCCACTGGGATGGATCTATTTATAGCACCTTGGGATGGGTGTGCAGGGGCAGCTCAGCAGGCCGGGCTGGGGCCAGCTTAGCCCTGAGAGACACAGCTCAGCTGGGACAAGCTTAACTTCCCTGAGATCAGCTGGAAGCTGCCCGAGGAGGGGCCTCCTCCTTTGGGAACCTCCTTTCCAGAGGGGAGCTCCAAAAAGTGCCCAGGGACTGACTGTGGCATCCCACCTCCTCCACCCACCCTCCACTCCCCCTGCTTTCCACGGGCCCCTTCCACTACCCCAGCGTTCTCCAAGCCCCGTCCAACCTGGCCTGGAGCACTGCCAGGGATGGGAATGGAGGTGCCACGGGAAAAACAAGCAGTGGAAATGGAAAAAGGTCACTCACACAGGCAGCGTTCATTAAAAAACCCGTCCTCAAACCCTGCGTATTTAACTTTTTGTTTGCTTGTTTCTAATTCTTTAATATAAACTCGTCACTTTTAATTATTTTGGATGCAACCAGAGCCCATTTTTTCTGATTTAAACCAGTTATAAATATAATTTTCTCGTTGCAAACTGAAGGAGTCCCTAAAGCAGTTCCAGATGCCAGACACGGACGTTTGTGACATTCCTACTGGAGGGATAACTTTGGATGTGGAATCCAAAGCAACAAGTTTAACAAACAAGACACTGACGCATGAAGAGATAACGCGGCCAGAAGAAAAAATCCAGGCTATGAAATTGAGATGAAACTTCTCCAGTTTGTACAACGAGTTTTACAAACGTTGGTTTAAGCAGCAGCACAGCTCGAAAATGAGGCCTGAAAACGTATGAAAGAACTGGGCTGGGGAGAAGTGGAATAAAATGGAAGGAGGAGGCAGAGGAAGAGCATTAAAAGAGCCAGTAAACAAATGGGGACTTAAAAAAGAAGTGCAAAATGCCAAAGGAGAAAAGCAGAAAATCAAAAGAAATGCCAAGGAAGAATATTTTCGACAAGGCAGGAATAAAAAATTGAGCTGCATGAGGAAAAGCACAAGAAATACCAGGAGTTACAATGTTCCAGAGACAACAAAACAGGGAAAATACTCAGGAGGGAAGAGAAAATATGAAAAACCTCATTTTGTATTAATTGTGCTCCCTTTCAGGCACCACATTCCAAGGCTGGAAAAACTGCTGTAATGAGATTATTGTTTACAGCAGGTTATTTATCCCTCAGCTGGGTCCTGTTCAGCCTGGCTCTGTTTGATCTCATTCTGTCAAACCTTGCCGTGGAGCTCTCCAGTTGCTACCTGAAAATAAAGACTTAATCACGCCAGTGGATTTGGAAGAAAAATCCTCATTATGGCCCCATTTTTCCTAAAGGCTCTGTGTGATCACCAGAGCTCAGGCTGCAGCTCTGCAACTTCTGGGCAACCCCCAGCTATCGATGTCTGGGGGCTTGGCTCCTTTCTTGACCTTGAGCAGCTCTGGTTTGGGGTGGCCATCACCCAGAATCTCCCCTTCAGTGCAACGCCAAGAAATACCAATTGGATTAAATATTAGAGCCCAAATATTTATACAGAACAATTATGTCTGATCCTTTAATGGTTGTTGAAAATTGCTGCTCTCACGGCATGGCAGATCTTTGTATTTTTGGGGAAAAGAACACTGGAAAATAGCCATAAAACCCCCAAACAAGCAATTAGCTAAATAATCCCAGGAATACATTGAGGAAGCACGTGGGAAATGTCGTGTGTGGGTGTGGTTACAGGGGGAAAATGATTTTATTATCATGTGTTTTAAACAAGCAGGGCCCCACATTTTTCATGCAATGGCACAATCGTGTTAGGCACCAAAATCAGATTTTAAGCTACTTTTAAATGTTCTCCCTTCCCCTCCACTCCGGGGTTTGAAAGCGTCGGGTTTGGCACCATTCTCGTGGCTTTCAGAGCTTCTTTTAACCAGCCCGCAATTACCGGAGCTGGCTAATGGACCATCTCCTTGATAAACTCCCTCGTTAAGGGCAACCCAGGACAAAAAAATGAGCCTGCTTCTTTAAAAGTTTATCCCTGTGGCACCATCATGTAAGCATCCATATGGGACAGTAAAAATGGAAGACGACACATTAAATGACATTATTATAAAATGCAATACTCTTGGAATGATCCCTTATTAAATTAGGCTCTATGATCTGAGATGAATTTCCCCGATCCCTAATCCATCACCAGAGAAATATTAAAAGATAGGTCTCAACTGGTATTAGAATCGCACTCAGTCTCTACTTTCATTATTTTGAATTAGGGTGCTACTGGGGGGAAGCCTCTTAATGAGAATTAGAGTGATTCACTGGCCTCCTTTTGGATTTTGACAAGTAAAATATTAACTCTTCAGTCACAGCTGTCGGAATTAAAATACTTGGCAGCCACAGATGCACAAATTAAATTGGCCTTTATGTTTCCATATTGCTGACCTCCTTAGAGGCAAAAACATCAAACCCAACAATAACAGCAAACCCACAGCATGTCATTCCTTGGAAGAAAATATATTTATTGAAGTTTTTATATTTGTTTCGGTTTTGAACACATAATTGAACAAATACAGGACGTTTCTACAAAAGGCTCTTATTTTAATTTTGCGTTCTGTAAAACTTCAGCTACAAATCAGTCCCTCTGAACCATTAATCAGGCAATAAAATAATAAATGAAGTTATTTCGGGGATTTCTTAACTGTTTAAACCAACATAAATCAGATTTATATGTGGTGCATCAGTGAAAACATCTTAATGGCTTTGACTGGCATTTCTTTGGGATTGTTCCTCTGGTTTTAATAGATTCTTTTTCTTAGAAACAATATTTAAAAATGCACAATTATAGCAAAAGAACAAGGCTTTTTATTAGCAGCGCTCCAGCTTGGAACAGCAAAACAAGCTGGAGTTTAGCAATGTCAAGAAAAGATCCTTTCTGATCTTTTCCCCTCTTTTTTGATTTACTGCTGTGGCAGTGGAATTTCAATTAGTCTCAGTTAAATGCGTCTCAATTAATTTTATTTCAATTATAATAAGAGTTTCCAAAGTGGAATTTGCAGCATGGGAAAGAAGGGAATGATGCAGAACTGAGGCAGAGGTGGATTTATTTTTTTTTTTAAGCTCTCCTTGAATTCTCTGATCCATCACATCCACGGCAGCCCAGGGTTTGTTATCCTTCCCTGTGTCTCTGGTCACCTCCAGCGTCTCTCCCTCCTCCCTAACGATCCCTCATTGATCCCAGCTTGTGACCGGCTGGGAACAGCTCACAGGGGGACAGTGATGGATGCCTTGGACCCCTCTCGCCCTTCGCATCCCATCCCGGCATGAACTCCCCGGACCTGTTCTCTGTGGGGAGAACGGGGGGCTGTGGCCGAGGCAGGCACAGCAGGGAGAATTTTGGCTCCTTGGCAGAGGTTCTTCACACGCAGGAGATCACAAACCACCTCCACGGAACTCCTGGGAACACAGGTTGGGATTCGCCGTGTGCTGACGTGGAGTGGAGAGGCTGCAGCGCTGACAGGATGAAGCACCTTGTGTTTGATGTGAGGAAATAGAGTTTGTTACCCACTTGCTGCTTTCCCAGTTTTCACTCATCCATAACCAGCCAGGGAGAGGTGGTGCCACTTCTGCTCCTGACAGGGGAGTTTCAGAGCTGATAATGCAGCATCGCTGGTAGCCAAAATAATCCAGCTCTGAAACCTTAATATTTGGAAATATCTTGTTATTCCCTGGCAGGGATCTGCTGGAGGCATTTGCCCTGAGCACATTTGTTGTCCCCCCTCTCCAGAGGCAGCTGGGAGCCTCTCCCCAGTGACATGGGACACACCTGCTGTGCTTAGGACAATGGAACCGGCCTCAAGTTGTGCCAGTGGAGCTTCAGGTTGGATATTTGGGGAGATTTCTTCACCAAAGGAGTTGTCCTGTGCCAGGGCAGCGGTGGAGTCCCCATCCCTGGAGGGGTTTAACAGCCCTGGGGATGCGGCACTTGGGGACACGGGGCAGTGGTGGCCTTGGCAGTGCTGGGGGATGGTTGGACCCGATGGTCCGAGAGGGCTTTTCCAACCTTCATTACTCTTGAGGATGGTGAGGCTGCCCCGGTGGCTGGGACAGTTCAGGGGTGTGACACCCAGCTCTGCCTGCTCAGAGGCACAAGGACACCGCGGTCAGGGCTCCTCGTGCAGTCACGCGTGAGGACAGCATTCCATGCAATCCCAAAGCTCTCCTGGAACCACTTCTCCATTGTTTCTATCCCTTTTATTACGTTATCTCAGCCATGCAAACAGCTCCTTCCATGGGATTGGGGCTTTCCCAGGAGCACTTACCCCATCTTTCCTCCTTGTCACACCCCCCTCGGTGCTGAAGCCCTCTTCCCTCGGAGCACCGCTCCAGCCCCGTCTCACCCCGTAATTCCCAGTCTGGATTGGGGCTGAGAACCCACACAGAGTTTTCCAGGCTCTGTGGTTCCTTCCCGGGTTCCTCAGCTGGAGCCAGGAGCGCCACGGAGCCACCTCGGCGTGTGAATTAGTCCTGGGAACTACTTAATCCATCTTCCCTGGAATTAAATGCGCACGGAGAGCTGCCGGGGGCCACGCCGCGGGCGGCTTTAATTTCTTTTTTAGAAAGCATTAGCAGAACTCGATAAAGGGTCAAGTAATTTCATCCAACTTGCCACCAGTTAGTTAAGGGGAAGCGACAGGGCTGGAGCCCGGCGTTGTTACAACCCCGCAGAATTATTTGATAAAACAGAAGGTTTAAAACGCCATTTTTTTGGCCAGAAGAGCGATGGCGGGAGGGACGGTCCCGAGCCGTATCGGATTGCCCTAAACGGGGCGCCGTGATGGATGTTTGCAGTTTCGGGGCTGGGCTGAGAGCCCCGAAAGGAGATGGTTACTTGTGGCACGGGAGCGCCTCCGGAGCGGGGCCGGCGCGCTCCCGGGGAGCCTGGCCGGGGAGTAATTCCCGGGAATTGTGAGCGGACAGTGGGTCCGCGGGGAGCGCTGGCAATCATGGCGGAAACAATGTTTGCATCGATCAGCTGTCACGGTGATTTATGGCTTCATTTTGCTGTAATGGAGAATTAGTGGAAAGATTATCAGGGACTCAACACTTTGGCTTGTTACCCGTGTCCAGACGAGCAATTTGTCTCCCTGAAGCAGTGAAATACTTGTGACAGCTCCAACACTTGCCCTAATTCAATCAAGAGAAAATGTTGGAATTAATTTGTTACAAGAAAATTTAAATATGTTCAGCAAACAGCAACCGCAGAGCAGCAGCTGATTTATTGTGCTCGGCAAGATATCGATCCGCTTCGATCCGGCCCATGTTGAGGTTTTAATGTGTAATAATTTCCAATTTAAAGCTCCTTTTCAAGATCACGGGTTTAAAGAGAGGGCAGGCTGGGTCTCAAGACCTGATTAGGAGCCTGTTGCAATGGCTTTGTCAAAAGCCTGTTTGAATGTAAATTCATAGTTATCTTTTGCACTATCTTTAATATTCTTGACATGGATTTTATTGTGTGTCAAACCTCAGGCCAGCTGCCTGCCACAACCATTAATGAAACATCTTAGGAAATAAATCTCAGTCTTTATACAATATTTTTAAAAACCTGAAACATTAGATGTCAGCGAAAAAGGTGGAACTGCATCCTTTTTTTTCTCCCCTGCACAGTAAAGCATCAGAGATGGAGCAGTTTTACAGCTTCCCTACACAATTAGATTGAATTATTGTGCAAATGCTATTATGCCATAAGCCTAAATTCCAAAGTCTGCAGGAATATTTTAGGTGCTTGTACAGATCTGTTATCTTCATTGAAGGTGTGACAGCTTATTCGACCCGTACAGATCTATAATTTTTAAGGTTTTCATTATTAAAATGCTCTCCCCTAACGCCTGTAGGGTAACAGCGCTCCAGGAGGTGGCTGGAGCATTGGAAATTTAGCTCCTTATAATTCATGGAGCAGCCACGGTGGTCTGCAGGCAGTGCCAGCTCCTCTGCCACCCAAAATGGGGGGAAAAACGAAATGTGCTCAATGGGTCCTTTCAACCAAATTGTTATGATTGATTAAAGGGAAATCCAGGGCTAAAACCTTGTTTAATAACCGGCCTTGTAGCTCCAATTGGAAGTTTTCTCCAACATTTTTAGAGCATCAGTGGGTCACATAATTAGAGAGCAATCCTGTTCAACCTAATCAATAAAGAGTCGTCACTACCGTTGGACACATCCATAGCCAAGGATTTTTTTGCTCATTAGCAGAGTTTATTTTAGCTATTCTTAGTTTTTCTGCCTCAGACTGAGCACTGAAAAATCAGCTTTCTTTATTTGAACTGGTTTTGAAAATATTTCTAACAACGCCTGGGCTGTCAAACACAGGGTTTGGGCACCATCACTGGGTCAGCAGTGCTGGGAGGTGCAGCCCCCGGGTTCTGCCAGGAAAACCCACACTGGGCAGCTGGATTTTTCCCAAATGGGTGATGGGAGAGGTGTGTGAACACATCAACCCCATCACGGTAAGCCAGGAGGGCGTTTGCACCTTCCCAGTTACAGGAGAAAGGACCAAGGTGCTGGAGAAGCCAAGCTTAACTCCCTTGGCCATCAGAGCACCCGCTACCCTGCATCAAATACCTCCCTAAGTCCCTAAGTGTGTGGAAAAGGCTGTTTGAAGGACAAATGCTATCCCAGAAAACAGGAGCTTCCTGCGCGGCAGCCGGAGCCACAGGAGCCGCTTCCTGGGCTCTGGACTTTGCTGGCTTTGGAGAGGCCTTTGCAGAAGCAGCACTTGGCTCTGTTGGAGCTTTTGGAGGAAAAAGGTGACAAATTCCTGGTCCTACACCCAGTTCTGAGTGACCGTAATCCACAAGATGCCCAGTCAGGACCACACTTGATCAGTAAGTAAAAACGAGGTGAATTTGGACAAAACAGCCACGCGTTGCTGCCTGGAGACACTCTGGTCCAGGGGTGGTGACCTCCATGAGGAGTTTTGGTGACCTGGCAGCACAGTGTCCCCGCCACACCCCCAGTGAGGGGACACAGCGGGATCATGGTCACTGTGCTGGGACACATCCCTCAGACACGCCTTGGTCTCCTCCTGACCAGCTTGGGCAGAGCTCTCACCGTGTTCTCGGCCTCCTTCCCAACAAACCCTTCCCTGAGTCCTCAGCAGGATGAGACTTCATCTTTCAAGGGCTCAAAAGACTTCCTCGATCTCGGATGGTGTCTCTGCTCCAAGGATTTAATGCTCCAGCCTTCGCTTGGCAGCCACATTCCCACCTCACTCCTCTCCACAATGGAGCTGAACATCTTCCCCCTTCCCGAGACATTGTCTCTATATCCTTCCACATGTGTGCACTCAGTGCCTTTGGAAAAGCAAATACAACTTTATTAAATTTTGTGCATGAGTTGGATCATAAAAAAGAGGGATTATGGACATGTTGTAGCAGCTTTATGAAGGGAGGTTTCCCTGTATTTCTGAGATTCGCTCTGACTGGGGGCTTCAGGATTGGGAATTAATATTTTTTTATAAATGCCGTGCTGATATTGTGCTCCCACAGCCGCAAATCCATAATTACAACTCAGTTTTTCATTACAAACTAGAAACGTAAATATTTCTGTGGTCTTTGATGGAATTTAACTTCTGCAGCAAATAATATCCTCACATGTGTTTCCTATCTTGTTCTTTCCCGTGTAATAGCAGGCAGGCTACAGCCAGTAAAATATTATTATAAAAGTCCCTTTGCTGCAAATCTTGACCAAAAAATCCAAGGTTTGCTATCAAAAGTGTTCCTGAGGGTTCCTGGGAGTCTGCAGAGTTCTCGTGGTCGGAAAGGCTGAGGGAGGAGCAGCTTTTTCCTTCATGGGCACAGCTTCGGGGGGTGTCCCCTCCATGAGCTCCATTACTTTGCACCAGAGACCCTCCCATCTTTTCCTCCCAGTTTTAGGGGAAGCCAGGCCGCTGCTGGGTGGTTTTGGGAGGCTGTGAGCCCCCAGCCCCCTTGGAGAGAGAGGCTGAACATCCCTGGGCTCCGCAGCCTGGCAGGGAGGGAGGGCCCACACCAGCTCTGTGTGACCTGGAGGAGAATCAGGCCTTGACATTTCAAATTGAATTAGACTGATATTTAAAACAGAGATAAACTGACATTTAGAACAGTCCAATGTTCTGTTGTTTCAATTTGCTTCTTTTTTTCTTTTCTTTCTTCATTTTTCATGGCTCAAGGCTCCCCCACATTGGAAGTGGCTCACTGGGGGTCTGCTGCTGGATCATGACCTGCAGGGACCCAGTGGCTGAGGTCTCACTCTTGTTTCTCCAGCCCTACAGGCAAGAAGGAGCCTCCTGGCTGACTCCAGTGGGATGCAGTGTTGTCCTCACCCGTTAATGTGTCAAAATGAAACACCAAAATCAGCTCATGATCGTTCCCGAGCCATCGGGAGCAGTGCCAGTTTAAATTGTATTAAAATGTTGGTCAACAGTGCTAAAAGGCAGCATTGTACACTAATAATATCAAGAGAAATCTAGAAACCTCATCTCATTTTCAGAGCCCTGCATTTGGTTTTCTTCTCTCACTCTCTGCTTGAACAGCCAAGAACTGGTTTGGTTCCTTCTGTGCCTCAGTGAGCCCCGAGAAACGAGCTTTTCCAGCTCCCACTCATCAGCGTGGCCCTGCAGCCACGGGCTGCAAATCCCACTGGGGGATGTTTAGTTGTTTTTAAAAAGTCCTATCAGAATCTGGTTCTGCTTCTGCAATTGTCTTTAGTGCTGAAATACAAGTTTAGGGGCTGCTCATGGCTGCAAACACCAGCGCTGGGAGAGGGCTGAGAGAATGGCATTCCTTTCAAGTCAGATTTGCACAAAGCACAAAAAAATCCGAGGAAAAATAATCTTTAAATAAGTTACCAATTGTGAACTTTATAACAGTGCCAGCCATTAACAATAGACCCTCTTGGGGTGGGTTTTTCTCCCTTCCCATAACAATTTTTTCTTTCTGCAAGGTCATTTTAGGTCCTCAGCCTCAATAATTATTTGCTCTGCGAGCCATTGCAGACAGGGCTGTCTTCAGCCTCTCAGCTCGGAGGGAGAAACCCGATCACGCCGTGGGATCCTTCCACAATCTCTGCCAACAAAAATGGCTTTGTTTTGCCCAGAACAAGGATGACAACGGGTGTCTCCACAAGGCTCTGGCACCTCTTGGGCTCTGCCTCCTTTCCTTCGCGCGGCCACGGCCCCGGAACCGGCGGGAAGGACAGGGCTCTTCCGTGGGGGTGAAGCCCTGGCTGGGCTTTTCCAGCATTCCCATTGTTGCACAGCTGAATCCAATCACTGCTATTTGTTTTTCAAAACAGGGCCCAGCTCCCTGTTGCTGGATGAAGTTTTCATCCACTGACATTTAAAAGAGCTATTTCAAAACGAGCTGAGAACGTTTCTAGAATTCCCCTATTTTTAAGGTTTTATCGAAATTAGCTTTTAATTATCTGTTCGGAAATGATTGTTAGTAAGCAGTTCCGTGCCTGCTCTGAAGGCACTCACCAGACCTGTAAAAACCAGCTAAAAATGGCACATTTTGGGAAAGGAGACAGTTTTTCCAAACCCACAGAGTGATCAGATAATGCTCAAGGCCACGTGCTGCGTCCCAGACAACGTGGCTGTGATTAACCACTTCCTTCAGCTCCCAAACTGTTGTTCCAGTCTAGAATAAAGGTAGAGCAAAGTTATTAAAAGAAGAAACAGCCTCTTCCTCAGAAAACCCACGGCCAGGCTCTCCTGCCCAGGGGCAGCTCCCAGCAGGAGCAGATTTCAGGAATTTCTGAGCATCCTGTTGTGATGGAGGGTCATTCTGGGGGATGCATTTTATGAAGGCTGGGAAATTAGTTTTGCTTGATTATGGTCCGGACTCTCTTCAAATGATCTGCCAGGACTTCAGGATGTTGAAGAAGAAAGGGGAGAAGAAATTAAGCCCTTCAGAAGACAATTTTGACCTGCTGAGCTGTTATGTCTCCTGATCCCCCCACAAAGAGCTACCAGATGTCCCTGTCTCATTTCCAGGAGTGTTTCAATAATTTACATTCCCAGGAAAACGAGAAGCCCACAGACCAAGGCTGACTCATGTCTGCTGTGGCCACGGGCTTTGCCCACTTGCCATCACCACATGCAGCCCCACAACAACCAATTACTCATAATTAATTACCAGCAAATTGTCAGAGCAGAGTTTAGGCCTCATGCCTGTAATGTCAGATCACAATTAATTTAATTCACCCCCAGCCTAACCTGGGTTTGACTCTGGTGCTCCGCTCACTCAAAGACAACAATTCCTGTGCCTGGATCAGAAGGAAAGCTTGCCAAAACCTTCTGAGGAGTGAGGGAACCTGCAGGAGCGGCTTCCAGTAAAGCACCAATCCATGTCCCAACAGCAGGGCCTGCGTGGGATGGGGACATCCAGACATTCGTTCTCCCATGAATAAGGAGGTTTTGGAACGGCTGTGACCTCTGAGGAGGTGACACGTCATGGAATCATAAACCCGTGGAATGGTTTGGGGTGGAAGGGACCATCTCATTCCCACCTCCTGCCATGGGCAGGGACACCACGGAGCCTCCCTTGCTGCAGTGTATCTGGCTTGAAAAGCT
This sequence comes from Struthidea cinerea, assembly GCA_013397865.1. Lineage (NCBI taxonomy): Eukaryota > Metazoa > Chordata > Aves > Passeriformes > Corcoracidae > Struthidea > Struthidea cinerea. The sequence goes on along the minus strand of VZTI01004959.1, from coordinate 154,923 downwards.
TTTGGTGATGATCTGCCAGAATTTGGCTCTCTTGGTACGAAGGAGACATTCCGAACTGAGATGACTGTTTAAATCCCACCTGGCAGAGCCAAGCTAATCAATTTGCCTTATCAAGCTCCAACGTCTAATTAGAGCTCTCCTGACACCATTCCCAGGCTGGGTTCAGCTCGTCCTGCAGGCAGTGTAGCCCTTTTATTACTTTCTACAACTTAATCACTGTGTTTTAAAGACGTTTTCTCTGAATTGCTCAAAGGTTAGCCCCTCTGTCAATTTAAGTCAATATCCTCTTCTTTTCAAAATTAATTGCTATTAATTAATCACCATCTGAAGGAGTTTATTGGTATTGATTGGCTCCCTTTTGTGTGTTTCTGTGAGACCTCTCATTGGTCCTCCTCGCTGGGTTTGTTTTTCACCCACGCCACGGAGCCCCTTTGGGTGAGCGTGGCTTGGCAGCAGCTCCAGATGAACATCCCAATCTCCAGGATAATCTTTCTGCCGAAGGATATCCACGGTGTAGGTGCCTCTGGCTTTTACAGTATTCTCTGAACTTCCTCAGTCACTTAAAATATCAGAGCCCTTCTTTCAAACCTATTCTCAGAGTTTTGAAAACGTGTCTCAGTTTTGGGTTCCTGGCACCCTTTTTCCTGCGTCCATGGGACTGGGGAGCTGTCCCAGCACCCACATCTCAGTGGTGTGACCTCTGGGCACAGACTGGGAGCGTTTAAGCAGGACAGGGCCGCACATCTTTCCCTGCTTCTCCTGCAGCGGGAAGGAGAAGACCTCACCATAAAATCTCTGTGCAAGGCTCTGCTTCCCGCTGCTCTGCGGTGCTGGCGGGAGGCAGGAGGGTGATGATGGAAAAGCATTAATTTGCTTTCAAGTTTTGCACCGTTATTTTCCCTCCGACCTTTTTCCCAGTGTAATCAAAAAGCAGCGATCAATACATTAAAAGTCAGTTTTCCTTGGAAGCCTCTCCTTGCAATGCGTAGTGACCAGTGCGGCACCATCTTCCCAGTCAATCATTAAACTGGAGTTTGGGGGGGTTAAAAAGACCCCAGGTCACGCTGGGGCCTTACATGGCTGAGCAGAGCGGGAAAATGCAGCAGGAATGAGGACGGTGGTGGGAAGAGGCCTCACACTGAAGGAGAGCCCGCACAGTAATGTGCTTTCCACAGAATGAGGAGCCATTTAAATGCAGAATAATCCTGGGATCAATTTTTTTCCAACAGACCCATCGGCAGCAGGGACTGGGACACTTCAGACCTCCCCTCCTGGCCCTGGGACACCCTCAGGATGATGCACACCTGAGAGGAGAACAAGCCACGCTTCCCACCCAGCCAGCAGGACCCACCTCAGCTCCTTCCCTGAGGATGAGCAGGGGGTGATTCCTGGAGCAGAGCTTCCCACCAGCTCCCGTGGGAACACCCGATGGCTTTTCCAGCTGGTGGGACGGGGCTCTCACGGTCCCTCTGGTCGGCGGCACCACGGGCCCAGGGCACCGGCACCGGCACGCTGCGTCTGATCCAGGACTGCAGGAGACACGTTCCAGGCTGCTGAGCGCTGTCATTTGTCAGCCTCTGAAAAGACAGAATTCCTCCTCTCCAAAGCTTCCCCAGCTCCCCGGGGATGTCGTCAGCAGCTTTCACCGCCTTGAAAAAAATGTCATTTTTCTTTTTAAAGAGTACTACAATTATTATCACCAGGCCTCGGGGCACTTCACCCCAAATCACACAATGCTATTTCGGGTCTCTCTTTTACCACAAATGTTCAAAACCAGCTGCTTAAATCCGGTTTTCAGAAGTGAATTGGGCGTTCAGCAGCCCGAGAGTCTCTTGGCGTCTCTGAGATGCTGTGGCAGCTTCCAGCCAGCCAGGAGCACCCAGAGGCTCCGTCCCGAGGCCAGGGACCACGTCAGGAGTGTCTTTCTGGGATCCTTCAGGGTGAGATGGGTTTGCTGGAACTTTTCTCCTTGCCTCACTCTTCAGGAAGCCCAGATGTGAGGATCCAGCTGTGCAGCGCTGGCTCAGGCAGGGTCGCGCTCCCTCGCCCCACGGAAAATATGGATTACATTTTGTACATAAGTCTTTTTGGGTTAAACCTTGCTGAATTTGAGGGGCTAATTACTCCTGGGACAGGGCCCACCGGAGTTTTTTCCTTCTGCAGCCTCTCCTGACCATGTTTATGTGTGAGTTTCCCTGAGCACCACCAAGACTGAAAGCTTTTCTTTACGAGACAGATGGAGCTGTTCTTTTCAAGAGTGAGCAATATTTAACCTTAAGCACTTTCAAATCCGGCCTCAGGAATATTGAGATGAAAGCCTCGTGGCACTAAGCTCCTTTCAAATGGATATTGCAGCAGAGCTGCCTGGACATTAGTCTGGCTGAACCTGAGCAGTGTTTAACATGCTGCCGGTGTGCCCGCGCTCCTCGAGGAGCCCCGACAAGAATAAATACTCGGCTTTCAGATTTAATTTCCAGCGGCGGCTCCGCTCTCGCTATTGTGTTTCTTCTGAGCATCCTTTATTGGACTTGAAGTTCCTGAGAGTGGCAGCAAGGGTGTGGCGAGACGGCTTCACCCTCTCCCTGCCAGCGGCCAGTGCAGGCGCAGGGGACAATGGCCCTGGTGGCTCAGCATCATCGTGACACTGGTCGCCAGCACGGTGGTGCAATGCCCACGTGGTTTGGGTGGGAAGGGACCTTAATTTCATCTCATTCCACCCCTGCCATGGGCAGGGACACCTCCCACTGTCCCAGGCTGCTCCAAGCCCCAATGTCCAACCCGGCCTTGGGCACTGACAGGGATCCAGGGGCAGCCACAGCTGCTCTGGGCACCCTGTGCCAGGGCCTGCCCACCCTCCCAGGGAACAATTCCTTCCCAAGATCCAATTCAAATCCACACTCCTTCAGTTTAAATCCATGAGTTGCAGTTATTGAAATGACGACATTCAATCAATAATCATAGAGTTATAGAGAGATTTGAGCTGGAGAATAACATTTGGAGAGAATGAAATGGGAAGGACAAATACATTTTCAAGAGCTTTTAGGTTTTCTCTTGCCCTGTTGATCGGATTCTTTACATGCAAATCCTCATCTCAAAGTTGTGCACTGGGAGGGGGAAGGGAGAGACCTTTTTCCTCACTGCAAAAACACGGGCACTTCTCAGGTTTTCTTAGGATCTTGTGTATCCTCTGAGTTTTCCAGGGAGCCCCTTTTGGCTTTGTCCTCTGCAGTGGCCCCCTGGCCTGGCCACGATCTGTATTTGTCTTGATCAGGATATTAAACCCCAATCATGCACAAAGCACCGAGGTCCCAGTGCACCACTGTTGAACTAAGAAATCATTATCATCAGCCAGAGGAGAAGGATGGATGATGGATAATGGGTCTCTCCCTGCCCAGCGATCATTACGCTCCTGCCGATGAGGCAGCAACTGTCTTAAGTCCCATTAGTGGATGATGGGCTGTCTGGAAGAGGATCCTCATTCCTGGGCAGGCAGCTCACTGCCTTAACCCCGGCGTGGAGGGACCGTCCCCTCCCAGCCCGGCCCCCAGCATGTGGGAAAGGTGAAACGGTGTCACCCCACGAGGCAGAAAAATGCACAAACTGGAGCTGAAAGGCAAAATGCACTTTCCTGAAGGGTCTGCTGGGCAAAAAATACCTTTAGGGAAGTGTTAATGCAGGTCTGAGGGAGTTTGAGAGTTTATAACTGAGAGTTGTCTGCTGGTGTCTTTCATGTCTGCTCAGCTTGGCGAGGGTTAAACTCTTCCCGTATCCCTGGGCTGGAGCATCGATGGCCGGGCTGGGGCTGGGGGAGTGCAGGGAGCAGAGGCAGCGGTGTCACCCCATGGGTGCTCAGAGCTGTGCACGCCCGTGCCACAGCCAGTCTGGGGGTGGGCAGCGACAGGGGAACGAGCTGGGCAGCAGAACTGCTCCAGCAGTGAAGGGGAGGCGGTGTGGGAGCCACCCCCAAAGTGATGTGGGAGGCACCCCCGAGGTGGAGCAGGGGGAGGCGGGGATGCTGCCAGGGGTGGGGGAACAGCTCTGGGGTGTCTGAGCAATCCTGTGGGCTCCTGGCATCCATTGCCAACGTTGCTGGAAAATGCTGTCCGAAGGGCCGAGTCTCTCCTGACTTTGCAGACTCAAAGAGGGCTCCCTATCACAGCCAGTTCCTTTTCATGGAATATTCTCCTGTTGCTGTGTGATCCCTGAGTCCTGCAGCTCTGCATGGCACAGGAGGGATCGGCTAATCCCAGAATGGTTTGAGTTGGAAGGGGCCTTAAAAATCATCTCCTTCCACCCCCTGCCATGGGCAGGGACACCTTCCACTGTCTCAGGCTGCTCCAAGCCCCGTCCAACCTGGCCTTGGGCACTGCCAGGGATCCAGGGGCAGCCACAGCTGCTCTGGGCACCCTGTGCCAGGGCCTGCCCACCCTCACAGGGAGGAATTCCTTCCTATTCACAGAATCAGAGAATCACAGAGTAACCCGAGCTGGAAGGGACCCACAAAGACCATCGAGTCCAACTCCTGGTGCCCGAGCCCCAGCTGGGACCTTCCACCACCAAGGGTATCTAATCCAACAGCTGATCTGAGCCTCTCGCAGTTTAATGCCCCATCCCTCTACGAAAGCGTTCGTGAATCTCAGTAATTTTAAGTAAACTTTGAGAAATTGAATTTTAAGTCATATCTAAATCAGATCCGTCCCTGGCCTGTGACCTGGGCACATGGTAATGAACCGAGGTATCTGCTGGGTGTCCCCGGGGAGCAGCTCTTCCCTTGGCAGCTTTGCTCTCGATTACACGGCCCCGGTTGCGGCTCCCTCGCTGTGATTCATCCTGACGTGATCCCCTGGTGATGAGAGCCTGGGACAGGATCCTGTGTTTAGCTGGAAATACATTTAAAAATGCATTCTGGAGGGTTTTCTTTAAATTATTAAAGAACAGTAATTCACCTTTTAAACTCACCAAGATGTAAAGCACTTTATGGACTATCTTTCAAAGCGTTTTAAAAATCTTCAGATCCCTCTCTTGGTGCTCTCATAACTATTTAGTAAAACAATAATAAAACCAAAACCGATACAAATGTTGCCTGTTGTTTAGAGAAGTAAATATCCTTGGTAAGTCTTAGCAAAGCACTTACAGTAGAGTGGTTTGGATGCAGTCCAGACTGTTCAATAGTTAATATATTATTCATATTAATAAAATAATGTTTGGAAAGGCACCAAGAGTCATAATCTGTGTAGCCAGAGCTGGGGTTTAGCAGTTAGTTGACAATTAGTTACCAGTTGAGGGTTTCCCATGTTTCTCTGAGTTTTATTGGGGTGTGAAGAGGATTTCGAGCCGTGTCACTGTCACAGCTGTGATTTATTCAGCATTCCCGGTATCCAAACCGAGCTTCTCCTAGACCCTGGGGCTGGGCTTTCAGCCCGGGGGCTCCATTCATTGTAAGATCAAATCCCAGTGGGACACAAAGTTTGCAAAGTTCCTGGGTGCCCTGGCTGGGGACCCCGCTGTGCCGCTGGCCCCGGCCAGAGCCCTGCCCGGGCTGTGCCCCAGCAGCTTGGAGGGGCTGAACCCCCTTGCCGGAGCAGCGGAAAACAAACGAGCCATTTGTAACCCTTAATTTAAACAGCTCCCGAAGTAATAGTATAAATAGTATAATGCAATTGTAATGGCCAATGAATTATGCATGCAGCCTCTTCCCTCTTTGAATATGCATGAGGCAGGAAATCGCCAAGTGGCACAATATTGCTGCTTTAGTGCTTACTGAGAGCCCTGCCCGGGCTCTGGGGACAGTGAGCCCAGGGCTGCAGCTCCCCTGTCTCCTGCTCGGCACAGGGATGCTCCAGAGCTGCTGAGAAAGAGCTTCTGGTTGGGACAACACCAGCACCGGACCCTGCGCTTCCAGCCTTGCGTAAAGCAGGCGTAAATATCCGAGCCAGTCCCAGCTTTGTACAGTCTAGCTTAAAAATCAGGATAATATCAAACTAGTTTGAGAAGCTGAAGCAAATAAATTAATTTCAGTGACAGGAATAAAGTGGATCTAATTAGAAGTCCCTCTGCAGTGCCTCATTAGTGTGGTTGGTAAGTAAATGAAATTTCAGCAGTAGTGAGTTAGACTATTTGTCTTGGGGTATTTTTAGGATTCACAAAATGCCAACAAACCGGGTTTTCCTCACAGAAAACTTCCTTCATCAGATGTCTGGGGGCCTTTTTCACAGAGCACGGCACAGCCACTTCATTTACATTCCTTGGGCACTTCCCTCTCTCTCTGCAGCTCATTCATAAATTGAAACAAATCAAAGGGATTTTTGGAGACAAATAGATTTTAGCTGTCTCATTGCCTGCCTGCAACTCCACAGAGCAACGTGCTGCTGTTGAATCTGAGCACTTCAGAAACTTCATCCTTTTCCCCCTGTGAATAACCGACTCCTTTTTCCTTCTGCGGGTGCCACCATCCTCCAGCACAGACACCCCCATGTCACAGGGTAATTTTATTACAGGCCTGTGCACGGAGCAGCCATTTGTCAGTCTCATTCAACCTGAGGCAGCTGTTGGTAACCTGCAATCCCGGATTGTCAGTCAGCAACGATTTCCCGTGACTTTCAGTGCCTAGAAAGTCATACCCTGCGGTAATTTAATGAGCGGGACATAAAAATTCTGGTCATACCCATCCAGCAGTGGTTCTGACAGATCATTTAGTGAGAAACCCTCTTCTCAGGACAGAGCCCTCCGATGGAAAGCGCAACGTTATCCCATTAATTATGTCCTCAACACAGCAGAACCCCAAAACCCTGGCAATTCACAAGGCTGATGTTTTTGGGATGTGCTGCGACCTCCGATCCTGTTGTTATTACAACACCACAAGGTCTGGACTTCGGGAATTTAATCAAATTAATGGAGATGCTGCTCGGGAGAGGTGGCCAAGGGACAGGTGCCCTGAGGAGGGAGTGACCTGGAGCCCAGGTGAGGAGCTCTGCTCAGTGATGAGGGAAGCTGAGAGATCCCAGGAGCTCTGCACGCTGTTTGCAGCTTTCCAGGATTTGTTTGTTACGCAAAAAGAGGGGGTTTTTTTGCATAAAACCTGGGGTTGCTGCCAGGGAAAGGTACAGGTTGCATCTGTGTGAAGGCACTTGGGTGCTTTCTGCCTGGTCCTTGCTCACAGCCTCCCCTGACACCTGGAATGACAAGAACTGGGAAGAGCAGGGGAAAAGCTTCCCAAAACGCTCCTTTTGTAGGGTTGGGATAAAAACCCGCATGAGCTTTTGCCCCATTTGCAACCTGAATTTCTCTATTTAACAACAACCCCTGTGATGCTGGCAAAATGCTTGGATTGGGATTTTGATGTTCAGCTTCCACCTCCAGAAATGCTGGAATTAAACACTATTTTTACGGCAGATTCAAGTGTCCAAGGCCAGGTTGGACAGGACTTGGAGCACCCTGGTATAGTGGAAGTTGTCCCTGCTCATGGCATGGGGGTGGAATGAGAAGCGCTTTAAGTCCCTCCCAAACCAAATCATTCTGTGATTTTAAGCCTGATTTTAACACAAGAGAAGCCTTAAAGAGGTGACCCAAAATTGGGGCCTACCCACTGCAATCAATTCCAACACAAACATCAATTTGAACTGGGGTTTTTTAGCTTTATCAGACTGCAGAGGTTTGGACATCTAAATTAGTATAAAGTTCTTAACAGATTTTCAGCCAATGGCTGTGATTAACATCTTTATTAAAAATTTTTACTTGGATTAAATTCAGACACTTCCATTCTGTTCCACAGTGTGACTGCCTAGAAATTGGGCCACACAGGACGATTCATAAAGTTTAGATACCAGAATAACATCCTCAGGCAAGAATAATTTGATTTCCCCCCTCCCCTCAAACATGTTGTCGTAGATTTTCCTAAATGTTTTACAAACAGTTATTAAAAGCACATTGAGAATCTGAATTCCCTGTGGGCAAAATGTTTTTGTACTTAACTTTCATTTAATTCAAGAAAAAATCCCATCTGGTTGGAGTTGCAGCAAAACATGGGAAAATCCTTACCCAGCTATCACAACAACAACGATGTGAACCCACAGATTGCTCGTGGCCACCTTCCCTCATCCTGTTTCCTCTGGGCTGGGCAGGGGCCAGGTTTGGCTGTGGGAACTCCTTCAGGGATCAGGACAAGGCAAAGTTTCGCAGGGCTCAGGCATCTCCCCCTTCCCAAGGTGGGCTTTGCTGGATTCCAGGAGCATCCTGGGCCCATCACACCATGGGCCGTTGGGTATTTGCACAGCGCTGGCTCTGGCTGGGCAACTTTTAATCACAGAACCATTACGGAATGGTCTGGGTTGGAAGGACCTAAAGCTCATCCCATTCCACTCCTGCCACGGGCAGGGACACCTTCCCCACATCAGGTTGCTCAGGGTGGTATCAAACAATGAGTAGGTGCTGTGCGGCTGGCACCTTCCTTACAGCAGCCATCAGAGACATCAAAACCACTCCAGCATTAATTTATTGAGATTCAAAATACGCATTTATCAGCTTGTGCTTTTAAATAGCTCCTAACTGAGCAAATAGATGAGAATTAAAAAAACCCAAACGACCCAACACCCACACCCCCCTTTCAAATCTCCCTTCCCTTAACGGCCCCGTAAATTTTCAATGTCATATTCCTGTGCATGGCTGCCCTTAATCTGACAGTGTCACAGGGATCTATCTTCATTTTCTCACTCTTTTCATAATCTAATCCTCAGCTCTAACATGCAATTAGTGCCCTCCTCGCCCCCCGCATACCAAGCAGGCTGATTGCTACAGCTTTCCCTGTGCAATCCATTTAGCCCCGCGCCTCATAATGAATATGTACATTTGGAGGACCTCGCCGAGGAGGGTCACAGGCAATCAACCTTGAATTCAATTATGCGAGTCAAGGTTAATGACTCGGCGCAGTGGTCAGAGGCAGCGAGGCTCCCGCAGATTAAATCAGGCTGTCACAGCTGCCGGTGCCGCGTGCCGGCAGCGCGACAGCGCCGGGACAAGGTGCTGGCACTGCCAGACCCCATTGTCCGGCTCCCCCCCGGCCCCTAATGGGATCAGGCAGGGCTGGATGGGGGCACGGGGTGCCCGTGCCCTGCTGGTGCTCCCGTGGGGGCGTGGGGACAGCGCTGCCGCCCGGGAAAGGAGCGTTGTGCCACCAGCACAAGGCTTCTGCTCTGCAGGAGAAACCCCAGACCGCAGCTCTGTCCCACCCCACGGTCCCTGCCCTCCGGGAAGCCCGGAACCGCACACTGCGTCAGGCTGGAGGGCCCGCAGGGGCTCACCTGCTCCCACTGCCCTGCTCATCCCAGAGCTCCTGGCACAGCGTTGTGCCCAGACAGCACCACCAGCACGGCCCGGGTGCCACACGGGCGGCTCTGGGGCACTGCCCCTTCTCCAGCCGTGCACCAGCTGAAGGCTGCCCCCAGCTTCCCCAGCCCACAGCTGCCCCCAGCTTCCCCGGCAGGAAGGGCTGCTCCAAGCCCAATCCTCACCCTCATCTCCCCCAGGACAGATCACGTTGTTTCAGGACAGCTTCCCAGCTGGTATTTAAATGGCACCTATTTCTCTTTTGCTGTCTCTCAAGGACACAATTTTTTGGTTTGTTCCAGGACTAACGATGGTGTGAAAGGGCTTAGAACAGGCTGGAGGTGGGGCTTTGGTGAGGGACTGCGAGCACTTTATGACACATTTCCATACCCGCCAGGGTTCAGTTCCACCCCCTGGCTCTGGGGTTTCCCAGCTGGCCTTTGGCTCAGGGCAAAGGTGTTTTGTGCAATGTGTTCATCCTAAGAAAACCAGAATCCATGGGAATGCCTTCTGGAAAGCCCATCCGTGTGGAGGGGTAATGTCAGAGTTTCTCCACGGCGGGATACTGGGACCAGTGCTGGCTGTGACCCCAACCCGGCTGCCCCCTCCTGTCAGGGAGTTGTGCAGAGCCACAAGGTCCCCCCTGAGCCTCCTTTCCTCCAGGCTGAGCCCCTTTCCCAGCTCCCTCAGCCGCTCCTGGGGCTCCAGACCCTTCCCTGGACACTCTCCAGATCCATGTGTTGGACTCCAGGCTGTGCAGAGATGTTCAGTCCTGGCCCCACAGGACCCTGCCCTCCCTGGGCACCTCCTGCCTGGGCACCAGGGGCACTCCAGAGGCTGGAGCTGGGGACAAAGCCCCTGGAGCAGCCAGTCCTGCCTCCCCCTGCCCATCCAAGGCTTCCCACGGGGCTGCACACTGAGGAGGGAGTTATTTAGTAGTGCAGACAAATTAAAAACATAAATAATCTTCAACTGTCGGAATCCTTTCAATAAAAACAAATTATGGGGTTTATGTATGTAAAGCAGTTTCGCTTGGTGTGAAGAATCTTTTACACGTGATTTATGCTGTTATTAAATACGGGGCAATTTTTAGAACGCAATCACTGCTGTCATTTGGGGACCATTACATTGTATTTAACACAAATTCCTAATGAATGCCTTTTTCAAAATTTTCTTCCAATGCATAGATTTTAAAAGAGAAACCCCTTTCTTTAAAAAAGATGATTTTGTTTATTTTGTCTTCTTTTCCTTCCTTTTCACTGGCAGGAAAAAATTGGAGAGGACAAATGAACAGTTTCAGTTCCTATAACTGGGCTGGGCAGAGATGCAGCCCAAGACCTGGCAGAGCATTTTAATATATCCAAATTCCTCATCCCTCACTTTGAAATATTTCCCATGCTCAGATGGGCATCCATGGCCTTCCAGCAGGTGCCCATCACTCTCCACACTGCCCAGTGTCACTGCCTCAGGAGATGGCGTTTTGGAATATTCTCACACATTCCTTGCTAAAAGCTGAGGGACCTTCTGGGTTTTTTGTATTTTCCTCAGTGTCTTTACAACCAAAATGTTCAGGACTTGGATGTGCAGGGCTGGAGAGCCTGGCCATCCCAGGACAACCCTGGGAAATTGGTCCTGGGGGAAAGGGCATCTTTAGTTCTATATTTATATTGAAGTCCCGGCTTTCACCTCCGCCCAGCACTGCAGTATCAGGGGAGAGGGGAGAGCCCTCCGAGTGAGGTGTGTGGGAGGGGGGTCAGAGCCAAAACAGCTCCAGGCTGGGGCTGCTCCATCACCTCCTCCATGCCCTGATGGCAGAGGCCACCATGGACCCACTGCTGGGCTCCCCACGGTGATGGGACACTTTAAATTGTTCTGTTCATTAATGCAGGAGTTGTGAATTGCTCCCTAGAAACAGTGATGAAAAGGGAGGATAAAATATGGATTTAAGGGCTTAAATCCCTTCCCGCTACTTAGAAACTGGATAAAGTTTCTGGAGGTCTGTTCAGCTCTTCCATCAGCAATTAAACATTCCAAAACCAGCTCTCCTGGGCAAGAGGAACGAACTTGTGAGTGCTTCAGTTCAGCCCTGGAAATCTGGGACGGAATTAAACTTTCAGTATGTTGAGCACGATACCTGGGTGAGACCCTGGGGTCTATGCCCAGGTCGAGGGGTTGGAAAGCAAGAAAATCCTGGGAACTGCTCCCAAACAGGAGCAGTTCCTGGAGGTAGTGGTGGAAAGTTTAGTGTAAAGATTAAACAGGAGAAAAGCGGGGAAGTGCCGTGGGCACTGCTCACGGAGCGGTGACAGCCGGCATTAAGGGAAAGCTTTGTTGGTGTCCAACGTGATTTGTCTGACACACGGATTCCTTAATATCCCTTGGAGACACCTCTCAGGTGTTCCAGGATTTGCATGAGCTGGTTTGGGGTGTGGGGAGCCTCTAATGAGGATTCATAAATCCCCCGCTCCGGCGCGGATGCCTCCTGTTATTTTAGCTCCTGAAATGCAATTTTGGCCAAAAAAGCCATAACATCACATTAGGAACAAACAGCAAATTGAGGCTTCTTCAGGAGGGGCAGCATGGCAGGAGCAAAATGAAAACCTTTGAAGGGCTGGCGCAGCCCAGCTCGGAGCAGGTCTGTGTGCTCAGGGAGCCATGGAAAATCATTGCCATGGCTGGGCCAAAATTGTGGAGAATCCACTCTGCCCCGTGGTTTGGATGTCCTAATCCTGGCCATTCCCAGAGACTGAGGAGTGGAATATTTTTAGGATTATCTGATTAGAGTCACTTAAAATTGCTTTAATTAGATTATTGAATATTACGGCTCCAGAGGATGCTGTGGGGATGAATTAGTACCTAAACAGTTGAGATTTTAATCGGCCCATGAGTTTACTTATAAAATATAGGATCACATCTTCCAGGTTTTATTTCAGTTTTCTCCAAGTACCCAAAAAGTCTTGCAGGGGCTGTCAGGGAAAAGCAGTGAGGTTGTTTTCCCCCATTTAATTATGATATAAACGGTAGGCAGGGAAAGGGCTTAGAGGGGAAATTTGGATAACAAGTTGGTTTACAGGTGGTACACTGGTGTGACTGGTACCAGTATCCTTAAAATTCCAAAATAAATTCAGTTGTAGCAAAATATACTCAGTTATAGCTGTGAGATCTGACATTTCAAACCAGCGGCATTATTGTAAGCATTTATATTAAATGATACTTTTGTATTAATAAAAGACGCCTCACACCCAAACCTTCAGACACTTTTCTGGCAGCCTCCAAAGCTTCCTCAATGAGCACTGAGAGTTAAATAAAGCTTTCCAAAGGATTTATCAGGTAAATGTTATGGATTGCTGTGATTTAAATTATGGGATTAGTTTGACTTTCAATTACCAGGCTTCACACTGAATCACTTTATATTTTGAGCTCTGTAAGTAGCACTCCTTACACTCGATTTTTCATTTGGGGAAGGATTATCAATAATTAGACACCATGGCCTTATTGATCAACTAATCAATAACCACATTAATCATCAGCAGTCTGAAAACAATTCACTCTTTGCATGAAAAGGAGTCGGTGCAATCAAATTAACGTCCTGTGCCTCACCCCCTGCAGGCGGTACCTTTCTGAGAAGGCATCTTTGAACCTGCTGCTGCACACCTAGAGAGGCTTTGCTCTTTTCTTGAACTTCTTAATTAAGTCTGAGTTGTTGTTTCTTTATTTTCTGCTGTTGATGTGTCACTAACAATAACTTTTGGCCCAAAAATGTGTTGCATAGAGAGAGAGTCTCCAAAGGTGCCAGTTCATCCCCAGGAGGGCTGTACAGAAGGATTGCAGGGTGAACCCCGAGGCTGAGCTCTCATCTACATCCTCACCACCCCAAAGCTCAGTGGCAGAGCTGCCCCCCAAACCAGCTGCTTCACACAAATGCCTCTCTCTGAGTTTTTTCCCCTTTAACCACTCAAAATTTCCCAGGCATTCCAAATAATTATACCTGCACGTTATCCAGGTTACACAGGCTTTCCTCAGTCCAGAGTGGAACACCTGATTAAGTTTGTGTTTGCTGTTCTCGGTCATAAAAAATCATTTATAGCCAAGCCTCTCCATCAATCAGGTGAGACTATTAGGAAAACAACAAACTGCCCAATAAATTATCCTAATCTGCTGTAAAACTGATCTTAGTAATTAATTTAGTCAATTATATTTAACCAGCTGGCAAGTGGCCTAAATAATGTAATCGCATTGGGTTTTTCACAGAATAAAACATGAGAGAGCTGTAAAAGTCATGCAGAGTAGCATGGAGCTGTATTTTTGTGTGGGGATGTTAGGCAGAGCTGTGGCTCGGGTGGGCACACGGCCTCAGGTGCAGCCAGAAATGGTTTTTGTGGCGGTAGCTGGCCAGGGGAGATCGGTGTGAGGCCTCCTGGCTGTGCTGAGCCACGTCCCCTTCCAGCTCTGGTGGCTTTAGGGGGTCCCTGCCCATGGGTGGAGGGGACTTTACCTTTCTCTGGTGTCCCTGGACTGGTCTCCAAGCTTTGGCTCCCTCGGCCGCTGCTCGGCCCTCACAGCTGAGGGAGGACAGACACAAATCCACCATTTTCGTGGGAGTCGGGCCTGCAGGCTTCAGCCAGTTTTGTTTGTCCGGAGTCAAACGGCAGCTCCTGACCCGGTTCAGAGCAGCATGGTTTTGGGTGTTCTTTAATCCTCTGGATTTCCAGAGAAATCATTGGATTGTGCATGTCCTGGTGTGACGGGCCTGTTTGTTTCCTTCCCCTGAACAGGCCCTCGCTCCCGGCGTCAGGGCCTGCTTCCACGCTTGGGAGTACCAGCAGGTATTCCAAAGGGATTTTAGTGGAGACTTGGTGGATAATTGAGGTGAAATCCATGCGCTGCTATCCATGGAGTTAAATAAGGGCTGTGATTGTGGTCGGGGAGGGAGAGTTTGCCACAGCAAACCCTAAAATTGCCCTGTTGGTGGGGCGGACATTGGGGAGCGCCCTTTGCAGCGCCCGAGGGCTGCACCACTGGCACCACATTCCCAGTGCTCCCTTGGAACACCCAGCGCGGCTGTTCCTGCCCTTGCCAGGCACATTATCATTGCCTTCTAATGATAAAACCATTTCTTAATCACTTCTTCTCGTTCTTCGCATTAATGAGGCGGCTGGTTCCACGCTCCCCTCTGCACAAAAAGCAATCAGAAACCTGGCAAAGCAGCAGCGTTTGCTCCCACATCGTCACCCCAGCCTTCGACTGGGAGCGACCGGAGCCTTTGTGTTTAACCCGTGTGGATCCAGCCTCGGGCAGGGGCAGGACATGGGGACGAGGGCAGGGGCTGCTCTGTGTGGTGCCCCAGGATGTGCCAGCATCGGGAGGGGCTTCAACTGCTGCCCTGGAGTATTTTACCTTTGAGGAGGAAGAAGTTTTGAGCTGCGAAGTGGCAAGAGGGCTGCTCCTCACCCAGTGTGGTCCCAGGGATGCTGCCAGGGACACGGATCCTGTCCCCACATAGGGGACAGCAGGGAACCGCCAGTTGCCTCCCAATTAGTATTAATTACCTGAACTGTTTATTAATAGTAGTTGCAGCAGTATGATGCACTCCAATGTGTACATCAGTGCCCATATCCATACTCAGGTCCACGCATCCCTGATTTCTTTGCTGGGGACTGTGAACCAACCTGCTGTACCCTGGCAATTCCTCCTGCTTGGTGCATGACATGGAATTGTGGAATCGTGGAATCATGGAATCATGGAGTTGTTAATTTGGAAACACCCTCTAAGACCAGGGAGTCTGACATCCCCCCAGCACTGCCAAGACCACCACTGAGCCGTGTTCCCAAGGGCTTTTAAATCCCTCCTGGAATGTGGACTCCACCACTGCTCTGGGCAGCTGTGCCAGCGCTGGACGACCCTTTCCATGAAGAAATTTTCCCAATATCCAACCAAAAACTCCCCTGGCACAACTTGAGGCTGTTTTCACTTGTTCTTTGGGAAAAGAGACCAACCCTCACCTGGCTGCCCCCTCCTGTCAGGGAGTTGTGCAGAGCCAGAAATTTCCCCCTGAGCCGCCTTTTCTCCAGGCTGAGCCCCCCAGCTCCAGATCACTCCCCAGCTCCGTTCCCTTCTCTTGACGCTCATGATACATCCCCCAGCTCATCTCCAGCAGGCTCCACGCCTGCATCCCACCCTTGGCAGGCTGGACTCTTGGCACGTGCCAGGGCTCACGGAGGAGCGAGAACCCCTTGACTCCGTGCCCAGGGCGACTCCTCCCTGCCAACAGCGCCGTGCAATAAAGCCTGGCTTAAAAGCCCCATAAACCCAGCAGTTATAAGACACGGAATGATCTGAGGCAGGGCTGGAGCAGAGGCCTCCTGCCTTTGATGTTTATTGCCACAGCGGAGCAAATCGGAACAATGCCGGGCTTCGTGAGCCCTTCTTAGCGCTCGGGATTTCACATTTGTTTCCAATTTTACCAGTTGCCATTGTGGGCTTTCCTTCTGCCATTGTCTAAGGGGTGGCGGTTGTAATTTCTCTTTTGTGCTCCGTAATTCGGAGCAGTCCAGGCCAGGCAGGAACATCTGCATGGAGGGCCCTGCCCTCCTGCACCGGGCCGTGTTGGAAGGTCACTCTCCTCATAAACTTCGTTATCGCTGTTGGTTTTATTCATTATATTTGACATATTAAGCTTCTGTATCTTGGCATAAAGGACACAATATTGCAGCATATTGGCAAGCTCATTTGCTTTTCACAGCCAGTGTTGTGTCCAAATAGCAGTCCCTGGGGAGCAACACGTGGATATAGACTGCAGGAAAATGAGCCTCAGCAGCAGGTGGCCTTTTGCAGCCTAATGAACACGGCAATCTGTTACCAGCACGGCGAGGCTTTTCACCAGACAATTAGGCAACTAAGCATGTAATTATTCAGGCCAACAAGAAGAGCCTCTTCTCTAATTTCATCTTTTCATTGCTGTTTACTCACCCACACTCCCCTCATTAATGAGAGATTTTCCAGTCTATGCTAATTGGTTTCAATAACATTCATTTCAGTTGAAAGGGAGCGATTCTGTTAATTGGGAATCGAAGGCGTCTTTTCATTTCGAGTGCGTCCTGCCATGGAAATCTGAACACTCTCAACAGGTTCGAGCTAATGAAATTAAGTTACACAGCCACTGGTGGTGTAATAGAAATAAAGTAATTTATTTTCACTGAAGCATGTGCTATAGGTCCTGAACAATTAATCCAGCTCGTTCGGGAGAGCCATCGCAGGAGGCGATTTGGAACAAACAAGGCTGCAGCTCCAGAGCTGCTGCTGCAATTCTCAGGGTGGTTTCACTGCTGAGCTCTCCAGCACGACCCAAAATGTTTAATGGGAACGAGAAGCATTTATGGAAACACTAGTTCTTTAAGAGCTGTTTGGGAAATAAAGGAACAGAGCGCAGAGCTTGCCAGCCTGTTAAGTGTGAGGGTGGGTTAAAGCACCATAAAATAAATAAATGGGTGGTTCCCAGCTCTGAAATCAGAGCCCTCCACAGGGCACATGGTGCTGAGAGGACTGGGGAGCTGTAATCCGATTTCTCCAGTGTTCAGGACCTGGAAAGCAGGAGGGAACTGAAGCCCAAGAGTAGAATATGTTTGGGGTTTTTCATTGACCACAAGTACGAGGAATTATTTTGAAGGAAAACTGAGATTCTCAATTATCGACGTAACTTCTGGTGTTCAGGCTGTAAGGAAAACTTCAGCCACCTCGTTCCAGCTTTAGGCTTGGAACTGGATGATTTTTAAGGTCCCTTCCAACCCAACCCAATGTATGATTCTGTGATTCTGCCGTAGATAAACCTTCGAACATCTGCAGGCAGCACCGAGGTGGAGGAGGCAGCCTGGAGGTGCCTGAGCATCCTGGCCATGCCCTGACTTTTCCTTGTCATGGAATCCCGGAACAGTTTGGCTTGGAAGGGACCTTCAGGATCACCCAGTTCCACCCCATTCCATGGACCACCTTCCACTGGACCAGGTTGCTGAGAGACTGCTTGTGCTGGAGTGGGTGATCCCAACTGCTGCAGGTCAGTGCAGTGGTCATTAATTAATTCAAAATAAATTTGCAGGCTGAGAATTACAGTCTTCAACCAATACCAGGGCTAAAGGATGGCTTTCCATGTGGGAAAAATCAGGAAACTTTGAAAACTTCAGGGCTTCAGTGTGGAGGAGACCAAAGCTGGAGCATGCCTGAGTGCTCTCTGGAGCTGAACATGAGCCAGGGGCAGAGGGATATGGAATTCCCTGCACGTTCAGATGTAATCATGTATTTTTCAACTATGATACAGTATATATTTAAACTATCTTTTGGTCATCCAAAATACTTACGTACAACTGAGTAAAAAGTACCCCAAACCATACATTTTCTCGACTTCATCAACTTTTAAGGGAGACTCTCAGCTCTTCCCACCTTTTTTTTCCCAGCTTTAAAGCAGCCTGATGAATTAATTTTAACACAAGTGAAAGTGCAGTGTGCAACTTTTGTTTTCATCCAACCTGACCATGGGAGGTGCTGTTCCAAACCTTTGTGGATAACCCATCCTCTGTGCTGTTCCTCCAGCTGGAATATTTCCTTGGTGGCAGATGCCCTTTCCAGCAGCAGGAAGAGGAGACCCGGTTTGTTGCAGTTGCCGGTTGCGTTTCATCTCGGGTTTATTTATAAGCATTTATGCCAGCGTGGGGGATGTAAATGCTAATGCTGGTTCTTTAAAACCTGGCTTCCAAAATGCATAATAGGCAGAGCCTTATAAAATAATACTCTGCAGCCTGTTATGAATATTTCAAAGAATTATTTCTTTATTTTGCGCGGAGCTCATCGGGCTGACGTTTGATTCATAGCTGCACAAACGTACCTGGGGTTGCTAAGGTTACCCAATTTCATTCACCCATAGATAGTTGAGATCTACATAATCCCATCAGATCTTCCACTGCATTTCCAAGTGCTGTTGATGAATGGGGCCTTGCTCAGATGATGTGTCCATTTACATGTGATATATCTCACGAGTCCTGTCTTCGGGAATATTGCAGCTGATGAAATTTCCCATTATGTGCACACACAGAAAGCAGAGGTGTGTGGGTTTATTCTCAGCTTGAACAGGCCCCAGAACCAGGAGCCAAGGAGGGTATTTTGTGCTTGAATCCCACTTTTTCTGCCCAAAATGAGAGTTTTGTGACTATAATACCAGACTGTGCTTTGGTCACAGTTCTCTGCAGTGGTACCATCTCCTGGCTGCCGCCAGAAAGGCTCAGCCCCTCCCTTCACCGAGCCAGAGCTTACCAGTCACACCCTCATCACCTTTGAAGGGGAAATACGCCAGGAAAAGTGAGCAGTTTTTCCAGCAGAACTTGTAGACCCTGGGGGATGGCCCAGGTCGGGCACTGTGGCTCTCGGTGGTGACAGAAACCAGGGGACAGCTGGGGCAGGGGGGAAAATGTGCCACAGGCACCACAAGGCCTGAGCAGTGCCCTCCCCTTCCCACCTCAGGAGGACATAGGTTATACACAACAGATTAATTTCTGCCTTAGAAACCACAGCCAAGCCATAGGTGCCCTTTTATCTGAATTTTACAAACTTACAGCAACCGTCGGCCCAGAGTGCTGGGAGACAAAGAAGACTTTAACTCCACCAACCAGCCAAACCCAAATCCCTCTCCCTGTGCCGCTTTTCCTCAGAAACCCAGCCCAAACCACATCACACAGGCTGGGAAGCACTGGAACTGTGGTCTTGGTGGGACTGGGGTGGGCTGGGAGGCGCCGGGGGCCCGTGGAACCCCCAAGAGCCAAATCGAAGCGTGGGTGCAGCCAGGGTGGTTATCCCAGGCGAGCATCCCTCACTGCCCCAGTGCCCTGTCAGCCCTGCTGGGAGACAGTGGGACAGACCCTGTTTGCATAAAAAGAATGAAAATCAAACAAATTTGGTGTGAGTGGGGTGAGGACCGAGGGTCCCAGGTCATTTACTCCCAGAGCAGGCCTAGTCAGCATCTGATCTCCAAACCCGGAGATGTTCATCCCAAATCTTCTCAGGGATACATTTGTAAGTGGAAGGAGGAAACTGTTATTGAGGCAACCTGAGGCTGGAGCCTGTGCAGCCCTGCAAGCCCACGCTGTATTTCATCCTTTAAAAGCTATCACTTTACTGAGCAAGCTGCTTAGTACAATTATACAATGTTTTTCTTGGCCCCCAGCTACATTAAACATCCATTTTACAGCGTTTGCTGTGCTCCCCTGAAAGCCTGGCTGCCGAGGAGGGGGCTGTAAAGGGTTATACTGTAAAAAAGGACACGGGTTCCTCATTAACTTTATCGTTTTACTGCCTTGTTTTGGGGCACCTTCCCTTCCTGCCCTTCTGTGGCTGGTGCACGGCTACTTTACCCAAGCGGATTTGGCTGGGAACGTTTTCCAACAGCATCCTCTGCTCTTGGCTGCAAAGCCCCTCCTAAAGTGGATCCAAAGTCCCTCCTATCGAAGCCCCCAGGCTGAGCATAGAATCACAGAATCTTGGAATCACAGAGTCATTGAATGGTTTGCGTGGGAAAGGACCTTAAAGCCCATCCAGTCCCACCCCCTGCCATGGGCAGGGGCTCCTTCCACTAGTCCAGGTTGCTCTAAGCCCCGTCCAAATCCTCTCCCCGGATTTATCCCACGGCGGCTCCGCTGCTATCAGGAATAAGGCACCTCTGCAGCGGCGAGGGCAGAGCTCCCTCCAGAGCCGCCCGCCGCAGGATTTATGTTTCCCACACGTTCCCAGGCCAGCTGGACTTTTTTACACCCCTGCACATTATCGAGACAGGCAGAGCAGCCGATTAAATCATGTTTGAACGTGCATAAAACCTGTCCTCGTTCCTGCACAGGCTGGCCAGGCGCAGGCTCTGCCTGCTGCTAATTATAGCCGATAAAAACTGCCCGGCGCGGCGGAGCCCTCCCGGAGCAGACACCGTCTCGAGCTGTTGATTATTTAGCCCTATTATATATTGATAGGTTAGGATTTATTCCTGAGAGCGGAGCCCAATAGCTGGGGCTCGGCTGGCGCTGGGGAATGGGCTCTGGGGCCGTTAGCCCGGGGTAATCTATCAGCGGGAGGAGGAGGAGGAGAAGGAGGAGGAGGAGGAGGGTGCTCCAGCAATTAGGGAGCAGCAATCCCGGCGATGGGCTATCGGCAGCATAATAGAGATAATGGCTTTTACTGGCCAGGCCGGGCACGGGGCTGCTGGGGAAGCAGTGACATGAGATAAATAGAGAAATGCTCATTAAAAGCTGCTGCGAGCGCGGGCGCGAGGCACCACGGTGTCTGGATGGAGCAGATCCTCCCGATACGGGCGGATGTTGCAGGGAAACCTAGATGGCTGCGAGTTTAAGGGCATACATTAAGCTGGTGTTTGTGACAGAATTAAGTTATTTCCAGCCCAACGTGTTCCTTGTTACAGCCCCCACCCTACCCACGGTACTATTTTTACCGCCTGCGCTGTGAGATGCCTTTTTTCCCCCCTCAAGTTTTCTGCCCCAAAATGCCAGATCGTCCCCAAAACTCCCCTCTGCCAAGCACCAGCGCTGCCAATGTGGCAAAGGGCAGCTCGGAGCTGTGGAGAGCTTCACCTGCAAGGGAACATCTTCTCACAGGGGTCAAATGTCCATCACCCACCAAGAGCACTGTCAGCCAACGTCAGGCAGCGATCTCTGCTCTCTGTGGCAGGGACAGGGCCCAGGGAACAGCTGGAGCTGGGCCAGGGAGGGTTAGGTTGGATTTCAGGAAAAGGTTCTTCCCCCAGAGGGTGCTGGGCACTGCACAGGCTCCCCAGGGAATGGGCACGGCCCCGAGGCTGCCAGAGCTCCAGGGGCCTTTGGGCAGCGCTGCCAGGGATGCCCAGGGTGGGGTTGTTGGGGGGTCTGGGCAGGGCCAGGGGCTGGACTGGATGATCCTTGGGGGCCCCCTCCAGCTCAGGAGACTCTCTGTTTCTATTTCATGATCAGGGTGAGCAGCCTCTATACCCACTTCTCCATGTTTATTACAGTCCTGCTAAATGGTTCTGATCCATTAAGGATTGGAAATTGGCTCCAAATGCGGGACTCCATATAAATGCATGATCTGTTCACACGAGGGGGGCAGAGCCTGGCATGGGGAAGCAGATTTTGAGGGAAGCAGCTCTCCAGAATGAGAATGTGCTTTACCTTCGTTAGTGTTTCACCCTTAAACAAAGACCCTGAGTGCAATAATTAACAGGTGAATTACGAAGGTACCAGCTCACACCCAGGAATAAATGAATACTTTCACTACAAACCTCTTAAAGATGAGGGGGGAACAAAGTGTACAGGTTAATCAAGTGTTCAATAACAAATAAATTAATATACTGGCAATAAATTACCTCATTTTGTCATCATCCCATTTGTGAACCACAGGGTATCAGGGAAAAAATTCACACTGGAGTTGTGGATTAATGGGAGCTGGGCACTGGAAGAGGCACAGGGCGAGCACCATTCCCTGGCAAACACCACACACATCACTCTTTTCTGAAAGGAGGCAGCGAAAGGGTCCGGCTTGAAGATTTTCTCCTTCTGAATATTTCAGTTTAGCTGAATATAAATAAATCAGGCACTTCCAGACTCAGCAGGATCCTACCTCCTGCGATATTGCTCTGTCATCCTATTCCTGCCCAGCCTTCCTTCGGCATCGGCCCGGCTGCATCCTTTATTAGCTCTGTGCTCGCAGCTGGCCCGGGTAGATCCGGTTACCGGAACACCCAGTGGCAACTGGGAGCTTTCTCACCCACCAGTTCGGCCTCCCAGTGCCCAGGGAAGGCTGGGAGTGGGCCCATCCCAGCAGTGACATCCCTGTTCCCGGCATCAGCCCTGCTCCCGCTCCCCCCACCTGCAATGGGATCAGATCCAAAGGGAGCCCTGGCACAGGGCTCATGGCCAGGGAGCAGGGACCGTGTCCTTGGGGCAGGCATTCCACCCCCTGGCACGTGCAAAATCCCACTCTGTCCAAGCAGGTGGGGGTGTTTCAGATTTTCTCTCCTTCTCCGTAACACACCTGGAGTCTGTGAGCTCAGCCCTTTCCTGAACGTCCCCAAAGGGACAATGAGCTGGGGGCTGCTGGGATGTGCTGGGATCAGCTGGGACGTGCTGATGAGCAAGGGTCTGCTGGGATGTGCTTGGAGATGCTGGGACCAGCGGCTGGGATGTGCTGGGACACCCTGGCACCTGCTGGGATCAGCTGGGATGTGCTGGGATGAACCAGGAAGTACTGTGATGATCTGTGGCATCCCAGCACATGCTGGGATCAGCTGGGATGTGCTGGGATGTGCTGGGACATCCCAGCACATGCTGGGATGACTTGGGATGTTCACCACCGTGCTCATCTCCTTGATCCGCTGCAAAGCTGGCTGCAAAGGGCACGGACACAGCTCTGTCCAAGCATCCCCTTTTCCCACCATCTCTTTGTTCCCAGTCACACTTCCCACAGGCACACACAGGCATTAGAGTTTGACTGCTGCTCGCAGATTCCAGGCAAAGGGAGGGAAGCAGGAATCTGGCAGAGCACATTCATTTTGGGAACTCCTACATCACCATCAATCACAGCACATGAAACAACAGAATTTTACGACAGGAACAATTCTGGAATAGTTTCCAAAAACACGCTTGAAGGTTTTCCCTGAATTTCTCTGAAGATCCATGGGATCAGGCTCTATTTCCCAAGCAGGCTGAGTTTTACTGACGTGTTCTGCTCAGCAAACAAGCGAATCCGATAGCGCTGGGCCTGGAGGATGTATTGATCTCAGCACTGAGAGTGCCTTGGCTCCGGGTGGATGAGGGCATGCAAAACACAGATTGATTTTAGAAAGAGCTGCCAGGAAGAGCTGGGATAGCTCAGGGATGGCACAGGCACCTGGTTCATTCCTCAAATATTTGTCCACAACCATGGACACGGCCGGAGGACGCCGCTCCAGGGGAGGGATGGAGATGGGAGACGCTGAGATGCGTGGCCTGAGCACCCCTGGTGGTGGTGGGACCAGGGAAGGGGGTGATTCCACACATCCTGTGGTTCTTGGTGGGGTTGGAACATCCCCCTGTCCTTCCTTGGGGTCTCCCACACCCTTCACTGCTCCAGGCCCAGGAGCTGGACTTGATCCTTGTGGGTCCAACTCAGGATATCCTGTGATTCAGTGATACAGTGATTCGGAGATTCAGTGATTCAGTGATTCAGTGATTCAGTGATTCGGGGATTCAGGGATTCTGTGATTCAGGAATTCAGGGATTCAGTGATTCTGTGGCTGACTCCCTCAAGTTCCATTAGACCCCTCACAATTCCCGATTCCTGCTCTTCTCCAGGCCCTGATTTGCTTTCTCCTCCTTACATGGATGCTGAAGACATCTCAGGGAGATAACGTGGAGCAGGGGCAATACAAAACCCAGACTTTGAAAGCAGCACAAACCATATTCCTCCAGCCACACACTGATCACACTTGACTTGCATGTGCTAATTTCCAGTGCACACAGAAAACGTGGAGAGCAGGGCACCCTCAAAGCTCAGGTCTCCATCCAGTCTTCCCAGACTGCTGGGAATTCTCCTCTGGCTACGGGGACCGAAGAACCATGATGGGCATCAAAACCCAAGGGAAACAACAACAAGAAAAGACATGGCAGTTGTTAAAATGTCTTGTGTTTCTTTCCCGCGTGAGAGAAACTATTTAAACTGGCACAAAATAAATTTAAGGAGCATATTCTTGGAATTACATAGAAAAATACCCCATACGTTTTGGCAGCAGCTAAACATATCCTTAATGGAATTCATATGGGGCCTGGAGTGATCACAATGTTTGGAGAGGAGCCAGATAGTAAGTAATTTAAACATCACAGGAAATTAAATTTTAGAATTCAATTTTGCATAAAGTTTTCTGTAATGAAAATGTCACACATAAATTATGAAGTCTGATTATATTCTTTTTTGACTTTTTAATAAAATAATAGAGGCACTTGACAGTCAAGAACAAATGCATATTTTATGTGAGGAGCATTACGTTAAAGCAACGTCCTGTGGAAATAATGGAACAGATGTTAACACTGCTCTATCAGTTATCAGGTGCTCTGTTCAACAGCTTCAAACACAAGTATTTATTAAAAATGCTAACGGGATTGTCTCCCAGGGTTATCTAATTGTGGGCTTAAAATGGAGGTCTTTAATGTAATTAATTATAGCTGTGGAATTATAGAGTTAGGCCATAATTTATTGGATGTGTGGATGTGTCCACATATAAATTATATGCTGCTGTTAATATAGAATTAATTCGGGGCGGGGCGGCAAAAGACTTTGGTGAAAACACAAACTTGGTCATAACAGAGCCATAAATCAAAACTAATCCAAAATCTCCCTTCGTTTCCATGGAAGGACGCAACGCTGGCACGTTTCAAACTTCACCCACCCATCGAGCGCCCGAGCTGGGCTGAGACCCTGGGGGGACACAGACACAGCCCTGAGACCCCGCTCCACTGCTGGTCCTGCAGGACAGTGGACATCCCGGTGGGAATCATGGTGGGTATTGCGGTGGGAATCGTGGTGGGCATCATGGTGGGCATCACAGTGGAGATTGCATGGGCATCATGGTGGGAATTGTGGTCGGTGTTGCAGTGGGAATCACAGTGGGGGTCATGGAGGACGTCGTGATGGGCGTTGCTGTGGTCATCTTGTTGGACATCATGGTGGACATTGCGGCAGACATCGTGGTGAGCATTGCTGTGGTCATCATGGTGGACGTGGCAGTGGACATTGCGGAGGGCATCGCAGCAGGCTGCATGTCCATCTGTAAAACCCAGCCCTGCGCGAGCCACCAGAGGCAGCTTTAGATCAGCAAAACCGTATCGATTATCAACAAAGCCGATTTTTGGCCAAGGACATTGCTCTGCAACCTTTCTATAATAACACCAGCTTGGCTTTGTGGGTTTTTCCATATCCTGACAAAGTCCTTGGTGGCTCTTTCCGCCCGGCAGCACCAGATGGGCGTTTTGGCTGGGGCTGGCACCCGAGGCTGGGTGGGATCCTTGTCCTCCTCCTCACCTTGGGGTCAAAGGGATGCAATGTTCTCCCAGCTGAGAACGTTGGGAGGTATCAGGATGCGACCCCAGTGCTGGCTGTATCCCAAAAAATTATCTTTGCACAAAGCAGACAGGGATATCTTCACTCCTAGCACAGAGATGTCAAAAAGCTGCATCCCTCTGACAAAGGGACATTAAAAGAAGCCGGGCACAGCAGCCACAGGAGCTGGCCCAGCCTCGAGGATAGCTGGAGATTCCAGAGGGAAGGTGCCAAGGGTTTTCCTTGGGCTTCCCATACGGTCCCCCATGCATCCCTGTCCCTAAGAGATTATAAATGTGCCAAGTACAGGCTGAAGGAAGTAAAATAGATCAGTGGGTTTGCAGTTTGTGCTCATACCCAGTTCCCAGTCCCTCACTCCATACTGGTTGGGAATGGGATGTGGGATGGGCAGTAGGGTTGGGGACACCTGCAGCAGCAGCGGTTGGGTGAACAGAGGTCATGCAGGTGGCTGTCCTGGGGAGTTCAGGCATGGACTGGGGTTTTGGGGGGCTGGTGGGGGACGGGAATACCCTGGGGAGAGACCTCTGCTGCTCTCGGAGATGTGCTGGAGATGCCTTGTCCCCTCTTTGGGTGTCCCTGGGGCACAGAGGGTTTCCAGCATGAACCAGCACTAAAGGCTGACAAACCCCCACTCCCGGGGTTGGTGGCAGAGACATTTTGTCCCTGCAAGAGCAGGGCACAACCCCCTTCCTGCTCCCACCACACAACCACACCGGGTGATCCCAGTTTTGGGACCGATGGCAGCTGGGACCATTCCCACGCTGAATCCCCCTGCCAGTATGAGGAGAAACTGGTGGCACATGTGCCATGTCCCTGGGGCACATCCCCACTGCCATCCCCACGAGGGGACCTGGATTCCTGCAAGAAGGATCCACAGCTCCTGCAAACCCACGGCCGCAACAGGCTGCAGCCTCTTCCAAACGGCTTGGAAAAATACAGTGGGATTTGTTTGCTTGGATTTAAATGGGTAAATTATTTGAATTTCTCCACCCCCAGGTGAATGATTTAGATGGCCTTGACCCCAGGCTGACTGCAGGGATTAATGTGGGATAATGATTGCTGAGGCTATCATTGCAGCAGGCATCATTAATTATCCTTATTGATTGGAGCTTTCAAAGATAAAGCATTATGCTGACTGGAAAATACCCTCTTCCTGCAAGGTCAAGGCTAAAATAGGGCAGCTAAATAATTGCATTAACAAACAAAGAAATAAAAATAACCTCTCGCAGAGTTGTGTAATTAAGATCCAATTACAGCATTTGGCCCTGCTGACGGAGCGGCCTCGCCTTGTGTGGGATGTGGGATAGGGGATGGGGGATCTCATGGGATCCTGCCAGGTTCACCTGCAGTCCTGCGAGGGGCTGGGGGATCCCTTGGAAATACTCCTGGGATGGGAAATTAAAAGGGTCAGATGGAGAAAATGATAAATGGCCCCAAGTCCTATTACATCACTTTGGGGTCAGAGAGTGGAGTTCAGAGCTGTCCCAGGGATGTTGCTGCTGATGTCCCTCGCTCCCCCTTCCCTCTCCTGCAGCATTCCTGACCACACTGAGCACCTGGCTGCAGTTTGCTCCCATGTTTGTCCTGCATTGCTGGGCACCCATTGCCCCAAAAATCTGTGGCTGCCCCTGGATCCCTGGCAGTGCCCAAGGCCAGGCTGGATGGGACCTGGAGCAGCCTGGGACAGTGGAAGGTATCCCTGCCCATGGCAGGGGTGGCACTGGGTGAGCTTTAAGGTCCCTCCCAGCCCAAACCATTTGATGATTCTACGATCCCAGGCCACCACTCCGAAGAAGAGAGTCATCCAAATCCAACCCTTAAAACCACCTTGGGTGGGAGGAGAGCAAACCTTGGCCTCTGGTTCTGTGTGTGCTGGGTGAGAGTGAAGATTCCCGTCTCTTGCAGCCCACGTGGGCTTCAGATACTCATCAGTGTTTGGCGAGAGCCAGGAGAGCTGAAGCCCAAAAAACCCACGTGATGTCAGAGTTATTAAAGCCCCAAGAGTGGCTTTGGTTTGGTGCAGGTGACTCCTGGCCCTGCCACCCCTCCGGCTGCCGGCAGCATGGCACAGCCGCCTGGGAATTACCGCTGCTCTTTGAGGAGGATTTGCCTAAAGGTCTCAGTTTATTTTGTGTTTTGTCATGTGCTCTGCTGCCTGATAGGATGTGATGTGAGGTTGTGAAGTGCGTTTCGAACTGAAACATTTTTTTGACATCCATTAAATTAGAATTATTTTAATTCAAACATTTGTCATTAGGAAGGCAGACGATCTGGCACGCGCTCCAGCAGCCCTCCTGCTCCTCGTCATTAGGAATTCTTAAACCAATAAAATAATTTATTTAAACACGAATATCAATTTCCATTTAAGGAATTTTACAACTTGGTTTTGAGCTGAGGCAGCCCAGTCTGTATCAGCGGGAAAGATCACCTCCCATCATGGAAAATTGCTCTGAACGTGGGGTTACTCATCCCTTACAATGGGTTTCATGAAAGCCAGATTCCCGAGGATGGGAGCATGGGGTTGAGCACTGCCAGGGGGAGGTTTCTCAGGAGCGGGACCAGCTCCTCAGGGTGTTTCCCCACTGCTGGAACAGGGATGGGAACTTGACCATAGGACATCGGAAATGAGTGGTGTGTTGGTGCAGGGACCTGCCCATCCTCTGCCCTCTGGCACCCAGGCAAGGGATCTGCTCCAATCCCTGGCACAATATCAAATTCATTCCATGTGTCTTCTCCCTGCAGAGCCCTGCAGGAGCACACAGAGGATCTGCAGGGGCCTGAGGTCACACCCTGGAAGGATCAAAGCTCTGGTTCCTCCTATTGCAGGTTCAGCCTCGAGGATTAATGGATGAGACCGAATAGTTTTGATTTCCAGCTGGTTTTTTAACCGAGGCAATCCAGAAGTGCTGGAAGATGGACCTGTTGAGGTGACAATGGGAGCAGCGAGGGCTGGATCCTGCTCCTGTGCTGCCATGGGATCGCTGGCTTGGGCTGGGAACAGCAGGAGCTGTGCTGGCCATGGGCCAGCGCCCACGGCAGGGCGGCACCGGCGCGGAGCCTGCCCTGACAGCTTCATTAGCCGGAAACGATCTTTGCAGAGTTAGAGATGTCACGTTGGGTAATTAATACGTCCCCAGATATGCAGATTTTCCTGGGCTTCTCGGGCAGAATGACCCAGTGAGCAGCATGGTGTGAGCTGGGGGGGAAATCTCTCGAAGAACTGTGCTGTTCTTTAGAGTTATTACTCATTATAGGTTGCAAAAGGGGGGGAAACTGAAAAGGCAACTCCAGGAGCAAAAAGAGTTTGCATTATTGTTCAACCTGTGAAAAGCAAGGTGTAGGATGTAAAGCACTAGGGGAAAGCTGCCAACAATAGACCCCATGGCAACAACAACTTCTAAGGGGGAGCGGGTGGCTGCACATCCCACTGCCCATTCCTTGATCTTGGTGTTCCAGCCCCGGGAGCCACGCGGCCCCGTGGGGACAAAGGCCCCCTGCTGCCCGCCAGACAAAGGCAGCTCCTTCCCCCAGCACAATGCACCCTGCGCGGCGGGGCTGCCACACGGCACAGCTGCTCCCCCGCACCCCCACCCTGCACCCCAAAACGGCTGCACACACACAGGGGGCACGTGGAGGGGTGGCTGGGCAGGAGCAGGGGGCTGCAGGGCCTTGGAATGCAGGGGAGCCCATGGGGGTCCTGTCCCAGTTAGAATGGCCGTGGTGCTCATCAGGGTCCCCTCCCAGCTGTCAAGGCCCATGGTGCCCATTGGGATCCCATCCCAATTTACACGGCCCATGGTGCCCATTGGGATCCCATCCCAATTTACACAGTCCACGGTGCCCATTGGGATCCCATCCCAGTTGGCACAGCCCATGGTGCCCATTGGGATCCCATCCCAATTTACACAGTCCACGGTGCCCATTGGGATCCCATCCCAGTTGGCACAGCCCATGGTGCCCATTGGGATCCCATCCCAGCTGGCACAGCCCATGGTGCCCATTGGAAACCCATCCCAACTGGCACCCATTGGCAGCCTCCCAAGCAAAGGCACAGCCAATTCCTCACTCACTCCCCCCACCATCTCTGCCCCTGCCCTCCCCTGTGGGAGCTATTTTTAGCTTTTGGGGGCCTGCTGGTGCCTCTCCCCTGCTTTGTCACCGAGCACAAACCGTGGGGTTCAAACCACATTTCCCTCGTTGCATTAGCGAGAAGCGGAGTAATTTTGACTCAATTTTTGCATGCAAAGGTCACCATCAAAAAGTCATCATTCAGCTGCTCCCAGGGCTGGGTCCTGCCTGTGCTGTCATTAGAGCAGAACTTCAGGAGGTTCTGCCTGAAACGAGTGGGTATTTTTAGCTGACAGTATCAGAGAGGGAGCTGGGGATGCGTGGGGAGATAAGGACATGGTTTAGATTTCTGCCTTTACGCTCACTGTCACGTTCAAAAAAAAAAACCATAATTTTGATTTTCCACATCCCTGAGGGAGAGATTGACAAGAGCATCCAGTGCTCATAATTGGATCATTCCTCTGGGAAAGTTGGCTCCTCCGCTGAAATCCTTACATGCTCTAAGGAAAATTGCTCTCAACGTTATTGAAAATATTTTAGGAGACTGAAGATTCTGGGGCCTTTCCAATTCGAGTGCTCTGGTCAGTCATGCCAAAGGAAGACAATAATGGGAACCAAATCTGGAGAGCATTGCACTTAATTGGAGCCCAATCCTGTGAGCTTGGAAGGCCCAGGACCCCTGGGGGCTCCGAGCCCTCCTCTGGTGGGGACTTGCAGGAAGGAGCCATTCGGATGCGTTCCAAAATAGATGCCTGAAATAAATTATTGAAAATCTTTGGGGGTTTATTTTGATAATGAAAAATTCAAGTGTTTTGACATGGGTAAGTGCTGGAGAACAGGGCTGCAAGAGGCTGGTGCACAGCCTCTCCTGTACAATACTTTTCCCTGCTGCTGCAGGATTTTGGAGACAAGGCTTTGGGATGTGTTTGAGCAGTGGTTTGCAGCCCCTGTTTGCCTGCTCGGGATGATGAAGTCCCCTGTAGAGATGCTCTGTCAGACTCACCCTCCAACTGCAGGATGTTGAAGCCAGGTGGGGGTTGAGCTCTTCTCTGAGGGAACAAGTGACAGGACAGGAAACAACCTCAAGTTGCGCTAGGGGAGGTTTAGGTTGGATATTAGGGAAAAATTCTTCATGGAAAGGGCTGTCAAGGCCTGGAACAGGGCAGTGGTGGAATCCCCATCCCTGGAGGGATTTAGAAGCCCTGGGGCTGTGGCACTTGGAGACATGGGTTAGTGGTCTTGGCACTGCTGAAGGAAGGGTTGGACTTGATCTTAGAGAGCTTTTCCAGCCTAAGGGATTCTGGGATTCTGTTGGCACTCGGGGCCATGCTGGGGACTCTCCATCATTCCCGCTGGAAGCAGTGGTGCCGTGCACAGTTTTACCCAGCTCACTTTTGGAGGACGAGGCTAAAAGGGAAGGTTTTGATGAGATATAGCCTTCCCTGCCTCCACATAAATTAATTGCACAGTTTAATAAACTAACAGGTGGTTCCACTTCAGAGCGAGCAGATGTTACCCTGAATGAGCCGAGTCCCCCTCGCCATCCCCTTTTCCCCCAGCTATTCCTTCCTTTCTGTCTTCCCCTTTCTCCTCACCTCTTCCCTTTCCCCTTTTTCTCCCTCTGATTTATGAGCAGCTCCAATATGAAATGTTTTGTCTGGGCTCTATGAATATTGATGCAGGGGTCGTGCTGATTTGAGCTGCGTTCATAACTTTCTGTGTTTCCTGGGAGCATCCCTTGTCCCAGGCTCCGGCGCTGCTCTTCCATCCCGATTTATTCCATGGAGTTTTCAGGAGGCAGCCCCATTTGTTAAAGCTGCCTCTTGCCTGCACATTTGTCTTGGATTATCTCCCGAGGAGAAGACGATAAGTACTTACACAAACCTACGCTGAAATTAAACACACAAAACAAATGAGCCTGGCGTGTTCACATTCTTTCATTTCCAGGGATAATGCCCGGGAGGAAACACTTGTGTGACCGCAGATGGAGGATGGGCTGGGAGCCCCAGGAGGATTTGGGCTGCCCTCTTTAGAGGAAAGCTCTCCTCTACTTCCCATATGGAGAGAAAAAATGATAGCACTGCTAATGGCTGGGGCATGGCTGGGCACCAAAGGGAAGGAGGAGGTAGCTGGGGATGGAGGGAAGACTGGAAAATAATAATGGGAAATGTTTTGATAAGAAGCGTTGTGGTCTTATACAAATATTCCAAAACTTCTGGAGCCCATTTATGCCTCGATTGAACCCAGATGACAGCAAGCTGTTTGCATGGGCTGGAATGTGCCTCCAACAGACACCCAGTTCTCTGGGCTGGGGACCCAGGGGGGAACGTGGGGGCAGCCCTGGGTGGCTCATTCCCCCCTCGCCTCCTCCAGAGCCCCAAACATCCCTGTCTGACCATGGCTGCGCACTCCCGCTCCCCTGGGAGCCACCTGCAGTCACTCACCTCCCTCCTGTGGTACAAGCAGAGGCCCCAGATCGGGGCACAGTCCTGGAAACTGTGAATGGCCCATGGAAAGCACCTTAAGCTTTTCAAAGGTTGGAGAGGGCCCAGCGCATCCCAAAAGCCCACAGCAGCCTGGCACATCCCTGTGCCTTGAAGAACATCTGAAACAGAGCAACCAAGCATTTCCACCTCTCCCTTGGCCAGCCTCCCTTTTGCCTCCTCTTTGTCTAGCAGGCACCATCATTGAAATTTCCTTTACATCCCTCCTAAGCTGCTTCTGATGTCGAGGAACAAGTGGCAATAAAAAGCATTAAACACTAATCACTAATTTCCTCCTGGAAGTTTTAAGTGTGATCCTGGTGTTTATTTTCCCTGGAGCAGCCGCAGGGCCGGGAGCATCCAGCAAGGGCCGCAGCACCGTTCCCTGCTGGGGTTTGGCTCTTTACCTCTGCACGGGCAATGGCTGGAACTTGTAGTTTTAGTACAAAAGTCAGCAAGACAATCCAGTGGCACTGGATAAGATCCATTCCTTTGTCAGCAGTCAGCACTGGCTTCTGCCTTCAGCCTCTGCAGAGCATTTGAGAAGGATGAACTCTAAACATCGCAGCACTCCGGCCATTTCTTTGCTCCATCCAGGGAAAATTCCCAAGGAAAGGATTGTCCAGCCTGGCACAGCTGCCCAGGGCAGTGGTGGAGTCCCCATCCCTGGAGGGATTGAACAGCCCTGTGTATGTGGCACTTGGGGACATGGGTTAGTGATAGCCTTGGCAGCGCTGGGGGAATGGTTGGACTCAGTCTTAGATTTTTCCAAGCTATACGATTCCATGATTTTATGATTTCGTGGGCTGGCGTTGGCCCCAGAGGCCGGGGCTTGTTGCACAAACAGCATTGGCTGATGCAGAGCAGCTCCTGGAGAGCATCGATAGCGATCGGCAACAGCAGGAATGAACTGGGGATGTGTAATTCCCATCCAGCAGGAATAATCTTCAAAGTCCTGCTGGGGTGCTTTTGGACAACAGCGGAGTTTTCCCTGCTGTAAGTGGGATGCGAAAGAATTAACTGAAGTTGGAATGTTATTGTTTGTGTCAGACTCTGTTAACCACGTTAGAACTATATATAATACTTCAATTTCCTATGTCAAAACTCTCTAATGGGCAATATTCCGAAATCAAAGTCTTATGGAGCGGTTAATCTTCCGCACGGACAACGCCAAGTTTAAATCCAGTCCAAATGCCACTTCTCAGTCACAGCTTTAAAGGATTATAAATGATTATAATGGTATTTGTCTACTTGCCTGATACATAAGTTCACATCAATGTTATCTCGAAAATTGACATTCGGTTTCATCTCAGAGGTGAGAGAATAAACTGTTGACTACCAGCTTCAGAGAGGAAAATGGATTAGCTCTAATGTAATTAGGGCTCCATTCACAGATGATTATTTTCGGCGGGCACACAAACGGCGCTGATAAGGAGCGCGCTCGGCAGGGGCGACCGGGGGAGGCTGGGCTGGATTTGCTCCTTATCCTGCACAGGGTGATGGGTCCCTGTGAGCAGCTCCTGCTTCAGACCTGCACGGTGTTTGCGCAGCGCCCAAAGGCAGCCGGGGCTCCGGGACTCGAATTTCCATGTGGGTGTTGATGGGGATGAAGGTTTGCTGCCAGTCTCCCTCTGACGGGCCGGGTCTCACGGGACAGGGTCTTTGTTCTGGTGCCTCCCTTTCTCCTGGGTCCTACTCAGTGTGCCAACACCAACATCAACGCCAATGCCAATGCCAACATCAACACCAATGCCAACACAAACACCAACATCAGCATCAATGCCAATGCCAACACCAACACCAACATCAGCATCAATGTCAAGGCCAACATCAACACCAATGTCAGCATCAATGCCAATGCCAACATCAACACCAATGTCAACACCAGCACCAAAACCAGAATCAACACCAACATCAACATCAACACCAACATCAATATTGATGCCAAATCAACAGCAATGTCAACATCGATGCCACAGCCAATGCCACCACCACGATGGCCTGCTCCAGCTCACGGTTTTTAACTCCTTCCAGCACTCCAAACCCAGAGACAACTAAAGTCACTGTGCCTTTTTAATCTATTATTTGTCTCTGTGACTCTTTAGCTCTTAAAAATACACGAAAGAATGAGGATCGTCCCCGAGGATAATGGAACAATGGGAAGCAGCGACAATTTAATAAAAATAAATGAATTAATCTGTATACACTACTGCTAATACAAATGATTTGTGAACGGCATGAAAGATTTTGCATTATTTTCAAAAAAAGCATAAAACCCTTTTCTTTTGCATTAAAAACTCAATTTAATTTTAAGTCATATGATAAATGGTGGCAAATTGAACTTTATTACGAATTCATGAATGCAGTTTAACACAATTGTTCTTTCTGGTTTTTGTGCTTTGAAGACAATCCCTTCTGCCACAACGTTATTTTTTAATGTGCCAGTTCAGCAGAGATGACCCGTGGTCTCCCTGGCCCGCGGGTGCCGGCGGGGTTCGGTGCCGGCAGAGCCGCGCTCCGTGTCTGGCAGGATCGCACTTTGGCTGTGGAAGAGCTTCTGCTGCCGTCCCATCCCCTGGCTCGGCAGGAAAGACCCTTATGTGGAGAACTATGGGGGAATTACGGCGTGGGGATTATTTTCCGAAGACAATACAAACTCCGAGGAATGAATGTCACTGCAGCGACGCTCCGGTGCGGAGCCTTCGCCGCGGCAGCCTTGGCAGCTGGATAATGGCACAGCCAGCCTGGCCTCCAAGCCAGGCTCCAGGGAACCATCCCAGAAAACGCCGAGACGTCTTGTTTTGGGCACTGGATTGTTCTGTTCCCGCGCCAGCCGGGCCAAGTCCTCCTTATCCCCCGCCTGCCACCCCTCAGCAAGGGGAGCTCAAGGACAGGCCTGAGGAGTTTGTCCCTCCCGTCCCCTCACCACTGCCCTGCACTGTCACAGTGTCCCCATCATGGAGCCACCAAAAGAGATGACATCTGCACATCCAATACTCGCCTGCTATGAAGAATAGTAAAACTCCCACTCCTTTGGGTGATTAACAGGAGCCATCACACCGGCTTTTTAACAGCATAAAAAATGGACAAATAAAAATTATTAAAATCGTTAAATAGATCTGTGCAAACAACAGAAATGCAATTTGTAGCTGAAAAATCTGTGTGTACACTCTGGGTGTTTCTGTGGGCAGGGCAGAGCAGAGCCTGTGCCTGCAGGAAAGGAATGCCCAGTCCTAACACAGCCCCGGCTCCAGCGCTGGGCTGAGATTTCTTGTAGAGACTTTGGCAGTAAAATAACCACAGTTACTTAGAAAAACTTTTCCTCTTCTCGCTGGATACCCCCTAAATTTAGAAGAATTTCAGATGGACAAATTAAAAAGTACATTTGAGATAAAAATACACAGTCAGACGCAGATTTGAACTCCAGATCTAACTCCAAAACCACTTGCAGCCTGACACGGCAAAATGATTTACTGTGCTCATGATTATATCCTGTAGGTAGCAGCTCTGCAAGTGGGAAATAATTCAGGCAGGGATGTGGAAAGAGAATAACTTTTCTTCTGAGTGCAGGACTTCAAGAGCAGCGGCAAAAAGCCAAAGCCCCACAGTTTCCAGTACTTGAAGGGGGCTTATAAGAAAGAAGGAAAGCAACTTTTACACAGGCAGATAGTGATAGGATAAGGGGGAATGGCCTGAAATGGAGTGAGATTTGGATTAGATGTTAGGGAGAAATCCCTCCCTGTGAGGGTGGGGAGGCCCTGGCACAGGGTGCCCAGAGCAGCTGTGGCTGCCCCTGGATCCCTGGCAGTGCCCAAGGCCAGGCTGGACATTGGGGCTTGGAGCAGCCTGGCACAGTGGAAGGTGTCCCTGCCCATGGCAGGGGTGGCACTGGGTGGGCTTTAAGCTCCTTCCAATCCAAACCAGTCTGGGATTCTGAGCGATTCCAGCAGCAATTCCATCGGAGGCTGCTCCATGGGATGGAGGAGGTGCAGGTGCCTTTGGCACCCCTCCAGCTCCTGGGATGAAACCTCTGCCCAGTGACTGTGGGGTATTAAAGAATTAACCAGCAGCAGTGCAGGATGGTGATGACGATGGTGCTGATGATGACAATGATGATGATGATGATGATGATGTGCATTTGGGATCGTGACCCTTCAGAGAGCTTTTTCCCTGTTGTGCACTGAAAATGATATAAGCATATATAAAACAAACTCTCCTACCCCCTTCCCCCACACACCAGGAAACGTTCTGTGAAGGCCCTTCATAAATAGCCTGTCCCACCTTCTCAGATTTAATTATAAAAATACTTGAAACACAATAGTCCTTCACATGCAGGGCTCATTTTCTAATTGAGTTTTGATACGGATACGCACCCGGGAGACCCTCGGCTGATGCACACAACAGATGGAGGCACCGAGCCCTCTCTCCCCTCTCCCTGAAGCAAAGTCACAGCAGGAGGATGTGTCAGATGTCCAGGCTCATCTCTCCAGCCCCGCCTGCCCAGCAGAGATGGAGCTTGTTCAGGTGCAATGGACTGGCCCTGATGTGCCCACAGTGGCCAAGGGGGAGCGGGGACAGAGTGGGGGTTCCCGGGCACTGCAGCACCCACTCCTCCCTGGTAACAATGTCCTTAAGCCTCTGTGAGAGGCCTGTCACCGACACTTCCCCGCCTGGTTAGGCTACACTGGCAAAATTAATTCTGAGCAAAGGTTCAGACACTAAATTAGAAGCTGAGCCAAGCGAAGCGAGGAGTCCCCGGCTCGCGCCGGCACGGTGCTGGTGGGCAGCACATCAAGGGGGGGATGACACCCCGGTGATGAATTACTCACTCCTCTAACATTGCCCAGCTGGAGTGGCTGGAGCAAGCCTTAATTTACTATTTATAAACCTCTCCAGCTGTATTTTCCTAGGCAGAGCAGCTGGCTCGTTGCGGGAGTGTGAAGGAGAGGATGTTAACAGGTTGGCTGGCCGGACTCTGGAGAGTGTTTGCAGCGGTGCAGGGAAGGGGTTCATGTGCAGGACAGCACTGAAAATCCTCCTCCAGCCAGGCCAGGGCAGCAAACCCCCAGGGCCAGGCTGGTGAGGGGGCTCTGGACAGTTCCTGGTTAAAGATGGTATTCCTGTGATGATTATGGTGAGAAAACAGCTCAGGAAGGCCGAGCCCAGGACTGGGGGTGCCAGCCTGGTACCCACCATGTGAATGGGGGAAAACCCCTCATTTTGTCACCCTCACTGTCCTGCTGAACCCCA
Source organism: Struthidea cinerea (assembly GCA_013397865.1). NCBI lineage: Eukaryota > Metazoa > Chordata > Aves > Passeriformes > Corcoracidae > Struthidea > Struthidea cinerea. The sequence continues at coordinate 117,691 of VZTI01004959.1, read as the reverse complement.
GCCTGGGAAGCCTCTCCCCATCCTTTTTCTGCTCTCCCACCTCACCCCCATAGCACTTAAGTCCAGCGGGGACTCGTGTGACTGGGGGCTCCCCCACACCTCGTCTGCCCCGCTGGGGAAAAGCCCACAGAGGAACAGCAAAACCCAGTAGAAACAGAGGCAAACCCCACCCACGGCCCTTCCCTGTGTCAGAGCCACCCGAGGGGGTGCAACTGCTGAGCTTTGTGCTGGGTGACACATCCCCACGCTCTGCATAGGCTTCTCCCGCCGCTGCTAATGCAAACATTTAATTTTGATGATTTATAGCACAGCTATAAAAAAACTCTGGATTACGCTCTGGAGTCAAGGTCTCAGCTCGAGAGCACATTTTTATAGAGTCAGCATCTCTGTTTTTAAAAGTTATACTTCAATATTAAATATGACTTTTTTTTTCAGCAAGTCAATAAAATCCCTTTAGAGCAGATAATAAACTCATTTCTTCTGGGCTGGCTATTGTTTCTAGCTTGGGTCATATCCTGAAGCCTTTAAGGCTGTTCTTTAGCCTCTCTGATGAGGAATTTGCAGTTCAAACCCTCCCAGGCACTGCCCGAGCAGGCACAGACCCCCAAACCCAGCCTTCCCTCAGTCAGGCTCTGTTCCTCAGTGCAATGTGGTTTGCAGAAGAAACCACCAAGATTTGGCACAATAAGTTCTCCAAGCTCTGATCCTTCTCCCATGGCTGGTCTGGGCCTAAAACCCCGCCTAGCCCAAGGAGCAGCCTGCGAGAGGGAGCTATGGGCTGCAGGTCCTGCCTTGCCTGGGCTGAGCCTGTTCCTGCAGCTGCTGCTGCTCACCCTTTTCCCAGGGCATCCCCATCCCATCCTCACCCCATCACCTATCCAACACTTCCCCATCCCCTCTCCACCATGCCTGGCAGCAGAGCTGGGCTGGGAATGGGGCTGGGATGCAGCCCAGTGCTCCCTGCACCAGGATCGTGGCCCTGGACTGCAGGGAGAGGCCCACGGTGGGGCAGTTGATGGTACCAGTCCTTGCAGGAGGCAATCCCACGTCTGGGACTGGATGGAATCACTATGGAAGTGCTGCACAATAAAACACAACTTGAGCCTTTAAGGGCAGACAAGTGTTTTATGTTTTCACAGCTCTCAGAATTACCCTGTAATCTTATTTATTTTCTAATACAAGTTTCTGTGGAAAAGGGTATCACAAGATAAATAGAAATTAACTGATTATGAGGATTGTCATTCTTTAAGTACACATTTATCAGGCCATTTGCTCATTCTCTTCTAATATCTTGACATAAGAGTGTCAAATTAAACACTCCCCAGATGAGGATAATACCCAGCACTTTTGTAGCTTTCCTATCTGATTTGCAAAGCTTTCTTCTCCACAAATGCACTTGAAGTTGGTGCTTTACAAGGCTTGATAGAATTCATTTCAGGATTAATAAGCCTTCTCTGAACCATTTAACAAAATCTCTGAAGCATCCTCATCTTGAATGGGGAATAGATTCCAAAGAACGCTATAATTAATTTGTCTAATTAATGGAGGGAAATGGAAGTTGGATCTTTGCTGCAAATTGGTTCATGTTCACAGCAGCAAATGTCAGCTGAGTTCCAGGGGTGGCCCAGCCCCAGCTCCCAGCACACGGGGTTATCGGTTGGGGTTCAGCTGTACACGAAATTCGGCGTCTGGGCCCACGTGAGGCTCTAATTACTTTTGCCACGTTGCCTTTGTGCAGTCATTCATCCCCAGCCCGTCCTTATCTTGTCATCCCCGGTGTCATTAGCGATGTTCGAATGCATTAGTGACCGAAGGCAGGTTGGGCAGGCGGCGATTAGAGCGGCAGGGCCTGAGTGATGTTTGAAATATTGGAATTGTTCTGCTCATTTCTATCCAAACAGGAGAATGAGGCGTCGGCGAACAGCCCGGTGCTGCTCCGAGGGGGAAACGCTTCCCGCTTTTATCGTGGCGCGATCACTCTCCCAATTAACCTCGCGTTCGCGGGGCTCCAGGGCCCCGGTGTGCGGTGACACGGGACACGCGGTGCCAGGGCTGCAAAGCTCTGTTTGAACAAGGAATGTGCTCGGGAAAGCAGCGTCTCCCCCCCTCATGGCTCCCTAAAAGCTGCTCCTGCTGCTGCCAGGATGTGTCTGCACACCCAGCACCTCCAAACGCCTCGCCGTGTGCATCACTGATCCCAGAATGGTTGGGTGGGAGAGACCTTAAAGCCCACCCAGTGCCACCCCTGCCATGGGCAGGGACACCTCCCACTGTCCCAGGCTTCTCCAAGCCCCAGTGTCCAGCCTGGCCTTGGACACTGCCAGGGATCCAGGGGCAGCCACAGCTTCTCTGGGCACCCTGTGCCAGGGCCTGCCCACCCTCACAGGGAGGAATTTCCTCCCAATATCCCATCCATTCCCACTCTCCATCACTGGGAAGCCATTCACTTGCAGCTGGGGCAAGCCCTGCTCAGCTCAGCATCTTCTTCAAGAGATGTCGTGGTGGAGGAGGAGGAGGCATCAAGAGCTGGGCATGGAGAAGAGCTCAGGGGACCACACTGGCTGTGCAATCCCACCAGGAAATGGAGCTTTCCAGGCTGAAGGACATCCCTAACCCTAGAACAAATCTGTGGAGAGTCTATGGACAGAGTTTTTGGTGTTCTGATTTCTGTGGTGTGAAGTAGTCCTGCAGCATCCCTACAGACACTGGGGAGTGTGGGGGAAGGAAGGGGAAGCAGCCCTGGGGGCTTTGGATCGGGCTCAAATTTATGGAATGGATTCTATCCCATGGCTGCCTAAGTACAGAGCATTCTCCTGCCCCAAACTCACAGTGAAATCCCTGAAGTAGGAATTGTGTGCTCCTTGCTGGCTCCCACGGCAAATTAAATCAAATACTTGGACAATTAGTACAATCCTCGTGTCAAGGGAGCAGCCTCCAGACACAGCAAACACACTGGATGTTTGATAGATCTGAAAAATCTTTATCGTCAAGACATTTTACACTGAGCCACATTGATTTCCCGTCCATTTTTTTTTATATCAGTGTGTGCAACACCAGTCCAGCAAGGAATACAATAAATACCAGCAGTGATTTATCCAAATGGCATTCAGCAGGCACTTTGCAGTCGCTCAGTTCATAGCCTCAGCATAAATAAATCAACAGGCAAACAAAAGCCAGCACGTAAATCCCATGTACAACCTGCACCCTTCTTGGGATGGAAAATCCAAGGGGAAAACAGAGCCAGCATGAGCTGTTCCTGCTGGAGAAGCTGCACATCTGGCTCCCCTTGCTCAGTTAAGAATTTGCTTTTCTCCTTTCATTAAATTTTGCAAAGATATTCCAGCGTTTCATCTGCCAGTCCTAATAGCAAAGGGCCCTATTAGCCCAAGTATTACGTGGGCCGGGTCTCCTGGAAACTCGGATGAGACCAGGCAGGAACAGCTACAGAGAGGCACGGAAATGTTCTGTGCTCAGAGTCTGGTGGATGGAAATGGGCAGGAAGAGATGGGAAGGAGGAATGGGAAGGCTGGGAATTGAAAATACTGATACAAAGGAGAAGAGGAAGGAGACGGAGAAGGGGAAGGGGAAGGAGAAGAAGAAGAGGAGGAGAAAGAGGAAGAAGATGAACAAAACCATCTACATGCTCTATAAAATACAGAATCACAGGATCACTGACATTGGGAAAGGCCTTTAAGACCATCGAATCCAACCATTAGCCTAACACTGACCCATCCATACAGATACACTTAATTAATGCCGTGGTGGTGTATTTTAGCTGAGTTTAAAACCTCCACATCCCGTGTTTCATTTAACCTCTTGCAATATTTAAGATGTTGCAGATGCCCCATTGCAGCAGATGTTGGTGCTCCCACAGTTTCCTGCAGCTGTGCATGGAAGTTACTTTTTCCAATTGATTTTCTAGTTAATTTGAAATAGCCAGACTAACAGCCTGTGTGCTAAATTCAGTGTAAAAGTGCATACTTTAAAATGGACTTAAAGCAATTTTAACTGGAGATATTTCTTCAGTCTGCCTGTAGGAAAAAAATATAAAATAAAATCAATTCTAACTTAATTGGAGGCCACAAACCAACTTCCCCGTTCACTGCTTGCTGTGAGGAACACGAGAGGCTGGGTTTACAAGCAGGATTTGGGGCAGGGAGCCTGAGAAACCTGTTGCATATCCAGCAATTTTCGTTTTTGCTCCTTTAAAAGCCCGATGGCTCTGATGCTCCCACAGATCCAAGGGGATCACCAGAGCCAGTTGCTGTTTCAGGGCTCTGGATACGAACAGCAATCCCAGAAACACTGGAGACTCCCTAAAAGCCCTGTGGAAGTGCGAAGGATTATTAGTACCAGATCGATGCTCGTATATCTGCTCCGAGCCGTGTTTATTGTGCAGCGGCTGCGGAATCGGGATCAATGGGTCAGTCCCGCCCGCCCAGCGCCGCCTTTCCATGAGAATTCAGGGTCCCCAGGCTCAGCAGCACCTCAGGGGGTTCTGAGGCAGGGTTTACACCCCAAGGCACACCCCAGAGCCAGGAGCGTGGGCTCAGACAAACCCCTTGGAGTGCTGGCTCATGGCCGGGGCAGGAGCAGGACTGGGGAAGGATGTTCTGTCCCTCTTCAAGAAAACAAGTATTTTCTTTCCCAGTTCTCCTGAGTGTGGGAGGTTCCTCCCCGTGTGCTCTCTCCACACCTGCAAGGAGGGAGGTTTATCCTCTCTGCATCCTGCGGCAGGGAAGCAGAGCGGGGCTGCCGGGCGCTGGGGCAGGCCCCTGAGCCCAAGTTTCTTTCCTCGCCAAAACAAACCCAAACAGAGATTACAGGGATGGGGCGTGAAAACCTCAGTCTGAGAGGCAAAACTCTCCACCTTGTTACATCCACCCTCACAGACGTTGTGTTCCCGTTTGTGGAGCACGAAGTGGGATAAGGCCTCTCCCTTTCTCTGGTGCCAGCAGCACCGCCAGCCCAGCTTTCCCTGGTAACGAGGAGCCATCAAACCTCTGTTTGAAATGAACTCACAATGTGAGTGTAAAAGCCACCAGGCTGGGGGGGAAAAAAAGAGAATAAAAATCATATTAGTGCTGGAAACTCAACTTTCTACTTTTCCTCCTCTCGCAGAATTTAATAAAGCCTTATCTGGGCCCAGCGCCGCTGAAAGCCACACAAGCCCCAAGCAGGCAACCTCGGGGCGCAGACACCACGGCAAGGCTTTATTAAAGCCAGGCCTAGAGAAAAACGTGTGTTCCTGCAAAGCTGAGTCACAAACAGGGCTCACAGAAGCTCCAAACAACCTCCCTCCTGAGCTGAGAGGCTTTTTTAGCAAGGCACATCCGCTGACGTGAAACTCCGAGGGAAAAAGGGCAGAATGGCTCAGGGTGGAGGTGGCAGCAGCCACCTCTGGGGTTGGGTGAGGAACCTCTGCTCTCATGGTGGTGTCAGGGTGGGACTGGCAAAAGTGACCAATAACCAGAGACCACTCCAACAGGGTGGGTATTGATGATGCCAAAATTCCAGTTTACGACAAGCAACCCCCCCTTCTTCTTAATCTTTTGGGGATTTTTTTTGTTTTTTTTTTCACTCGTGTGAATTTAATTAGTAGAGGTTCTGAGGCTTTAATGGGAAGAGCGTTCTCCTGCAGCCACAGCAGCCTGACGAGCTGGGCTGAGTAGGTGCGGGATTGAGTGAGGCTCTGGTTTGTGTTTGGGTTGGGCTCAGCTTTGGGTTTGGTTTAGTCTTAGTTTTGGGCTGTGATTTGGGTTTTGGTTGGGTTCAGGTCAGGACTGGGTTGCTTTCAGGTTCAGGTTCAGATTCAGGTTTGGTTTGGCTTTGGCTTTGAGCTCATGTTCATGTTTTGGTTTGAGTTCATGCTGGGTCCCAGTCCAAGTGTGAGTTCGAGTTTGGGACAGGAGTCGAGGCCCCTTTCCAGAGCTGCCTCTGAGCTCCAGAGGGTCTGGAGCTTGGAGTGGGACCAGGACCAGGGCCGAGGATCCCACTCCTGCTGGGATGGAAGGGGTTTGCAATCGGAGCAGGACTTTCCCAGGGCACTCCTGAAGCAGAGCCTGTCGGAAGATGAGTTTTCTAAATGACTTTCCTGACTTCTCTTTTGGCTCCCGTTGGTAATTGGTTCATTTCCAGGTACTTGCAAGAATGTAAATATGGAATGAATCAACTTTTTCCACATTTTCTTTAGCAGCCCTTTTATGAAGAACAGATTTTCCACAGAGGAAATTAAAAAGTACATAAAACTGAGAAATCATGGTGTTGTTGAGAACAGCATCAGCTTTCAATGTCACTTTGTAACTGGCAGCACATACTGTATTCCAATGGCATTAATAGAAACTACAAAGTTTGTTTCAATTAGCTTCGTTTTTCTTTCAGAAAAGGAATTACCATAAATCCCTGAAATAACATTTGTCCAAAAGAGATGTGTAGCATTACTTTAGAAATCTTTTATGCCTGTTTTTAAATTACACATCCTTGCAAAAATGATTATACATTGATTTAATAAATGCACTTGATTTGTGTATATTGCTGAAATTTTAAAAAGCCACGACACAGCTCTGGTTTCCTGTACAAGGCTGTCAAACAGCTTTTCTGCAGTAAATTCTGAGAGAACGCTCTTGGCAACTTGTTCTGTGTGTGGGCACGTTAGTGCGGAGAAGATGGGGTTGCATCAGGATTTGGACAGATTCTTTTGGAACACTTCTGAAATAATCTTCCTTCTCAGTGCATCTGTCCTCACGGGAGGCCCTGGACCTTGTGGAGGGTGATGGGTGTGGAGAGCTCCGAGGGTGGGACTGACCAGTCCAACCCCCACACCTGGATCCTGGAGGGTCCTTCTGCATCAATGGTGCAGCTGCAGCACCCTTTATCCCACACAGGTCCCCAGGCTCTGGGCCAGAGGGTGCCCAGGCACTGCAGCCCTGGAAATAATCTTCCTTTCCGAGTCTAAACAAACCTTTTGTTTGGGCTCCATGCCAGGGAGAAGCTTACAGCACAGTTAGCCAGTTAAAGGTGATTTTTATATCTGATTATCTCCGTTGTGGTGATGCTGCGCTGGCAGCTTTAACAGGAACCCCCCCAGAGGTGGTGCCCATGTAAAATACGGCATTTTATGGTCTTGTTTCACACCAAGCAAATGCAGGCACTAATTTTGGGGCGCATGAGGCAAACCCTGAATCTCTGCGGTGTGGGAAGGAGGCTGGATTGAGTGGGGAGGAGGTTGGATGGTTGGGGGGGAGGTTGGAAGGTTGGGAAGGAGGTTGGATGGGGTGGGAAGGAGGTTGGATGGGATGGGGAGGAGGTTGGATGGGGTGGTTGCCGTGTGGTGCCGGCGCTGACGGCTCCAGCCCCGCTCTGGGGAAGATTCACAAGGGGCTGGGGTGGGGCTGGTCTTAATTAAAATATCCCAAAGGTCTCTCCCTGCAGCCGACAACAGATATAATTTATCTTGTCAGCTGTCCCCACATCAGAAGTGCACTCTTTGAGCAAGAGTAATAATAACATTAATAAAAATCATCCCTGCCTACAATGTGGAGCAAGTTGTGGCTGCTCCCCTGCCTGAGCCTGCCCGGGTGGTGGAGCAGCTCCGGGCTCTGCTCCCGGGGACCCCCTCGCTATTTCTGCCCCAGGAAAAATGGATTTTCCCAGGCATTTTGTGACTTTTTTCAGGAGACCATCCCACATTCCCTGGGCTCACCCTCACCACCCCAAATGGCCCCGCCCCGCACTGAGATGTTCTGAGGAAAAGAGCAATAATTGTACATTCGCTGGGAATTACACAGGATGAAGACAATTACAGGATGAAGACAATTAGGGCATGAAGCAGATCTGATCCCGTTTCCACTCCCCAAATCACATTTCCTAGTTTGCTTTCGTGCCGCTCGGAGTCCATCTCATGTGTGAAGTGCTGCTCACGGTGTGGCCCCCCGGTCCTCCCACCTATGAGCAGAATGAAAACCTCACCCAGGGCTCTCCAAACCCAACCCCTCGGTTTGATTTTCTCTCCCTTTACAGTGCGACAAGACAACCTCCTCCCGTCCTCAATGCCTCTAGAAAGTTTTAGAATTTAAATCATGGCTGAACTTTTGGATTTCACTTCCAGGGGAGCAGAAGGACGAGCCCCACGGGCACTTGGGCTGTGTTCCACGTGGGATTTTCCATAATCTCCCCGACAACCCAGGGCCGCGGCAGTTCCAGCCCGGTCCCCCTTCCCCTGCCTCCATCGCCTCCTCTCCAGCGCCCACCGCAATTATCATGCAAACCAGCACCTCGCACCTCGTTAATGCCTTTCAAACCTGAACTTCCTTGAAGTTCTGAGGGGTTTCAAAACCCCGCTCCCCATTAGCAGCGTTTTTCCCCGCGCCACAAACGCGCAGGACGCGCTGGAAGGCCCCGGGAAGAAGAGCAAACGCCGCGTCGGGAATGTTTACACGGCTGTTGTGGAAAACGCCGCCGCGCTAATTTATTCCTGTTCCTTAAATTCTGTTAGCAGTTGTAAGACAGTCGGATCCCACCCATGGGAGCGTGTGCCCTCATGAAACACAATTACAATGAGAATATCTCATTATCTCATTGGCTTTAGCTTACTCTTCTGTTACCATGGTTTCAAATACACAGAGGAGCCTGAAACTAAGCGCGCTGCTAACAAAGAACATCTCCTTGTACAATGACATCAGATCGTGTCAGACAGAGCAGACTTAATTAAATACCCCCCGACGCAGGGCAAATGCAGAAGTTGGGGACACTTTCAAACCCGGCATCTCCCGGGTGCTGCGGGAGGCTCCGCCGAGGAGCAGCCGGGTGGTTCCTGTCGGAGCGGCGAGCACGGGCAGTTCTGGCAACAAAATTGGTTATGAAACGGTCTCTCTCCACGCCGAGCGCTCTCCCACCTCTCCACGGCGCCTCCCCTGCCAAACCACGGCGCTGTCCCGGTGCGGGTGACGCCGAGCGCCTTTGGGCGATGCTCGGGGAAGGACGCGAGTGCCACCGGGCCAGCCCAGCCCATTCTCGGTGACCTTTTCCCCCGGCTTTTCCAGCAGCGGCGCTCCGGCCCCCGGGGAAGGGCAGAGCCGGGCAGCGCCCGGACCCCCGGCCAGCCGCTCCCACCACCCGGGTGGCTCAGCCGCGGCTTTCCAGCGGCGGCATTAAAAATTCCACAAATCATTTATTTACCCTGGAGTATATCCGGTGACATAATGTGACAATAATGACATCCCTAGTGGTGTTAATTGATTTTGTCCTGGTAGAGGAGGTAATTTGGCGTCCACGGCAGCTTCTAGATCACGGACCTACTGATTGTCTGCCGAGGTAATATTACTGTTAATGAAGAGAAAACACGCTTTCCTCTTTAAAAGACAATATGCTAATTAAGACAGACAATAGAGAGTCAGGGGTCATTTATTATTTTTAAACAGAGACTTAATGCTAAACGACTGGCATGGAGTGCAAAACGACTGTAAATTAATAAGTGCCATTCCTGGCTCATAAAATCCATCGTCGCTGTTAAATAAAAAGAAGGGCATTCATGAAATATTCCGACCATCGGAACACTTGAAGGTGTTAATAATTAACAGCCACAAGTTAACATCCACCAGCTTGTAAAAGGTCTGATTAAAGGCAGTGTTCATCAGCCACCAAACTATCACAGCTCGTCGGGTCAACATCTCCTAATTAATGATTTCTTATTAGAGAGATAAAACATGTTTTCTGAGGAGAATTATTTTTAAAAAGGAACAAGTGTTTTCAGTGCAATGTGTGGAATAATTAAAACTCGTTTAATGGGGCTGAGCTGGCTGGGTTCCTCAGGGGGTGTTGCTGTGGGCACTGGTGGCTCTGGTGACACCAGGGGCTGTTGGAGAGGTCCCTGGGCAGAGGCTTCACCTGGAGCCTCCAGCTCAGAGCTGAACTGTGCTAAAACCCAGCCCCAAAATCCCTATTTTCAACTTTCCCAGCAAATACATCACAGCAGCACCCAAACCAGCACCCAGCTGTCTCCCACAGGCACCGAGTGAGGTACGAGCAGGAGGAGAGGTTGGATACAGGAGCCCAACCCTGCAGCCTTGGCTCTTCTGCTGTGTTCGTGCCATCTCAATGAGTTTAATACAGAATTAGTGGAATACGGGGGAAGGGACCCGACCTTTATTGCTCTTTGTTGGAAAACTTTGAAAAATTCATTACAGGCCATGGTTGAGGTGTCCCTGTGACCTTCACCTCACTCTGCCTCTCCTGCTCCTGTCGCATCTCACTCAGGTTTCATGTGCAGTCACAGCTCACCTGGAGCTGCCGCCTCCACACCTCGCAGGTCCAGCTGCCCCACATTCACAGGGTTGGTTTTTAGCTCAACTGCTCTGAAAATCAAACTGCTCTTCTCTGTCTTTATATTTTAGAAGACCTCCTGGGCACTTTCTTTGCCATTTGACAGTTTTTTTCTTCACAGGAATGAAGGACATTTTTTTTGATCGGTTTTAACTTGCCCCACTGAATTTGTGCTTTTATTTATCACCAGAAACAGGGACTCCTTGCATTCACCCGTTGCAAAATTCTCAGTAGCAGAAAGAACTGGCATCATTCCAAACTCAGGATCACCACTAAGGTGCTGTTTTCCACTGGGAGGAATAAACAGACCCAGTCTGCCCAGTGAGCCACATCCATGGGGTTGGACGAGCACTGGGATTGGGATGAGCTGCTGCCTGCACAGCCACGGGAGCCTGGGTGTAGTGACCTTGGGAAGAGGAAAACCAGGAGGATCCCAGTGTCCCCTCAAACCCTCTGGTGTCACCCATGGTCCTCACTGGACCAGGATCAGAGGAAAATGAGTTGTGGCAGAGCTGGGAATTCAGGCCTGAGCCCCCCGGGGGAGGGAGGTGCAGCTTTATCACCAGGTAAACAACAACAAAGAGCGCTGGTGACAGCTTGGCCCCTGAGATTTGGGAGTTTGGGCTTTAATTTACCTTTTAAACACCGATTTCTGAGCGGGGACCTGCATTAAAAGCATCTCCTGGTGCTCATTTGCATTTAAGGAAGAGAGGTTCAAGCTCTCAAACCTCCAAATTCTGCACGAAGCAGGGGCTGGTGAACCAATATTTACTCTGGATTCATTTTGGGGCCTAAATGGCATTTTAGGAGCTGTTTTAATGAGGGCGCACTGCGCATGCCCCCGTGCTATTTTGGACTTGCTCTAATGATCTGGAGGTGTGGCTGTGCTTTAATGATCCGCTTTAATAATTTATCAATAGAGTTTGTAAGTGCTAATTTGCACTTTTAGGTGCACATTCTCCTTTTGAAGCCGCCACACAACCCCCTATTAATGTTAATGGGAGTTGTGCTCACATTAAAAGGAGATTATACCCCTAAGGTGTTGAACATCTGACTTAGCCAGGTCTGAAATTGCACTGCTGAATGCCACTGCTTTCATTTCGGGAGATGGCTTGTGGTGGGGCTGTCACCACACGAGCGCAGAGGCAAAGACAACTTCAAACGAGGACAAAAACTGGGCAGTGGTAAGTCAGTGCACCAGCCCTGACTTCTTAGGCTTCAGCTTAAATCCAGCTCCAGGGCGAGGTCAGGGGTGGAGCAGCTTCAGAGGGTGCTGGTGTCACCCAGCGCTGTCACCGGAGCCACCGAGGTGTGTGCAGGGGTTAATTTGTGCCCAGGAAAGAGAGGAAGGACCAACAGTCTGGAAAACAGATTTCCTCCACCAGTTTAAGAGAGGCTCTAATCACTTCTGGGGGCAATTTTTTGCCGTGGCATCAAATTCCGGTGTTTATGAATTGACATCTAATTAACAGGAAGGAGGTGAGGGCCTGTATTTATCTCCTGACTTAACAAATCACTTCAGCAGAAATTTAAATCCTATTTACTGTGCTGGAATTAATTGTGTTAAATGACATGGCCAAGGATCGATGCAGGAGGGTTTCACCTCTTAACCCTTTCCTCAGCCCACACCTCCCAGTGACTGGGGTCTGGGGAGATGAGCGGGGCAGCCGGGAGTTATTTGGGTGCAGCGGGGTTTGCACAGGGATGTGTTGGCTGACACAGAGAGGAGCGTGTGGACACAGGAGAGGGGGATAATTAATGACTAAACCCCATCTTTTCCCTCAGAAATGGTGTCAGAGCTGTCCTCAACTCAACCACTCACCTGCGTCACCTCACTGAGGTTTTCAGATTCACTCTTCGCTCCTTCGGAGGGATTTGGGGAGGGATCAAACGATATCCCTGGGGTCAGCCAGGGTCAGCTCTCTGGGCTGGGTCCCCCCAGCTCCTTGTGCACCCCCAGCTCTGCAGCAAAGCCCTCGACGCTGTGTGAGCCCCGCTCAGCAAGAACAAAACCAGCCCTGGGTTATCAGCGCTGCTCCCAGCACAAATCCCAGCCCCATCCCAGCCACCGCGAGGAGAATTAACTCTCCCGCAGCCAGGCAGGGCCAGCCTGCTGATGAATTATGCATCTGCCCCACCTGGGAGTTCATATTTACCATATCTAGCTGAAATCCATTAGGAAGAACAAACATTGTACTTATCCAGCACGCTCCAAAGCCGCTCCTTTGCACGCCCGCTGTGAGGAGAGGGAACCGGGGCGGCCGCCGGCTCCGAGGGGCCCCGTCCGGCCCCAGGCTCAGCTCCGGCCGGCGGGGCTCAGATCCAGCCTCTGGAGAGCCCTCGGCTGGACACGCCTGGGAACCCTCACGGTGGGACAGCTTGGAGGTGATTGCGGCCGCAGGCGACGGGCAGGGACGAGCGTGGAAGGGCTGAGGCCTCGGTGCACCCCGAGCTGCTGCGCCCCAGCACCGCCAGCTCCCTCAGAACCCCCAGCGCCCTCAGAACCCCCAGCGCCCTCAGAACGCCCAGTGCCCTCAGAACGCCCAGTGCCCTCAGCACCCACCGCACCTCCAGAATCCCAGTACTCCTCCAGCACCCGCGGCATTCCAGCACCGCCAGCTCCCTCAGAACCCCCAGCGCCCTCAGAACCCCCAGTGCCCTCAGCACCCACCGCACCTCCAGAATCCCAGCACTCCCAGTACCTCCAGCACCCTCGGCACCCCAGTACCCCCAGCACCTCCAGCACCCCCAGCAACTCCAGCACCCCCAGAACCCCGGTGCTCCCAGTGCCCTCAGCACCCCGGTAACCCCCAGCGCCTGCAGCCCCAACACCCAGGGTGGCTGATGCCCAGCTGGGTGGGACGGAGCCCGTGGAGCCCCCCAGCTCCCCCAGCCCCTGCACAGGCAAAGGCCGGGTTCGGGAAGCCGGGGCAGCGGAGGAATCCTGCTTTGAAAGGATCGGTGGTGGCGGCAGAGGAAGGGGAGGCCCAGGCTTTGAGGAGAGGAGCGCATCGCCTGCATTTCATCTCGGCTCCCCCCGGCCCGTCCCTGCAGGACCGCGCCTCCCGCACTCCGGCGTTTCAATCGCTCTGCCAGCGCCGTGTTTGAAGATGTCAGGGGAGAAAGGGGCTCTCTGTGAAGCGAGCTGCAAGAAAAGAGACTGTTCGCTGTCCCTGCTCAGAGACGAGCTCTTTAAAGCCTTCAGGAACGCCCCGAACCGGCCCCGCTCCCCTTCCCGGAGCGCTCCATCCCGGCTCTCACCTGCCTGGATGCTCCAGCAGGGGAAGGAGCGGCGGTGGGGAGGCTCAGGAGTCCACAGGAGCACTCAAATAACCCATTTCCTTCTTTCTTCCTA
>VZTI01004959.1:92015-103958 GCA_013397865.1 Struthidea cinerea | reverse complement strand
AAAAAAAAGAGAGAGAGAGAGAGAGAGAGAACTTCTTCCCTTTTTTCTGACGAGGTATGGAAAGCTGTGACAGTGTTTTCTGCAAAGCAGGAGCCCCAGCAGCTCCCAGGGTCTGCTCTGCCCACCCAGGCAAATCCTGGGCAGGAACACACTGGGCTGAGATAATCCCCATCCTCAGCAGCCCGGGGGGCTCTGCAGTGGTGGAACACAGGAAGAAAGTGGGAAAACTCCTTCCTGAATGCCTGGGATGGCCCATGACTGAGGTGGAGCCTCTGTAGAGCAAATCCATGAAAAATGGGAATGGCTTCACATGGAGAGAGGGCAGGGACAGATGGGATATTGGGAAGGAATTCCTGGCTGTGAGGGTGGGGAGGCCCTGGCACAGGGTGCCCAGAGCAGCTGTGGCTGCCCCTGGATCCCTGGCAGTGTCCAAGGCCAGGCTGGACATTGGGGCTTGGAGCAGCCTGGGAGAGTGGAAGGTGTCCCTGCCCATGGGACATTGGATGAGCTTTGGCGTCCCTCCCACCCCAAACCCTTCCATGACTCTGTGATTGATGCTGCTGAAAGAAGAAGTTAAATATTGATATAAATATTTAAACTTCACTTACGGCCTTCAGCGTCTATTTACTCCAAAGCATCCCCTTGGAAAGTTTTGTCGACATGATCTGCACGTTAAACAACTTTTCAAAGGACACTCCAGGCGCCGCACAAAGGCCCCAAACTCTCTGTATTGTCACGGGCCTGTGCTTTAAGCCGGGTTTAAAAGGGGCGGTGAGTGCGGAGTGGCCGTGCCCGGGGTGGCCGTGCCCGGAGTGCCACCAGCACCGCGGTGGCTCCCGGCAGGGCTGGGCGCTCGCCACAGCCCGGGGAGAGAGGAGCACATGAAAGCCGGGCTGGATTTGCCTTGCAATGACAGCTGCATATTAATCTAAAGAATTTCTGAAAAATCAAAAAGACATTTTTCAGCAAAATACACCCCTAGAGCCTCAATCCTAAAGCAAGGGAATAAACTTGAAACAGGATTGATTTCATCTTAAAGGGAATAGCTCTTTGAAATGCTACCAGCTGCAGTTGTCTTATTTGGTTTTCAATACTATAACAAAATTGTGCCATATTGTGTCAAATAAGGAGATAATATAACAGCTTTAAACAAATTTTGTAATTATGGGATCAATCAGAAATGAATTAAATCCGTGTGCATTAGGTAAGTGGTGCCACGGAATACTGAGTAGCTCCAAATACCAGCTCCGAGCCCGTCTCCAGCGGCAGCCCCAGACCCGAGGGCTTGGTGTGACACCAGCCAGGGGACACGGGGGACGTGGCAGCCCCCCGCCAGTGCTCCTGGACTGGGGAAGGAGCACAAGGTACCACGATGTGATTAAAGCTAAAGGAGTAAAAAGTGAACTCCCCCAGCAGCCTGTGCCCACAGAGCAGTGCCCAGCAGCACCAGCTGCCCCTGAGCCAGGGCCCGGGGAGTTCATCAGTGCTGGGGCTGATAAAGTGGTGTTTGTTCCTGGGAATGGCAATGCTGATCCCACACAGGGGTGGTGGCACTCGGCTGCCCAGGATGTTCTCCCTGCCCTCGCCCAGGTGGTTCAAGGACGGATTGGCATTCCGGCAGCCAGCTTGGATGGACAGCCACCCTCCATTGGAGCTGTGTGCCCCACACCTCCCCGAACTCCTGGGGATTTATCTCTGGATGTTTGCAGTTACGCCAAAGCAGAAATCGTCCCCAGGGCAGCCGGTGCCAGAGCCCATCCCGCGGGAAGGGCCGTGGCCAGAGCTCCTCTCCCGCCCCAGCCGGGTTTGTGCCGTCACTCCCAGCCTGTGTGGCCAAGGCACAGCACCCAAACCCTGCTCACTGATAACAGGACTGATAAGAACCCACAAACCGTGGTTCGGGTGCATCGCAGAGATGGTTTTACAAAAACACACATCAGACAGGGTCAGGGTTACCTCCACCAGCTCCTGCCCATCCCCGGCCGCTCAGGGGCGTGGGGGCCCTCACTCCTGCCATTTAATTACTTGTTAATGAACTTCGTATGCAAATGAAGCACCGAGTGGCCCTTCCAGCTGTGATGTCACCCTGGAACCTGCAGGGAGAGGGGCCCCGGCTGCTGCACGGAGCAGGATTGGATCCCGGCGGATCAGTGTGATCCGACCAGGGACTAATAAAACTATTATTTGGAAAAGCTTTTGCATGTTTAATATTCTTATATAAACTGGAGCATTCCAAATCAGGCCTTTCTGCTCCTTCAAAGAACGAGGAACGCTGTTAGGGAATAATACATTAATAGCTGAGATGCTGCACACACTCTTTTCTGAGGCTGTTCCTGCACCACTTGAATAATTCTGTTGATTCCTCCACTTGAACATCGAATTTGTATTTGAGCTGCTCTCTCGGAAGCTGCTGCCACAGCTGGAGCTACAGGATGAGTCAAAACAAGAGTCTGTGAACACAGGCAGCACAGGAGGGGGGGATTGTGTGCAGGAGTGCTCATCATCCCTCCCCAAAATCAGGCTCTTCATTTCTTTGTACTCTGTTTGATTTCCCTTTTCCCACACTTCCTTCCGATTCCCGTTTTCCTTCAGGGCAGCAGCGAAGAGCTCGGCTGGGACAGGGTTTGTATCGAGTGTCAGGAGCCCAAGTTTTGTGTGGCTGGGAAATGCAAACCCCATTTTCTCTTTTGGAAAGCAAACTCCAGCAGTGTGGGGGGATCAGGAGCTGAGAAATTTTGCAAACACCGAAATTTTCAATACAATTATCCAAAAACTGCCTCTCCTACATGCATTGCTCCCCAGCCCTTCACCCTGAGCAGAATCCAGGGACCCAGACTCCTGGAGATGTGGGGACCAAGGGAGCACCACCAGCACGGAGAGAAGCAACCATTCCCCTAGAACCTGGAAATTTAATGTCCTAAGACCCCCCCAAATTCTCTCTTTTTGTTGTTTTTTAAAGGATTTAAAGGATTCCTTCCTTCCTGGGCAGGCCTGGGCTCCTTGGCACAGCATCCCCCCGTACCCCTGCAGCTACACCCCAGTGCTCCAAACATCTTGGAGGAGAATTCTGAGAGCAGCTGGATCTTTTCCAAAGGAATTTCCAAACCTCCTCCTCTGCCATGTGCTGTAGTGACTGTGGCCTTATTATCTAAAAGGATTTATGAGGAACTTGGGCTGATGTTCCTCTCTGAGCAACACCTTCTGATGATTTAATAATGGCTCCGAAGACAAACCTCGGTTCTGACCGCTCTCCTCTGGCTGGCGGCTCCACACCCTCATTTTCAGTAAAAAAACGGGAATTTCCAGGAAATGCGTATTGGAAGTGCTCCTGAGCGGGCTGCCAGTAATGGAAAGGCTTTCCCTCTGGAATACCTGGAGCTCTGGTGAGTGTCCCTGCCCAGGGCAAGGGGTCAGAACGAGACGGGATTTAAGCTTCCTTCCAACCATTCCATGGTTTTCTGGTGTCAGTCGGGAGGCAGCGGAGCTTGCCAGCCCCGGAGGAACCTGGGCAGAGCAGCTTTGCTTTGTGAGGAGCTACACTGGGGTGTGGGGATGGGCAGAGGCCGCCTGTGCCCCGGTTTGGCACAGACGGGGGACACGAGCAGCCTTTGGGGGCTGGGAATGCTCATCGGCTGCGCTCCGCCGGCACGGCTCTGCTGCTGGTACAGGGAATGCTGGGCTGGGAATGCTGGGCAGGGAATGCTGATATAGGGAATGCTGGGCTGGAAATGCGGGGCTGGGAATGCTGGGCTGGGAATGCTGGGCTGGAAATGCTGAGCTGAGAATGCTGGGCTGGGAATGCTGGGCTGGGAATGCTGGGCAGGGAATGCTGGGCCGGGAATGCTGGGATAGGGAATGCTGGGCTGGAAATGCTGAGCTGAGAATGCTGGGCTGGGAATGCTGGGCTGGGAATGCTGGGCAGGGAATGCTGGGCTGGAAATGCTGAGCTGGGAATGCTGGTATAGGGAATGCTATGCTGGGAATGCTGAGCTGCGAATGCTGGTATAGGGAATGCTGGGCAGGGAGTGCTGGTATAGGGAACGCTGAGCTGGGAATGCTGGTATAGGGAATGCTGTGCTGGGAATGCTGGTATAGGGTATGCTGGGCAGGGAGTGCTATGCTGGGCAGGGAGTGCTGTGCTGGGAATCCTGTTGCAGGGAAGGCTGTGCAGGGAAGGCTGGTATAAGGAATGCTGGTATAAGGAATGCTGTGCAGACAATGCTGGTATAGGGAGTGCTCTGCAGGGAATCCTGCTGCAGGGAAGGCTGTGCAGGAAAGGCTGATATAAGGAATGCTGGTATAGGGAATGCTGTGCTGGAAATGCTGGGCAGGGAATGCCAGAGATCCACACATGTTTCGGATGAAGGGTGGTCATGTGCAGCTGGTGCTTACAACGTTTTACATCGCTCCGGATTATCCGTCTGTCATGCTGGGTATTAGGTCACCCTGGATTACGCTGCATTCCCACTTAACTCAGGGACATACAGAAAAGCAGGAGAGCACCCTCCCCACCTTGTTTTCCCATATTTGCCTCGGAAGATCACCCATTATGATCGCTGTGCACACTGCACCACGTAAAATGATCCCCATTTATTCCATACAACAGATCCGGTGTGGTTTAATTAATTTCGGCTGCAGAGGAATGATCAAACATTAATCAACAACTTCACCTTTGGGACCGTCAGTGAGAAACCCTCGTGCTGTGCAGCAGCCAGAGACGGGACAGCATTCCTGGGGGGAAGTTTTGCACGGAGAGGAAACTGGCCCTGTGCCCCTTGCTGCCACCAGGTCACCTTAAGGACACCAGCAGGCTGAGACCAGCAGAGCACAGCCTTGGTTCACCGTGGGATGCTCTGTGGGGTGGAATCACAGAATATCCCGATCTAGGAGGGATCCACAGGGATCATCCAGTCCAACTCTTGGCCCTGCACAGGACACTCCCAAAATCCCACCATGTGCCTGAGAGCGTTGACCAAACACCCCCTGAGCTTGGAAGGCTGCAGGGTGGGGAGGGCAGCAGGGAAAGCGCTCCTGCTGCAGGTTTGGGTTGCACTGAGCAGCAGGAATTGCACCTTGGCAGCAGCCAGATCAGGATTTTCACGCCCAGGCAGCAGAGCAGAAGCCTGGGGGTGACGCTGCTTGCCCTGCCTGCACTTCCACTGCTAGGAAAAGGCAGCAGGCAGGCATGGGAGAGTTCCCTGTACAAGCAGTGGTGGGGTTTGGTGTCAACAGCATCTTTTTGGGGCACTTTTTTAGTGTATCAGCTCAATATCCAAGCATTTCACCTCCCAGGACAAGCCATGGCTCCTGAACTCACCCTTTGCAGAAGTTCTTGCAGTTTTTTAGGCACGAACAGGCAAAAGATGTTGGTTTCCTTCGGGAAGACTTCAACCCATCCCGTCCCTCCAGCCCCCGGCTCCCCACCCATCCCACAGCACCTCCCACAGCCCCAGCAGGAAAACCACGGGGATTATCCACCAGGAGAGCGGGAGAAACATTCCCATCTGCCCAGGGAGAGAGAGCAATAAATAACAAATGAGCTCTGATTATGTTACACAATCTTATTTTCGATGTAGAGACGAGTGATGCAATAATAAATCCCACCTTTGTGTCTCACCAGCTCAGAGCCAGCTCCACACTGCAACATCTGGAGCTCTGGCCAAGCCTCCTAAATCCGGGGGGTACCTGGACCCCAAGGTTCACCTCCAGCAGAGCGGATGGAAAACTCTCAAGTTTTAACTCTCCTGGTTGCTGCAGAGATAGCGGCACAGAGGGAGAGGGCATCGTCCTCCACGGCACGGTGCAGCCAGGGCAGGGGGGTTGGGAACAACTTCTTTTTAAAGCAGTAGGAAAGCCCGGGACCAGACTCATGGAATTGTTCCCTTTGGAACAGCCCTCTGAGGTCACTGAGTCCAACCATCCCCCAGCGCTGCCAGGGCCACCACTGAGCCACGTCCCCCGGTGCCACATCCCCAGGGCTGTTAAACCCCTCCAGGGATGGGGACCCCACCACCGCCGCCCTGGGCAGCTGCGCCAGGCTGGACAGCCCTTTCTGGGAAGAGATTCCGCCAATATCCACCCTGAGCCTCCTCTGGCCCAGCCTGAGGCCGTTCCCTCTCCTCCTGTCCCTGTTCCCTGGGAGCAGAGCCCGAACCCCCCCGGCTGCCCCCTCCTGCCAGGGAGTTGTGCAGAGCCACAGGGTGCAGCCAGCAGCTGCCAGAGCTGTGCCAAGGAATGGGATGGGGGTGGCTGTGTGGGCATCCTCTGCTCCCCCCCGGGAAAGACGTCCCAAATCCACACCTGGAGCACATTTTGCTGTCAGGTGTTGCCTGATCTTTAATCGCCTGTGCGCCGTTTTGGCCAAACCAGGTGAAAAGGGTTTGCTAAGCCAGCAGCGGGCCTGTGCCCAGCTAAAACCCGGCAAAGTCGGGAAAAACACGGGCAGGGCTTGGACGTGCTCGGGAAGCCGAGGCTGCTGGAACAAGCGAAGCAAAGCACCAAAGCAGCGGGGGCTGAAGTTTGGCTCTCGTGTCTCCGTGAGTTCCGTGGCAGATTCACACCCGGGAGCAGCGGCAGCATCGGCGGGTCCCGGCTGGAGCCGGAGCTCCGCAGGGTTTGGGATCCGCGGCTCGGCAGCGCTGGAACAGCAACTGCTCCATCTGCTGGGAGCGGCTCCGGCCGGGATGGGATGAGGGATGTGGGATGTGGGCTCGCAGCTCCCCCGGCGGAGCGGCAGCGATGGCCCGGCCGGTCCCGGCACCCCGGGGGCTCCCAGGGCTCCCAGCATCCCAGGAAATCCCGGCTGGAGTGCGGGAGAGGGCCCCGGTCCTAAAGAAACCGGGCTGAGCCTCGGGTTATACGCGAATCACTTAAAAGAAGGGGGATTTGGATCAGATATGAGGGGAAAATCCTTCCCCGTGAGGATGGGGAGGCCCTGGCACAGGGTGCCCAGAGCAGCTGTGGCTGCCCCTGGATCCCTGGCAGTGCCCAAGGCCAGGCTGGACATTGGGGCTTGGAGCAGCCTGGGACAGTGGAAGGTGTCCCTGCCATGGCAGGGGGTGAGATGGGATGATTTTTAGGGTCCCTTTCAACCCAAGCCATTCCAGGATTCCATGAGTTTTCCCGGGAGCGTGGCTCAAACCGGCACCGGGCAGGGGCGGGAGCACACAGGGCTGGGCTCTGCCTGGGGTCCCAGGTTCCACTTTAAAACACAAACACAGAAATGCGGGGGGAAGAATCGATGTCCAGAATTTAAACTTTCCTTTCATGTGAATTTTTGCTTCCTCACAGCCCAGGGAGAGCCCTGAGAGCCCAGGCTGAACTGCAGCACTCATCCCCAAATTAACGATTGTGGATCTGCTCGGACGTTGATGGCTCCAGGCATTTATTTGTCCAGGGCCAACTTGAATGAGCCCCCACCCCAGAAGGGATCAAACTGCCCATGATGGAATCAAACCACCCCAGAAGGGCTCAAACTGCCCATGATGGAATCAAACCACCCCAGAAGGGATCAAACTGCCTCCAGAGAGATCCAATTGCCTGGCTGTGGGTGCTTAGATGTGTGATGAGAGAGATGGCCCAAGCCTGGCCCCACAGCGAGGGGCTCCCAGGGGGTTTCTGTGCTATCCAACATGCCTGACGGATCTGGAGACACCCGGACAGATGTGGACGTTGGAAGAAGAAGGGAAGAAATACTTCCTTGCTTTCTAAGCGTGGCATTTTTGTACCTCAGCAAATTGGCATCGCTACCACCGGCAGTCCTTACTTTAAAATATGGGCATTTCTCTGCTGGAAATGCTCTCCTGCACTATTTCCTTCACCTGAAAGCTGGGAGTGTCAATACATCAGTGCTGAAGTCTGCTGAGTGCCTAGAAATAAGGGGATATCATCTCCAAAATGAGTGCCCACCAGGCTCTGTCAGCTCTGCCAGCGCAGAGCAGCTCTTTGCAACTTTGATTTACTGGCAATTGTTGGAAAAGGAGCAAGCAAGGAACGAAAACCCAATATTTCCATTACCGTTTACTTAATAAAAAAGTATTATAGGGAAGTCAGACATCATAAAACGCCCATCCTCGCTCTGTATTTACAGGGTCATCCAATAACCCGAGCCAGACCAGTAATCAATTTTAAAAAGCCCTTTGCAATTGAAGGCACAGACAAGTGAGTGCTCAATATCAATATTCCCACAGCGCAGCAGCAGCCACGCTGCTCTGGAGCACCCCAAACAGCCCTCACAGGGGATGAGGTGGCTCGCAGGGACCACCGGAAAGGGAGCACATTGGAACACTGAGAACACTGAGAAATTCCCTTTCTAACGTGCCCAAGAGCTCTTCTGCGTCATCCACTCACAGAACACCTTCTCTTGTTGATGTGGAGAGGATTTTTATCGTCGAGCTCTGCAGTCCTGGCCAATCCATGGGGCAGAAGTGCTGCCTGTGGCAAGAAAAGTTCAGTTCTGAGGAGGTGGCTTCTCCTCTCCCCCACCATCACATCCCCTTCCTAGGCTGCTTCTGGTCCTTCCCATTGTCACAGGATCACAGAACAGTTTGGCTTGGAAGGGACCTCAAAGACCATCTGGTTCTGACCCCGTGGGCTGGTAGCTTTAGGGCTCTCTCGTGTCCAGCCACGTTCAGCTCAGGCTCTGCTCGTGGGCAGCTCTGGATGTTCAGCTTCCTCAGAGTCGCTTTGGGCCACAAGAGGAGAAACCTCAGGCTGCTGCTGAAGGAATCAAAGCTCAGTTCCCAGACAGGGCCGTTCCCTCTGGATGCGTGTCCACCCTGGAAGATGTCCTCCAGCAGAACAAGGGTTGGGCTCCAGGCAGGAGTGAGTGGACCAAGGCAAAACCACGAAATCCTTTTCCTTCCTGCCATCTGCAGCCACCCTCCAAAGGCATTTTAAGATAAATTGCGCTGTTTCAAGAGTTGCTCGTATAGAACAGTGCCTGGTCCCTGAATCCCCAGGGAGCAGTGGGAGGTTCCAGGGAGCAGGAGGGGCCCTGCTGTAAAGTCAGAGCAGCTCTTCTGCCAGAGTCACCCAGCATCTCTTGTTTCTCAGTCGATGGTTTAATCTATTTTAATGATTATCAATACTGATGGTGAGTGTAATCACCTTGTCTGATACAATTGCTAGAATCTAAAAGTCAACTTGATTTTAATGGTTTATCATTAGGAGAATTATTTAGTCAGATTAAACTGGTCTTAATTCCTCTGCAGCCATTATTTAAAAGCTGTTTGGAGCACATTAGGGCGACCCCCCTCATCCTGGAATGAATCAATGCCCTGTCTCCATCCCATATATTTCCAGCAGCCTCTCACAAGCAGCCACACGATGGACACCAAGGCACTACAAGCTGTTAATATTCATGAGTCCTCCCTCCTGCCATTAAGATTCCCTTAACACCCCCCAGCAGGGTCGGATTTAACTCTCCTGCTGTGATGGGGCCCCGTAACCCCATGCTGTCAGCAGGAGGGCTGGGAAACGCTCATGGACTGGGATTTGGAGAGGCTGGAGCAGCTTCCAGGGGACAGGTCCAGAGCCTTTGGAGCAAGTGCTGTGCTGCCAGGGAATCTCTGGGTGTGTCCCTGTCACCTCCCAGGGCCAGGGGACACAGCCCAGCAGCAATTCCAGCTCAGCCAAGCACGGAGCAGGGGACCTGGGCTTCTCCAGCAGCATGGATGCTGTCCCAAGGCTCCCTGAGCCCAGGGATCACCGTTCTCCTGCCTGCCCAGCCACTGCAGGGAGCAGGGCCATGACCACCAGTGCTTTGGGAATAAAACCTCTGGGTGTCACCCAGGCCTTGGCTCTGGAGCAGGAGGTGGTGCAGCCTGAGCGAGGCTGGATCCTTCATTGCCCCTTCCTGCTGGGTGCCAAATCCAATCTCTCCTCCCAGGGACCCCCAGCCCTGCCCTCCCTCAGCCACAGAGTCCTCCCTGTGCAGGGCATCCCCTCCCAGCCTCTGCCCCAGGAAAACAGGGAAGGGTTGTGCTGCTGGGGCCTGGGATGTGCCCGAGGACCTGCAGTGACCCTGCTCGGGGTTGTGGCATTGGCTCACTGCAGCCACTGGCCCGAGCATGTTCCATGTCCTTTCCACATTATCCATTAAGGGTTTTTGCCCCTCTCACAGGGGTGGTACCAAAAAAATTGTGGGAGCAGCTTTTGTTGCTTCAGAGGATGCTGAAGAGCTTGGCAGTAGGAGCCAGAGGGAACGAGACACGGCAGTGACCAGTTGTGGCAGTCACCAGTTGTGGCCGTGCTGCCTCACACTTGTGCTGAACCAACTTCCCTTCCCAACAACACAAGTCCGGGGAGTGGGAACACAAGGATGAGCTCAGGAAAACCTTACATTCCAAGAGACAGGCAGAAGGTGCAAATGAAGCACGGTTTTCTTATTTTAGACACAGTTTTCTTATTGAACAAGGGATCAAACCTGGTGTGTAACAACCAGGAGCAACTCCAGTCCTGGAGGAGGCTTCTGAGGACAACAGGGAGCTGTGTTAGCTCAGTGATGGGATTAAATTGTTTAAAAATAAAGCCCTGGAGACATTTTAGATGTTTCCTTTAGTTAATGAGATTTCCATGATAGTTAAAACAATAAAATTAGCGAACAATGCCGTTAATCTCGGATTACAAGAAGCACCAGGGAAGAATTAGTAAAATAAATCAAGAAGATTTAAGGCACTTTTCTCTCCAATAAAGTAGCTGGGATGGAAGCTCTATGCTGTGTTTTCCTGGGATTAAGGAAGAGCTGATCAGGATCTGCCTCTCAGCCTTTAACCTGGAATATCTGAGCATGGAAACATCATTTTCTCAAGTCTAAGCCTTGATTTAACCCATACACTAAATATTGCTTACATATGACCTATCAGTAAATAACTGCCACTGCTTCATATTTAAAAATTCAAATTATTTTCAATCAAAAGCCTCAAATTAAATCACAACAACTTCATACACCCCACATTTGGCTGTTCTAACCAGCAGTATGAAATGGGGATAAAAGACATCCCAAAATAGGATTACACAGAGCAGCAATAAAAGGGGAAATAATCTTTGAAGAAATGATGGAAGAACAAATTCTAAGGGCATTAAGAAGGAGCAAGCCATGGTTGCAATCACAGCCAGGCAGGAGATTGCTAATCTCATGTGTACAGCAGATAAATCTGGGAGGACAACAAATTGCATTTTAATTTATGGAAAAAGGTGAATTATGAAAAGGTTAGTTTTTAACTCCTTCTACTCACTCCAGAAACCAGGGAAATGCAGACTGAGAAAAAGGAGAAAAAGTTAGTAAAAATTATTAAAAAACTCTTCTTAGCAATAGCTCAGCAGGGCCTGATCACAAAACACAATTCTCATCTCCTGCAAAACTTCCAGGCAGTCAAATTTGCAGGCACTGACACTCAGACAACAAATGACTCAACATTTAGGGCTGTTTTCAACACAAGTTGTGCAATTAGACATAATTATTTATTCCCATTGTAAACCAGACCATTGAAACACTGCTCATCTAAAAAGAATTAACAAGTGTGTCCTTGTCCTTTCTCCTGATGGTGTCAGCTCTCCAGCAAATTATTGACTTGGAGCACAGACAGCCCTTAAATACAAAATAATCACAATTCCCCAGAAGTTTTGCTGGATAATCAAGGAGTTTTTGTACTTGAGTTCTGAACTTGGTACAAACCACTTTGTTTTCTAATAGAGGCTTCTCTGTGAACTGGGAAAATTTGCTGAAGTCCCACCATGGATCATAGAATGACAGAATCATGGCATTGTTAAGGCTGGAAAAGCCATCCCCAAGCTCCTGGGCTGTAGCACTGGGCAGCATCACCCTGAGCCACCAGGCTGGTAACAGCACCAGAACTCTGAAGGTGAATAAATGATAAACACAGGTTATATGCAGCTTATATATTGCAGAAAATGTATCAGCTGCTTCTTAAAAAAAAAAAA
>VZTI01004959.1:19829-91993 GCA_013397865.1 Struthidea cinerea | reverse complement strand
ACTGCAAAAATACTGAATACAGGAACTTTGAGACCTCAAGAGACAGCCCAGAGTGGAGGAGACAACCAAAGTGAGTTCCAGGGTAAACTTCCTGACAGCCACTGAGCTACTGCAGCAAATTTGTTCCATGAAATTAAACAACGTTCTGACAATTTAAAAATCTGAGATGAATTTAAAAGCTGAGTTTAAAAACTGGAGGCAACCCCAAGCATTTACAGGAGTGCAGAGAAGTTGAACGTCTGGCTGGGAAACTCTGCTGGCTCAACTGTCAGGCCAGGCTTCTATTTTTAGCCCAGTAATTAAATTGCAGAGCCTGATGTTTTGTGGAGGGATAGAATGGATTCCAAAGGTGCAGGAGAAGTCTGTGTGCAGCAGCTTGGCTCTTGCTGAATAAACTCTGGCCATCCAGTAACAGCCTGGCCATGTTCAATGAAAAGGAAAACATGTGGAAGAGCTGAACACAATTCCCTGACAATGGGGTGATGTCAAAGCAAAAAAAATAAGGAAAAAAATCTCGGTGAAGAGTTTTGTCTGAACTAAACACAAAGCAGAGTTGTTTGGGTTTGGAGGGAGCAGGGGAGGAAGGACACAGGGTAGGAAACAAGAGGAAAGGATGAAGCTTTCCAGAAAAACTTGCACTGGATTCAGGCTCTTAGAAACTTCAGGATGGTGCTGCTCCAAGACCAAGGGCAGGACTGATTTAGGACTTTGAAACATGTAGGGCTGCAGCCCCATGTACAAGGGAAACATTAAATAGTCCTGCACAGAACACAAAGCTCTAATAAAATCCACACCTGGATTTAGCATCTCTGACAAGACCCAGAGTACCTCGAGGAATCGTACCTCGAGGAATCCCACTTTGCAGCGGGAGGAAACACTGACTGGAAAAGGAAATGATGTCCAATTTATTATTCAAACGTGCAGTGATGAAACTCCTCTCCAAATGACCAGGAGGACAGCCCATGCTTTACAGACGATTGGACGCTGCCGTAACTATGGGAATAACTGGCTTCTTGTGCAACCAAACACCTTTAACTGCAGCCACCAAAGCACTGGGATGAGCGTGTTGTTATCCTGTTAAACCAGGCTGAAAGGGCTCCGGGGGAATCCTGCACTGGAGCTGCTGCTCCAGCCACGAGCAGGAGCCCATTTGTTTCCAGAATTAGTCCGTGCCAGCCGTGTCAGATGGAAGCACAGGAATAGTGCAGCAGACACAGAGTGAGTGAACTCTTAATCCTGCCTTGGACCTTGAGAAATGAGGGTTTATTTTCCACCTAATGAAACTCCGGACACAATCAGGAATAAAGTCAACCAGAATTAGGCAATTTCTCCTCAAAACTGACTGCTACACAAATAGCAATGATGAAACACCTCCCTCTTAGAAATTAGGACTTTTGGGGTTAATTCCTGTTTTCCAAGACCCAGGTGAGCCCGTCCTTTGGTTTCTGGACTAAAGTGATGGATAAATTTGTCAGATTTTTATTTTCTTGCTTGGCAAGAGGCAGCAGTGAAGCTGTTTTTAAAAGCAGTGCCTTCCTTACCTTCAGGGCTGTCCAAGCAGGAGGTCTGCTTTTGTTTTCTCTTGATTACAAATACTTCATCCATTCCCAACCAACACTATATACTTGACCAGATTCCTGTAAGCTCCTCAACCTGATCTGGAAGCATCTGTTTCCAATACAATTTGAACTGGAGGACTATTAACAAGATTGGATTCAGACCCCAATCAAGCCAGAACCCAGGAATTAATGCCATGTGCAGGCTGGCACTGCAATCCCAGGGCAGGGAATGGAGAAGGGGGGAGCTTTGGGGGCAATAAAAAGTTGATTTTCAGAGTCTATCATAGAAAAGCATCTGCAAATCTGTAAAGAACGTACTGTGAGGGTCATCAAGATCAAGTTCTAGGGGGTTTTGGGTAAATAAATACTGCCTGGTTTGTGTTTCTAGCTGGGGGCTGGAGCAGAAGAAAGTCAGGACTTTGTTCATGGAATAAGCCCTGAATCCCACAATCTGCTCACAGAATGCATTGTCCAGTAAAAGATAAAACCAGAATTTGTTTCAGAACAGTTCAGCCTCCCCACCTTAGTAGGGGATTGTGTTCCACGATGCAGAAGGTTTTACCCAGTCCACAACCAGGGGTTGGAATGACACTGGAATTTCAGGGCCCATCCCGAGGCCAGGGCTGTCTGGTCACTGCTCTGCTTGCGGGGCCTTATGAAATTCCTTTAATCAGAAAGACAACACTGATGCCTGGGAATCAAAACTTCTGGAAAAGCTCCAGGTAAATCTGGTGAAGAACTTGCTTTTAATCTGGAATGGATTAACACAAAATGCCTGAAATCCCTCCTCGTTCCATCCTGGTTTATGGCTCCAGTTCGTGGAGTTGAGCTCCAAGATGTTTTCTCACACAAACCTACAATTCTTCCTGCAGAAAAGAATCATAAAATCTCCTTTCTATGCTCTTTTAAGTGCAAACTTTACCCTTGTCTGGCGACAGGTGACTGTAGTGCACAGTCCCAGCCCATCCCTGTTTACCAGGTTTGAAGCCAAGGTACAGAGGTTTCTCCAAACATTTTGCCTTTAATTTCTTGAGCACAAAATGCCAATGCTCCACCTAGAAAGAGCATGACTAACAATAACTACTACACTGGGTATGAATATATTAAATATAAAAACACCCCAGCATGATGTGCAACCCCTCCCAACTTTTAGTGTCTACTTATTGTCTCCAAGTTATAAAATAACCCGTTCAAAGTAGCTTTAATGTTTCTATTTTCTATAAACTTGCTACTCTTGTAAGAATTATCATTATAGAAAAGGACAAATTATTGTTCAGCAAGAAGATTTTATTATCAGGTTGGAAAAAATGTGATTTTAAAAAATCTACTTTATTTCTGATCTATTTATTAACAAGCCTGTCCTGAGAATCTTTAGTTATAATGGGAGAATGATACAAAAATGTCAAGAAACAAAACTCCAAAGCTCCCAACAAGCCATGAAAGGTGGTGAACAAAGCAGAGGGCCCGGGAGGATTCGGGTTTTGGCATCTTTAGAACAAGGCTCAGTCCACAGGTGCAGTTTCCCATCATGGCCAAGGCAAAGAGCAGGAAAAAGGTACCTTCTGTGCACCTTCTCTGGAACTAAATACAAATTTTATACACAAATTATTGAAATAACAGTTTTATAAGTACAAAGAAATGTTAAAATGTACTCCACAGTAGGCAGTTAGAGATAATTTGGGCATTTTGTGGTATGACACATTCAAAGACTTTCAGTCATTCTTGTCCCTGTCTTCCTGGGGCTCTGAATTTCTGAGTTTCAGCACAAACCACTGAAAATTCAGGAACTGTTACAGTCCTTAGATCTCTGGTTAATGCCATTTTTGTGGGAGTGCAAACAGCAGGGATAATCTGCTTCCAAATGGTAACTAGTTTTTAAGGAATCTGTTGCTGTAGCAGTCTATTTAAGTAGATCTTTTTGAAAATACTGTGGCATTCCAGGTAGAGAGGGAATACGAATAGGCTTAGAAATTAATTACTCACTTCCATAATCAATTAAAATGTCTGTACATAACTGACAAAGTAAAGCCTTCTGCTCTTTTGATGTGTTTGTTGGTTTTTTTTAAATATAATGATAGTGAAGAGGCTGTGGGGAAAAGTAATGGTATCCTGGTGAAAAGGGGCTAAGATTTAAAACTAATTTTCCTTGAATTCTAACTTTTATTCCCATGATGGAATAGTTTGGAGAAAGAAAAGGGGGGGTGCCACTTGCTCATGACAACAATCATACAAAGCAGATTTCCGCTGATAAATCCAGCTGTAAATATTTTCCCTCCACTTTCCCTGCCAATCAATCTTTTTTCCAGCAATCAAAGACCAGCATTTTCCAAAATTCTCATTGGCATTCTCTGAATGGGAAAAAAAACCCATTTTTTTCAGTCACAAAAGCGAAGTGGGGGTTGGAGTTGAGGAGGGCTCAGTGAGGGAGAATCCAACACGGGAAGAACAGAAAGTCAAATAAACAAGTGCCAAAAACCCACTCACATTTTTATGGAGCTGAGGGAATCTGCTGCCCAGGTAAAACACACAGGACACACAGCCACAAATGAAGCCTGACATTTCAATCATATCAGGAGAGTTGTGGAAAAGAAAAGCACATGGATTTTGGCAAGAATGCTCTGAGGCATTTCAGAGGATTAAACCGAGAGTCCACAGGCTGAGTTTGTGGACAGAACTCCTTTCAAGCAGTGCAGTGCTGCTCTTCAGATGACCAAAGAGGGCTAGGAAGGGTTTAATCTTCATCTCACAACAATGCAGATCAAAACTGGTGCCAGGCTTTGGGATATGACACTGATATCAATCCAGTCCTCCTGCTAAAAAAGCCTGGGCACAATAACTCAAACCAAAACTAAAAACTGCAGCTCGAGCCATGAAAAAAAAATGAATCATCCTGTCTGGAGAAAGCAAAATACTCATTTTTCACAGTTTAAGAGTTGCTGGTTTTCTCACTCCGGCTGTGTTTTGAAAATAAGCTGCTTCCCTGCTGGGCCATGTTGCTGGATTACAATTATTTCCCTGGCATTAGTAGGAAGGCCATGAAACTGCTGGAATAGGCTGTGAACTTCCCTGCTGGACTGACAGCAGCAGGTACAATGGTGATTTTCCACTTTTATTGATTTTTTTTGTGGTCTCCACGTGGATGTTTACAGCATTTCCCACAGGCACAGACACAACATTTCTGTACTGTTAGTTCAGAGCAGCACATCCTCGGCACCCAAAGGACACAACAAGCCCAGGAAGCTGCTGAAAGAAGCCATTTTGTAACTTCTTTATTGTGGGATGTGTGGGAAAAACATTCACATACGTGATTTCTACATCCTTGTTAAAAAATCCTCCAGGTTTTTTCAAAGTACACAAACTTTTCAAGACACTTCTGGGTGGGATTTTTTTTTTTTAATGGAAACAGGTAAGAACTTACATTATTCCTCGGGATTGCTGGGCTATGTTCCTGGTTCCCGAGGAGCAGCTGACAGAGGACAGTGACCCTCAGAGCTCCACACCCCACAATCCAGGCTGTGCCCAAATTCCTCAGGCTGGGACTGCCTGGAATGACACACAAACAAATTAGCTGAAAAATAACATCTGCTGTTGATTTGAGGTCACTTTCTGTTTGCAGTACAAATATGCAAATGTAAAGGTAGAATTTCATGTCTCTTTTTCTTGGCAGCAATGGAAGTTCCACCTCTTTTTTCTGGGCTCTGTGCCCACCCCTGCTCACTGTTGTAGTACTGAGGGTAGCAGTGGAGGAACTGCTGGGGAACCCCTTGGTGGACATTGCTACTGAGAGGAAATGTTCATTCTCACCTTCTCTCTTACATTATAAATATATATCTTATAATTCATGGTTAAATACCAGGTAATAAACAAAGCTGCTGAGTAGAATAGAATGTGACTTTTTTCCACACATCTTGATTAAAAACTCAAAAAGCAAGGATATTTGAAATGTGAATTAGTAAAATCTCACTAAGCTATTGATGATTGTATCATTTTGGACCAGGCAGTGGCAGTTCAATGCACCAAAGCCTGGGTTTGTTTCCAGAGGAGGCAGCAGGAAGGAAATCCCTCAGCACTGCCCTACTTCCAGGCTTATTATCAGTTCCATATTGAATCTGCTTTATCCCTATTTAGTCTGTGGGGAGGCATCTGGTTTACTTCAGCTTTTTGTTACCTCTGCTGTACCATGGATTTTCTTTCACATTTTTTTAAAATTGATGAGTTAATGGTTTTGATTTGATACAATATGAACAGAGCTGTCTTCCATTTCAGACAAAACAGTAGTCCATGGGCAGGCTGAACATTCCAACCACTGCCAGGATTTTCTCAAGCACAACTCCAGTAACTTCATTCCCCAGAATATGTTTTTTTTTAAAATGCAGATATTGAAACAGGACACATAAAGATGTCGACATATTTTATGCTATAAGCAAATAAAGCCCAGTTTCAATCAACGGGGAGGAAACCAACTGAACCCTACAAAGAAGTAAGGCTTGGTTTCAACTCCCACATATTTCCACAAAACCCATGGAATTGGTTAAAATATGGAACCAGATTGCCCAAATCTATTGCATTTTTTATGTCTGTATCAACTGAAAGTACTCCATGGAAAATATTCACAGATGTGTGTGGGTCAGAAACAAGAAGGAAGGGAAAACTGGAGGCAATAGGGAAAACTGGAGGCAACAGGTCCCAGAACGCCACAATTTGTACACTCTATTTTTTGATCCCTCTGAAAAAAAAATAAATCATTTAAATGCTGTAGGAAAATCTCTCAGTAAAGACTGTACTACATCATGGAGAACATTTTAATTGCTGTAAAAACTTACCTTTTGTCACCTTCTGATTCTTGAGCTCACAGTAAACAAATTGTGAAATCATAATTAGATCCTTGTTCACATAAAGAGCAGCAGTGACAATCTGAAAGAGACGTTTGCTTGTTCAGTAGGCAAATAGTTTGAAATACCTCAACTGCACAGAAATGTTGCTTCATAATCATAATGTGAATGACAAGCACCAAATCAGTGCCGGAAATAAACATCAATGTAAATATTTGCGCAGTTATGACTTGGTTTATAGATGGCAGATCAGTGAACTGAATACAAAACTCTTTTCTCTCCCAGTGGGTATTTGGCTGTGCAACGTTAGGTTATCCCAGAGTCTAAAGGGACAGTTCTAAAAGGGTAAGTGAAAAAGCAGGAATATTAACAGATCACCTGGACTGGCAGCTGGTTTGTTAAAAAGCAGCCTAGGAAACTGGTCGGGTCTCCAGCCACCCAGCACAGCAGGAACCCTCAGGACAGTGCTTGGTCCACTCTCCCACTCTGGCAGGACGTGAATTTGACTGGAACAAATTCCAGAAGGAATCGTAAAACAGTGTAAGCAGAACAAGGTTTAATAACTCAGATGTTTTTTTCAAAATAAAGAAAGATGAAAGCTGCAGCCACAGGGACCTCCCACAGCAATACCCCCCTCACCTTTGGAAGAACTTGGCATCACCACAGCTCAGCCGGTCCTACCCCACGTGACAAAGGCACAAACCACCAGCTCCTCACTGCCTCGTGTGCTCCCTTTTGTGACCTGCACTGAAACACCATTTTGTTGTGACCAGAACTACATCACAAGCATTTGACACTCACCTGCTGTAAACACCAGCCTTTCAGTTCCTGAAATAAGAAAACCCTCCGTTGTTTAACACAGAAGGGCTCACAGTTCCACTTAAGCCCCTTAATTGGAGAGCTGTGACTGACAGTGAGGACTAGGGGAGCAATTCCAAACCTGAGCCCACTGGACATATCCTGCTGAATTCCATGCTCACAAACATGACAGTTTTAATGTAAAGCCCCTCTCCAATTAATATTTCAGCTCACATTTCTGCAGCTCAACAGCTGAGCAAGCATGGTTTTATTTCACTTGATTTCCACAGCCCTTTTACTAGGTCAGTAAATTATATCCCCATTATAGGGACAGACTTTGGGGTCAATCCCATTTTTTTCCAGGCGTTTTTAGCTGCTGAGATCATTCCCACTTTTCCTTTGTCATCTCCTACCTGCATGTCTGAAACCTGAACCCAGTGACAAAGTGATTCAGCACTGTGCAAGTGCCAACTCCAGTGCTGCTCCTGACCTTTTCCCAACCCAAATTGAATTGGCAGGACAGGATTGGTGGGAGAGCATGGGATTTATATAAACCTTGAGCCAGCTTGTGCTGCAAGTGCACACACAACTCAGGGTGGAGAAGATAAGAGAGGAGAGGTGATTTATTCTCATTTGCTCTAAGTGGCAGAGATTAGTGTCAAGTCAGTACAACAGCACAGTACATCAAGCTCATTTGTCAACCACCAAATATTTTTGCAAACATGAACAACATGCTTCTCTGGCATATTATTCTATCTGTATTATGCAGATAGAGGAACATATCCAAGATAAAATTAAAAAAAAAAAAAAAAAGCAGCTTTTGCAAAAGGCTTCAGGCAAGATTACTCATGTTTGAATCTGAGAACTGCTTAAGACTTTCAACTTAGGGGAGTGCAGCAAGCAGCAAGCAGACAATGGCAATGAGCCCTGTGACAACGCTCCAGCACTCCCACACATCCCTGGCACATTATTCCAGGAGGTGCCAAATCCAGGGCGCTACATTCCTGCACCACCTCCTGTTCTCTGCTGGGCAGATACTGAGAGCGTGTGCGCGCAGCTGAGGAGCCACCACTCCTGGATGGAGATCCAATCCCAGAAGTTGATTCCTGCCTCCATTCCCAGCCCGTGCAAATCCCCAAATCCGGTTACGGATGCTGAACATCCTCTGTGCAAAGCCCCGCACATCCAGACGGATGCAGCAGCTCCCAGTCAGCCCCAATCTCCTACAGAAACCTGCCAAATTCCAGGGGATAAAGACAGCCACTGTGAATGAGGCATTACCCACACAATGCCCGTTCCTATTCACTGATTACAGACACAAGTTGGGCTTCCAAGAAAGAAAAATACTTTGTGGATCCAATATGTAACACTCCAAATTTATCACTGCAGCGTTTTAGTCTGAGCTGTGTTGGATGAGGCTGTCAGTGACACTGAGGGGCCAGAAATCTGCTACAGGATAAGCTAAACCAAGGAACTTACTGGAATTTAAGACCCAAACTCTGATTGTTCATGTTCAATATGATGCTAATAAAGTCACAGTACTTTTCCTAGAGGTACTCACCCAGATTCTGAACATGCTACTCACTCTTAAAAAATATGCTTATATAAAATATTAATCTATTTGTTGGTTCCACGCAATTAATTTGAAGATAAGGCTATGAACAAGAAGTAATTTATGACTCAGATTCCAGGTGAGCTTTAAAGTCTACTAAAATCCACCCAGCCTAATCAGTGACTCGACACAGAGCCACACAGTTTGTGTTATTTAACACGCCACAGGAAACATGGAAGCATAAAAAACTTGCAGAAGGCAAATGCAGGGTGATCCTGCCCCCAAAATTCCTCAAATGATGCCATCATTATGCATCAAACGATTCAATTCTTGAAAAAGATTCCAAGTTTTTTTTTCACAGAGCATCATTCTCTGTAAAATTAGGACTTACTTTGCTCATCGGCCAGAAACTCCTTTTTCTTTCCATGAGACTTCAGGTTTTTGTGGCTTTAAATGCTGGAACAAGTTTCTTGCAGGAATTGGCTGCCTCTCCAGAGAACTGTCATCATTGGACCTAAACCAATTAAACAATAAAAATACAACATACATTTATACACTGAGAAATCACCTGAGCCCGGAGGATATATTCAGTTTATTCTGCTTATACTGGGGAAGTTATTAGACTTTGTAGCCATCTTTGAAAATAACTTTTAAAGTTTTAAAAAAAGTGTTGCCAGCAGTATTTCAAGTATTTTTTATCCCAATCTGGCACTGTGCAGCTGAGCAGGCTCACTAAAACGGGACATGGTATTTAAATTTGATTTTTTCGGGTTGTTATTATTCAATATTTATGCTGCCAAATATTTGTGTTGCCAGTCCCTGAGACTATAATTTTGGTATTACAAAAATTGCTACTTTTCTTAAATCCCTGGCAAAATATCCTGCCCCAGGAAGACCAAACCCAGGAATTCCACATGAAAAGAGGATAAGGAGACTGCCAGAACATTTCTTTGCTTCCTGTAGTACTGAAGTTGTCAGTGATGAGAAAATCATGGAATGGTTTGGGTTGGAAGGGGCCTTAAAGATCATTCAGTTCCAACCCCCAAATAATAAAATTATATTAAAAACGGTTTATGTTCCTATAACAATTCTTTGCCTGTAACCTCATATTCTTTCTTAGATTGCTGCCCAAATACTGGTTACCTCCATCTGGAAAAGTTCCAGGGAAGGTGTGAACTTGGATCCTTGGCATCATCCCTTTCTGCAAAGGTTTAGTGCTTGTCCAGCTACAAATAACACTGTTGTGGTCCAAGATATCTAGGAATAAGGAATCAGCAACCTGAACCTCTTGTTTGGACACTTTTTGTCATTTTAATGTCTTATGCTAACTAAGTAACCAGAAACAGACAATGGTTTAGAAGTGAAATCCACTTGCTTGGGAACAGCCTCTCAGCACAGACAAGAAAAAGCAAGTTTTCCCTGGAATTTGGGAGATTTGCCACAGCTCCTCTGCCTCTCCAGCTGCTGTGAACATCCCTGGGCTCTGGATGCCAAATAACCAGAACTGCAAGTGATGTATGAGGATGTCAGATGTGTGTTTGGCTGATGTGCAAGTTCTTTAAACTGCAGTTACGAACAGCTCAAACCCCAAAAGGGATTCATTTGTACAGTGTTCATCATTTAATTCCTGCTGGGGAAGGAAAAGGTGGAGCTGGGTTATGGAGTAACCACGGCTTCTGCAAGCCTGTCCCAGTATTAACCTGGATTTTGGCTTAAACTGTTCTCTGAAAGCATTTTAGACACTACTGGTTGTGAATGCTTGGCCAGATTTCACCTGGAAACCAAGGCCAGTTCCCAGAGAACGATCCCACTTTACCTGAACCTGGGATCGTGGAAGGTGTCCCTGCCCATGGCAGCGCTGGAACGGGATGAGCTTTAAGGTCCCTTCGAACCTAAACCAATCCGCGTTCTTCGAGTCTGTGATCTATGATTTTATGGTTTTATTAACAATAATAAACCAAACAACAAAACAGAAGGAAGCGCCTTTCAGGAGAGCCCAGCATCCCATCCCGGGGAGCCGCATCCCTGCGGGAACGGGGGTCCCGGGGCTGGTGTTCCCCTTTTCCCCGCGGAGCCGGGGAGCGCCGGCGGTCCTTGGGGGAGCCACGGGATCGGGGGAGGCAGGACACGGGCATAACAACCGGGAACGGCGTCGGGAGCGGCCCCGGGCACCGGCAGCAGGGGACACGGACCCGAGCAGGGCCGGCACCGACCTGCGGGGCTGCGGCTGCTGCTCCGGGATCCGGCGGGCTCGCCTCGAGGGAGACCCTGCGGGCGGGGACGGAGACAGGGGAGCACCAGTATGACCGGGAAAAGCGGGATAGCTGGGATGCCCGGGACAGCCGGGATGCCCGGAGCAGCACGACCCCCGGCGCCCCGGCCCGGCCGCCTCCCCTTNTCCCAAGGCTGGGCAGAGGGGCAGGATCACCCCCTGACCTGCTGGAAGTGCGAGAGCATCAGGAGACCTTCCCGCTGTGGCACCAGCACCCACCTGCTCGCTTAAACACATTTTAATCTGATAGATAAAGACCGCAATACAAAGAATTCTAATTAATAATCCTGCTATTTTTGTAAGGATTTTTGTCATTTTAGAACCACAGAATGGTTTGGGTTGGAAGGACCTTAAAGCTCATCCCATTCCCACCCCCTGCCATGGGCAGGGACACCTTCCACTGTCCCAGGCTGCTCCAAGCCCCAATGTCCAGCCTGGCCTTGGGCACTGCCAGGGATCCAGGGGCAGCCACAGCTGCTCTGGGCACCCTGTGCCAAGGCCTGCCCACCCTCACGGGGAAGGATTTTTCCCTAATATCCATCCATCCCTGCCCACCTTCTGCTCAAGGCCATTCCCGCTTGTCCTATCACTCCAGGCCCCTGTGGAAAGTGCCCCTCCAGCCTCTTTGCAAGCCCTCTTTAGGTCCTGGAAAGCCAGACATGAATATTTTAGAATATTTTGATAGGGAAGAGTGCTGTATAATTTACTGAATTTTTAATAGAGTTTTACTTTTTATTCTCATACCGGCTCATCATGTCAGTGGTTGCTGCAGCCTAGCTAATTAACACAGGGCTGGGAGAATGATTAAAGGCAGGCTCTGGGTATCTGCATTGTTCCAGTTTAATTGCTGCTCAGGCAATGATTCAGTGTTGGTCTTGGCAGTTGAGCTGCATTTGTCTGGCACGGTGAAATTCCCTGTTACGTCCATGACACTCATCTGTTGGGGATGGGAAAAAGCAGGAGGATTCGTAACAGTTTTAGAGGCAGGCTTGTGGAAGGAATAGGTTTTGTTAGGTGGGGAAGACCAGGCTGGAGTGGAAGGTGTCCCCTCCACCCCAAGCACTCCAGGATTCTGTGGCTGTAGGAGGGGAGCTCCTGGATGCAAGCACACTGTCCTACCAGCCTGAATCCCTGTCTCCTTTGGATCTGTGCTGTAGCCTTGTCACAGCTCCTCTTTCTCACCCTCTCTCCTTTTGTTCCTGAATATTTAAAAACTCATGTTAATCGTAGGGGAAGATGAGCAAAAAAAAATAATTTATAGGTAGCAAAACACTGTAAAGATACCTCCAAAATCCTTCCAGAGACTCAAAAAAGTTTTCAGAAACAGAGGTTGAGGTTCCTAGGTTTATCCAGGCCTGTTGCAGTCCCTGTTCTTGAATAAACACATCTTTGATGTCACGAGCTGCTTTTCATGACACTCCCTTAAAAAAGAAGTGACTGAAAAGAGGATTATATGGAAGACAGCCAATTACTCCATAAATGTAAACGACATTAAAAGTGGTGTATAACATTATATATTTATGGCTACAATTTTGTTCTGCTGTCACATAACAAAATGAATAATGCATCAGTCCAAGAACTTGTCATTACGTGAATTTCTTTGTTGCCTTGCTATGAAAAAATAAAAACCCTTGGTGTGTGTGTATGCGTGACATTAACCCTTTTCTGGGAGGAAAATGTAGGCTGGGTTAGAGTGGAAAATTGAAGCAGATTTTATCATTTTACAGGTGAAATAATGCTAGTGGTATTCATCAGAGGGATTTGAAGACATTCAGGAAGGTGTTTCCTGTTGATGAGAGGTGATAAATGCACTTCGCATCTAAAAGACAAACAACTCAGCACAAGAAGGACAGGGACACACTGAATCCAGGGGAGAGCCACGAAAATGGCTCAAAATCCAGCTGGAGGTGGCCCTGACCACCCTGCTGGGCTTGGACTTGATGGTCACTGCAGGCGCCTTGCAATCTCAATCCCACTCTAAGGGATGGGACATGGAATAATTAAAAAGATGAACTGTTACTTGTGTGAAGAATCTGCTGAACTGAGATCTGGTGCCTCCCAAAAACATCTCTGAAGTTCATGGTCTCCACCCCCAGTTCCTGTGGGTTCCAATCTCTTTTCCATGTTGTCTTCCTTTAATCCTTGTCCTCCCGAGGAGAGAGGGGAACATCTATTTACCGCCTGAGAAGGGAGACTAAAGGGCCAGTCTAACTTCTGATTAGGAGAAAATTGCCTTTATGGTTAAAGTCAGTTAAACTGGATATGGAATTTCAGGCCCCAGCTGAAATCCTCGTCCTGTCCCGTGAGTACTGCTGAAAAAAAAAAGGAAACCTTAATTCAGTTAGATGAGGGTGAAACAGTTTCGGTGTTGAGCCTTCCAGACTCCTCCGTGTAGATGCACATGATGAGTTTGCACCTCTCAAAAGTAAGATTAAACTT
Source organism: Struthidea cinerea (assembly GCA_013397865.1). Classification (NCBI taxonomy): domain Eukaryota; kingdom Metazoa; phylum Chordata; class Aves; order Passeriformes; family Corcoracidae; genus Struthidea; species Struthidea cinerea. The sequence continues at coordinate 78,541 of VZTI01004959.1, read as the reverse complement.
ATCTGAAATACCATTTATCTCAGAATGCATTAATCTGATTTTTTTTCTATTTTCTCCTATTTCTCCCTAACGTAATTGACAGCAAAATTGAATTGGTTTCCTACCGAGTTGGACTTGAAAGGTGAACACTGAATTTTCTATTACTTGGTTTTAATGCAGTGTGTACACCTCACGATTTGATAAATTCAGACCTGCTGGGGAAAAGCCAGGAACCACATTTTGGACACAAAGGATCAGATCTTGTTTTATTTCACAGGAACTATTGGTTAAATTTTGAAGTTATGAGAGAAAAATGGTTTCTCTGCAAAATGCGTTGAAAATTCAAGCAATTGGTTTCTGGAGCACGAAGTTCTCAGGTTAGGGAGGATGTTGGAGGAAAAACACAACAGATACAGTGATACCACCCAAAAAAACCCAAAACAACCACCCCACAAACAAACCCAAACTAATAAAAACCCCCAAAACCACAGAGAAACTGAGGAAATGAAAACTTTGTGAGGATGGCTCAGGAAAAGGACGGGACAACACGAGGAGAGTGAGAAAGAGATGAAAAGAAAGAGATGTTTCCTTCGAAAGGAGACGTTTGAGAGAGCAAAGAATCATGAATTCAAACACCAGGACAAACCCGTGGTCTGGTGTCCTCTGTTCCTAATGGAGTATGGAAAAGTCTCTGGCTAATGAGTAATTTCCTAATTGTGGAGTGCTGAAAAGCTTTGCTTAGGGAAGCAACATCAGGACAAACATCAGGTGAGCCTAGACCTGGCAGCTCTTGCCTCAGCAGGTTTGGTAACCTCGAGGATTTTCCAATCCAGCATTCCTACAGTTTCCTGCTCGTTTATTTATACAAAGACTTTCTTCTGTAAATCTAGTGAACAAAACTTTGCCTGCCAAGCTACTTCCACATCAGTGCTGATATTAATTAATTTAAATAACTTTTCCCGTGAGGTGCTACCTCTCTTCTATTTTCCCTGCGTGTTTTCCTTAAGCTCCCAAGTAACTGCTGCTGCTTAGCCCTGCTGCCATTGTGAAATGAGGCGCTGGTGGAAGTGTGCTCCCCTTTCAAAGCCCTGTGCGCCTCCGAGGTGCACCATTAATGATGGAAAGCTTATTAAGCATCTGGGCAGATGTTTTAGGGCTTTTAGTGAGGCATCTCCCCGTAGCCAGGAGGAGAACCTGTGCACAAGCAAGGCGTGAGCACCTCGCAGAGCAGGCCCTGCTTCTCTTCTGCGTAACTCAGCACAAATCCCTGTGTTAATTTTCACTGCTATGGATTATCTGGTTTCATTAGCAGCTTCAGAGGCTGGGTGATTAATATTAATAATCCCTGTTAGCCTATAGACTTAATTAGGGTGAGAAGCAGCTGGATGCCGTGCGGAACCAGCCCTGGCTCCAGACGCGGTGTCTCTGCCCTGATTGCTGAGCTCTTAACTCGGGGCAGCTGGGAGCAGCACGTCCTCACTGTGACTTATCAATACCGCTCCTCCTTCCTGCTTCCAGGACCCTTTTAAAGGCTTCTGGCTCCTAACCAGGACCTGGCAGCGTGGTTGGAGCAGTCCTTGTAGTCGGGCGGGTTTTCCTCTGTGTGGGAGTAGCTGCCTTTGCTCTCCTGGGTAAGCTTTCCTCACTGCTGCTCTCGGGGACAGAACACCAGGGGTTCCTTGGGCTGTCAGCAGCAGCTTTGGTCACTTGTCCTGGCTCTCCTTAAAAAAAACTTGTGCGAGCCCAATGCGGTTTTTGCCCCCTTGGGGTATTACAAAGTAGGCAAACCCTACAGGAATGTGAGAGTGAGCAGTGCAGCAGAGCTGTTAAAGGGCTCCTCAACCTGCGGAGCTGCAGCTCCAGTGGCACCGACCCAGCACTCGATATTGGGTCGGGTTCAGGGTCTGGAGCCCCGGCAGCAGCGGAGTTATGCAGCTCAATTAGCACAGTTCATAAACTATGCAGCTCAATTAAGGAAGCCCTGTCCGTGGAAAGCAAAGCCAGTGGAAGGAGATGCCTGGAGTAATAAAATTTGCGGTTCTGTAGGAAAATTATGCAGGTGGCTAATGAAAATGTCACCTGAGATGTGAATGTGTGTGGGGATGTAAAAATGAGGCTGGGTGTGTTTGAATTTGTCCAAAGGGAGGCTGAGGTGAGGTTTTTTTTGTTGCTTGTGAGTGTTTTGGAGACATCTCTGAGCCAGCAGTGGTTATAAAGAAACGAGTATGCAAAGTTTCCCTATTTGTGATCAACTTTATCAGCACGATGGCGCAGCAGATGTTGGGTTTGTGATGCAGATGAGCCTTTGGAGCAGGGCAGCTGTTAATGAGCTCTGAGCATTGTACAAGGCAACACCCACCTGCAAACCTCCCTAAACAGCAGTGCCAGGGCTGGGCAGGGTCTGGCTCCTCCCAGGCCTGGGTCATAATCCCAGAGTTTTATTCAGGGAAAACCTGTTTTAATTTTGGCAGGAGCTGTGACTGTGCCTGGTACACAGTAACTGGAGAATAAGCAAGTCTTGGTATGGAAAAAAATCAGAATTGTTGCCCAGCGAGGCTGTGGATTCCCCATCCCTGGCAGTGTCCAAGGCCAGGTTGGAGCAGCCTGGGACAGTGGAAGGTGTCTCTGCCCATGGCAGGGGTGGCACTGGATGAGCTTTAAGGTCCCACTTCAACCTAAATTATTCCATGTAGAGTCATTTCTATGACTCTAAAACAGCTTTAGCAATAAATACAAAATTTGATTGAAATATGAAGTTGGCATCTACCACTTTTTATTTGGCTGTGGTTACTATCCTGAATAATGCACTTAGTGTATGAAACTGTGCAAATACACTGAATATTGGGCCACTGCCAGTCAAACACATGGCCCAGAAATGCTTCTTGTTCCTTTCCCCCAGAAGCTTCTTCATAAAAGTCTGTGGCATTATCCCCTTTTCTACCTGGGGCAGCATAAGGTAAAAGTATGAAATATCTCCTGGGAGGATAAAGGACTTCAGATCCTTGTAGTGTCAATGAGAATCTCTCCATTAATTTCAGTGGGCTTTTGAGAAGCTCTGGTATTTTTTGGAGTTAAATACTTCATACTCTCTGGAATGGAAAGATCAGGATGTGTTTTCTGAAGAGAGAAAAAAAAAAAATCAAACCCAAATTGTGTATCTCTGGTCATGATAGAGGAAATATTGCATGTAGTTCTACAAAATTCTTGGATGAAATTCCTGATGTGTCTGTAAAAGACGTGAATTAGCTGTGCCTTAGTGATGTTTAGGGCATGTGATAAAGACCTTGCTTACAAGGGAAATCTTTACACTGTCCTAAAGGTGTTTGTGCCCTGGCTGGTTCCATCAGAATCGGGGGAATGTTGCCTGATTTTAAAGATATGAGTGGATGAAGGGAACATTCATGGGCGTCCCGCTTGGCCAGCCTTGGAGTGCACATATTTAAAGGCATTAATAGGTGATGCCCTGTCCTGGATCTCTCCCCTGCCGAGGCCACCCCAGCACAGAGCAGGACTTGAAAATCATTATTTATCCTATCCCGGATTTCAGCCTCAAACCCAGACAATTATTAGCCAAACTGAAACCCTTTGGAGGTGTGATCTGGGAGTCCTGCACAATTCTGCCTGGTTTTCCATGGCTGATTCCTGGCACACAACAGGATTTTGGCATCAGGACAGGCTGCAGGGACGTAAACCTGATTTTGCCATTAGCCTTTTATGTTGGGGGGGAGTGGGTTCTTATGAAAATCTGAAATTAAAGAGACTCCAGCCTGACTGTGAACTTAATAGAGCTATCAACCCCCCCTCTGTCATTATACAACGATTGTTAATTATTTACAAGCAAACTTCTGCAAGAACAGTATTGTAGCTGTCAGCATTGTCGTTATTAAAATTAAAATGCTTTGTCTGGGTGGAAGATAACATGACTCATTTTGGTGAAATGTAATGAATATGGAATATTCTGTTGCTTTTCCCCAATTAGTCAGAGGGAGAACAATAGCCTGTCCCTTCCCTAACAAGATGTTTGTTTTTAAAAGTCTAACAAAATAAATATTTTCAGGGCTTTGCTGGAAAAGGGCGTCATTCACTGTAGCTATTATAATAAAAGTTAAAACCATTTTTTTTTTCCAGGATGGGGAAAAACCTATTTTCATAAAGTAAATTATCTTTTTTTTCAGCTGGTGAAAGATGCGTGTGAACCTTTTTGCTTTATTGCCACAATATCTTGGTTTGTCTTATTGTTACAGCAAAGACTGTAAAGCTCACCTTGTTCCACCCCCTGCCATGAGCACCTTCCACTATCCCAGGCTGCTCCCAGCCAAATCCAACCTGGCCTTGGACTCTTCCAGGGATGGGGAATCCACAATCTCTGGGCAATTCTGGTTGCTATTAGAAGTCAAAATTAGGTTCATGGTGAGCAAAGGAACCTCTGAATTCCTGCTGTACCATGAATCAAGTAGTTATCAGATGCAGAAATAAAATCCAGCTCCCTGTCTGTGCTGTCCTAGTCAGACCACCCTGGCCTGTGAAATTTATTATATTAAAATCTCTTGTTTAGAAAATGACTTTCAGAGTGAGAATATTTCTGTTCTGCCATCATCTCACAAGCTTTTTTACAGTCTCACAGGAGTGGGAGAGAAGCCAGCTGTGTTCCTCATGCCCTTCCTGAGCTAAAAGGAAGATGCAGGGAACACACAATTGCATTTCCCTTAAAGAACAACAACAACAACAACTTTAACATCGTTAAAAGAATGTGTTCATCCCCCATTAGTTTTGTATTTGATTGCCCAGGCTGTGGTGCAATGAACAGGAGCAAAAAAGCCATTAGGAGGAATTGCCATCAAAATTGAGGACCTCTATGGCTGAATGTGTATTCTAGGGAGCAGATTTTTTTAAAAACTATAATTTATAAACTCCTTCAGTATTACAAAAGCCCTAACAAGAGTTGTACAAACGTTTCTCCTCGTTATCTTTGGGCAAACAGGCTTTCCTTTCTCCCAGCAGCTGCCCAAGGGTGCTTGACCTTACACTTGGCTGGTCCCAGTTGGTTCCTTTGATATTGCTTTGGCTCTTATTAGAAAAATGTCCTTGCTGGGACACTCCCAGTGGGGGTTTGCCACTGTGCTCTCCCAGGACAGGAGGACACAGCCTGGCTCGGATCCATGGGGTCGGCCTGTAGGGTAGGTCTTAGTTAAGCTTGACTTGGTGGGAATCTGGAATTCAGTTATCAGAGGGAGGTTAAGGGGAAGAGTATGGACATGCTTCATGTGGAAGGATCAGGTGTGCGTGGAATGCCTCTGGAATGCTTTGGAAATCTGGAATGCTTTTGTAAATTTCTGTTACAGCTGCCAGGCTCTGGAGGTGCTCAGGTAGGTCCTGGGCATGGGTCCCAGCTGGGCAGTTCCCTTTGGAAGGGGTGGCTGAAGCTCAGCAGTTGGTGAGATGCCACAAGTGTCAGCTGAAAGGCTGCATTTCCTCGCTGTCCTGCTCTCCCCTGACTTTCCTTTTGGCTAAAGCTCCTCCAGAGGCACTGACAGGCTCCAGCCTCCGAGAAGAGGCCCCATAAGTAATATTAACTTCTGCAATTTCCTTGTTACTCTTAAGCAGGTTATTAATTAACTGAATGTAACCACTGGCTGTTGATAAATCCTTTTAACTAATTCAAATTCCGTATCGAGCTGGGAGCATTTTCACTCGAGCTGCTGCCCAAGTTAAGCTGGGTGAGGAATTATTCCTGATGTGTTTTCCAGTGCCGGAGTCGGGGCAAAGGGAGAGAAGATATTTGTTTGCTTGATTCCACATGACAAGTCCAGGGTAACTGACCAGACTGTACGGTCGGGTTGACAGGGCTGAGCACCCGCCAGCAGCCTCACTCACATACCAGAGCCAGGGGGATGGAAGGGGCACCGGCAGCTGGGATGGAGCCGATCCGAATTCCTCTAAAGAGCGCCAATTTGCCGTCAATTATTCATGTTTTTCCGAGGCCTCGCTTCTGAGAGGTATGAATAACTTAAATATGTGTTCATGTACCAGTTTGAATAATGAATAAATTACTGCGAGGAGAGGAGTTGAGGAGCAGAGCTGAGTGTTAAATAATGGAGGAGGTTTTGGAGGGAATGTAGTCGTTAACAGCGTGGCTGCTCCTGGTTTTCCCTGACTGCAGGAGCTGTGCTTATTAGATGTAGAAGTGTATTACAGTGATGCCCGTGAGAAGTGGTGTGAGCTGGCTGGAAGTGCCAGGGAAGGAGAAAGCAGCATCTGTGTGTGGGACATGAACCTGCAGCGCTCCTGGATCCTCCTGGGGCTCAGCTGTTTCCTTCCCCTCGCCGTGCTCAGGAGACACGTTGTGCCTGGGCTGCAGAATTAAAGCCTTGCTTTAGGGGAACCCTGGCAGACTGGGGAGCTGCTGGTCCTATTAAATCACGAGCTGGAGAGACACTGGGGTGGATTGCCCAGTACCTGGGAGGAACTTCAGGACATTCAGTGCTTCCCTGGTGACTGCTGTTTCAGGAGACTTTGAGGTTCAGTGATTTTTGCATTTATTTACTGCTCCAGTCCAATTTTCCCTTCCAGAGTGGCATTTTTCATGACAGGGTTCCTGTATTCTGACCCTGTGGTCACTCATGCTCTGCCCCATTTCCTCCTTCACTCTCTTTAGACAGAAATACACATTATTCCCCTTGTAAAATCTTAAACCGAATTCTTTTTCTGTAACATCACTGCAGTCTTGAAAATAAGTCACAGATCTAAAAGCTCATTAAGCAACCCTTGAAAACGAGCAGCTTTTGACAGCATCATTGTGACAGTGATGGAATTGGTGTTTGTTATGAAGCAATTTATTCCATCTTAGCACTGTGTTTAGTTTAGCCTAATATTTTAATATCATGGAGACATTTAAACATGGAATTCTTACAAATCTGCCTTACTGATGTTAAAAATGTTAAGTCTTATGAAGTGTTATATAAAGCATCAGCATGTGCTGAAACAGCAGCCAAATATGATTTCTTACAGACTGAAAATCAGGGAGAACTGTCCTGACAGCACCCAGATCATCAAGTAATTTATTTATATAAAAAATTGATCAAATTGTCTGTTTGCAGCACTAGAAGCTGGCAAGTTCCTAAGTGCAATCTTACCCCTCTGCAGCAGTGGGCTCTGCATGGGTTGTGCAGCCAAAATTGCCTCGGAGTTCTGTGAGATCTGGTTCACCTCGAGCTGCTTCTGACCCATCAAACCTGCTGATTAAACCAGTTCGTCACAGGGGAGAGTATTCACACATCTGGAAGGACCCTGAACTGCCTTCAGGCTGTGGGCAGTGGCACAGCCCTGGAATTCTGGTAGGAGAGATCTCTTAAAAGGCTCTGTAATTCCTGATTGTCCTGCAGTGGCCTCCACAGGGACACAGGCTCCTTGGGTGCAAGAGCTGGATGCTGAGAGCAGGTCAGCTCCCAGCACTGCAGCAAGGTGTTTCATTAGTAAAAACCAGTTTTAACCCCAGCCTAATTAACAGACTTCATAATTTATCGTTTCATCATCTGGTCCAGCTCAGCGTCCATGGGATTTCAAGGGATGTGAAGTGTGGAAACCTGTCCTGACAGAAAAAAAAGAGAGAGGCTTGTAGGAAACAATGGTTGTCTTGTGGGAAGATTTTAAATATATGCAGCTGATCCCATGGGAACTGCTGTAGTCTATTCACCCTGTGTGAAAATGATGCTCTCTCAATATAATCTTTAATCCTTTTCTTTCACTGAAAAATGTGAGGACTTTATTTCCAAGTTTTGAAAAATGCTCTGTTTTAGGGAGCAAATGCTTTCCAAGCATAAAAATAAAATAAATTGTTATTAGTGTAACACAGAGGGGAAAGGTTCTCTGAAATATCTTGTAATATTCTGTCCATGAATTGCATATGTGGATGTTCTTGGGAAATGTATCCAGGCTTTTTTTTTCCCTGGGTGGGTGCAGGGGGGAAGGAAGTATCTGGCAGTCTTGGCAGCATTACAAACTTCTGTAGCTATTTTGAGACAGAAATTCCACAAAATTTTTTCTTGTAAGATGGGGAAGAAGAATTTCAACAGAAGGGAATTCTACCTGAAATTCAAAGTTTTCTTTGAAGATGATTCTAGTCCTCCTGCTATTCATGGAAAAGGAACATAAAAGTAAATATGCAGCTGTTGCAAACATTTATCCCCAGAGGATGGAAATCCAAACCTGCTCTGTCCACTCCATGCTCGTGTGAATAACATCAGCCCCAGAGGGGCAGCAGAGCTGCTCTCCTGGCCTTTAAGAGCCCAAATGCTGGTCAAACCCTGTTTGGTGAAAACCAATCATTCCTGGAGGTGTCCTGAGGGGAATTTTACAGTCTGGAAAGGCAAAGAGTCACTAACACTATTTTCCTTGTTTTCCCCCAGTGATCCAAGGCATCCAAAGCACTCTGTGTAATCCATGTGTTAAGCATGGCAACATGGCTGAGAGGTAAGGACATGGAGTTTTGTTTCCTTGTTAAGGTTACTCAAAGCTCTGGGCTGTGTTGTGCCCCAGATGACCACGGTAAAGCAACACCTCCCAGCTCTCTAACACGAGTCTCTCCAGTTCAAGGGAATTCCCAGAAATTCCCAGATCACTTTCCTCTCCCCTGTAATTCACTGGACCCTCTAAGTTACATTTTTGAACCAGATGTTCACTCCATACCTTTTAGATTTTTGAAGATTTCAGAAAATGAGCATGGCCTTGTGTTTACCAAAGAGCTTTGGCACCTGAAATGGCTCAGCCCTCCCGTGGGGAATAAGAAATTCCATGTGGGAGCTGTGCTGCAGCATCTGAGGAGAACCAGGTGTGGTGCCCATGGCAAACTGGGTGTCACAGAGGATGGGGGGCTCTGGCAATTAATGGGACTCCCTTGGGAGCCCTGGCTGGGCTGGGCTGGGAGTGTCCTGTCCTCGCTGCAGCTCCAGCAAGGGAGAAACCAGAAAATCCTGTAAAGGTTCACTTAACATGAACCGCAGTGGCCTGAGTTCCCTAAAAGTCCTTAAACAGAGTGAAGGCATTCCTGATGTGTGTTGTGTAGCACGGAGCTAGATAAAAAAATGTTATTGCACAATTCTTTGAAGGCTGCGTTCCTGTTTTCAGTGGGGTAACACCCAGAAAATCAAGCAGCTGGATTTACATTGCAAGTCTTTTGGAAGTTAAGGAAATTATTTTCTTGTANATATATAAATCTTTTTGTTTCCTCTTTAGTTTAAAAGATTTTTTTTCTTGTCCTTCTAATGTCATTCTGCAGAAGCTGAGCTCCTGATGATCTGTAAGGCTCAGCCTTTCAGCTCAAGTTCAATTGGCTTTTGGATGCCTGTAGGTCCAACTGCCCTTTTACACGGAATTTTTATTGTTAATCTTCTATTATTGGGGGAATTATTTTGCAAACAGACCAATTCGGTAGCTTCAAGCTCTGAAACCTGTCAGGCTGGCTTTTATTCTGATTGCTTCTGATAAGGAGCTTTGGTAAGAATGCTGTGCCTGCAGCAAGTGGAGAGACTCACCTTGGAGGGGAACAGCTTCAAGGTCCCAGGAAAAGGGTGGCTCTTTCAGCTTGGCATGAAAAGGGAAATGAGGTGTTGAAAATCAGATCAAACGTTGGAATTAATGTGGGGCTGCACCAGAACCGGTGGAAGTGGTTTGTGTTATAAGCTGAGGGTTTTTTCCTGCATAATGATGACTTCAAGTTTGTTACAAGCGCTGGAGTTCCTGCTTTGCTCCCCATGTTTTGGCCTTGGAAAGGTGTGGATTCCTGCTGTGAACCCCCTCAGATGCAGTTCCGTGGGGATCCACGCAGGATGGACAAACTTTGGCAAAACCTTTTGCCTTTTCCATTCCTTCTGTACATGGGACACAAATACAGTGAGTGAGAAAACTCTGATGGGTGTGGAGTCGAGGTGATGTAGGTTCAAGGTGATGAGACACCTCAGGAGCTACACTCCAAAGCAATTCTATTGCCCAACCTGACCATTTAAAAAGAAAATTTAAAAATGGCATAAGACATGATTTGTTTTCCCTCTTGCCCAGTGCCTGCTGCCTATTAATAGCAAATCTTTGTAGTGAGCAAGAAATGCTTAAGGAACAATTCCCTTTAATGCTGATGCAAGGAAAGCATTTCCAGCACTGTTACACAATGTAAGCATTAAGAGGATTTGCTATAATTCCATTTCAAAGAGCTCACAATAAATAAATAACTGTTTTTCTGCATTATCCTGAGTGTTGTCTATAAAACTCACATAAAATTGTCTGTTCAGGTAGAGCTCGGGACCTCTCTGAGAAGCTCCTCTGCAGGAGCACACCCAGGGGAGGATCATTTGCAACAGGCCAAGGATCAGGGAATATCCTGAGCTGGAAGGGACCCAGGAGGGTGATGAAGCCCAGCTCCTGCAGAACGGGCTGCTGTGTTTCAGAGCAGCTGATCAAAGGGAGGGCTCAATGGACCTTCCTTCCTGGAGCACTTTCCTACATTATGTGGGCACATTTTGTTGTGCTGCTCCTGAGGGTCATGTTAAAAGCCGAAGCAAACCTCAGACCCTCTTTTGTGCTCATGTAAAGGCTGCAGAACGACAGCATTTATTCCTTTGGCCAGGAAATCTCCTCTCCAGCAAGGCTGTTCACTTGTTCTCTTTCTTTCAAACAGTGGGAGCTTACTGAGGGCTTTTTCCCCTCCTTCCCAGGGAAGGATAGCTTTCCACTAACACAGAGAGTTCTGTTTCCTCTATTAAAAACAACTGCCCTCAAGTGGAGCAGGCTTTGTATTTTGCCCTGGAAACAGAGCAGCTCATTCAGAGATAAGGCCTCCCTGCCTTTGGGTTCCTTCAGTCACCTGACGGAGCCGTGGATAACTTTTAGGCTGCTTTAGTTTGCATTCCTGGGATGCCTTCCCCGTGGCACCGCAACTAACAGCTCCAGGATCCCTGCCTGCCACCTGCTTCCCGGCTTTCTGCTGCCTGTGCCCCTGGATGCTGCCCGGGGGGAGAGGAGAAGAGGGGCAGGCTTCATCCGCAGAGCACCTGTGCCCATCCCTGAGGATGGCCTGGGGCAATCCCGAGCAGGTAAAGAACCTGGGGCTTTTTGAGCTTTTAATTTTGAACTTGGGAATGGCTGAGTGTGAGTAGGGTGTGAGTATCTGAGCTCACACCATCCCCGTGGTTCAGTGGTGGGTGATTGGTGCCTCGTGTGCCTTGGGGTTTGCAACCTTAGCTCCTTTCTGCCTCTGCCTGATGAAACTGGGAGTCCTGTGGAATGGTATGGATAGAGGTGGGGAAATTAAAACAGCCCTGTCTTGTGGCATTGTCAAGTGCAATGTACTGTCTATTCAAATAGAGGTTCTTTCAGGGAGTTGCTTCCAGAAGGTTCTCGGTGTTTTGCATTGGTTTTGCCCCTTCTGTGGATGCCCCAACCCTGGAGTGTTCAAAGCCAGGCTGGATAAGGCCTTGGGCAACCCGGGCTAGTGGGACGTGGCCCTGCCCATGGCAGGGGGTTGGGACTGGATGGGCTTTAAGGTCCCTCCCAACTCCTTAACGTTCTGTGATTCTATGGTTATATTTGACTTTTTTTTCCCCCTGCAAAACAGCATGAAATAGAGTCATGGGGATTAAGGGTTCTCCTTATCTCAAATAATAATTATAAGTTATATATTTTGTGGCTTTGTGTGTCAACTCAAGAGAAGAATCCAGAGGAGTTGACACCCAGAATGAATCCAGGTGGGACCTAACTCTAAGCAGAGTTTTAGGAGTCAAGTGCAGGACACTTCCCAATGTGTGAGCCTGGCCCTGCCTGGCTCAGCCTCTGCTCCGTTCCCCAGCCAAGGAGAAGTGCAGAGTTTCACCTCAGCTAAAGCTTTGTTTTACATGCGTTGAAAAGACCTCAGGGATCATTTTGGCAACAAAAGTAATGGTTCTTTCTAAACAAAACTCGTTATCTTCTCAATCTTGCTAATAATGTTTTTCTGGAGTCAAGACACAACAACCCAGAAAACAAAGGAAGAGGCTTCACCCTCCTCCTCGAGCTCGGCTCCTGACCAGGGAAAGGGGTTTGGAACCCTCATCAGCTGGTCCAGTCACCAGCCTGCTCAGGTAACATGCATTGAAAAGAAGAAAAACTTGGGTTCAGTTATTATGTATTTTTTAATCTAAGCTTTTTAAGCTATTTAGTGTTTGAAGGTAAAAATTCACACAGTTCATGAATGTGTCTGACGCTTTCACACGCATTTAAAAGTCTCTGCTAAACTGGAATATGTCAGTCAATGCATTTGCTAGTTTTTCTTCTTTTCATTTGTTATTGTTTTCTTTTAGACTGGGGCTAAGGAAGCCTTGAAATACAGCCCAGATTTATCCCTCATATTAAACTGATCGCTCCTGGCCAGGATTGTTCCCATTTTGTCCCCACCTGAGCGCTCCGTGCCCATGGTGCCTGCAGAGGGTGGCTGAGCAGGGCCATGCATCATCTCTTCGGGCTGGTTTTGGCACAGAAGGACCTTTCCCGGGCAGGGGATCTCTTCTCCCTGGAGGATGCTGAGATCGAAGGAAGCCTCTCCGAAGCTCTTGAGCAGATCAGAATCATTAGTTCAGCTGCAGTGAGTGAAGTATTGTCCTTAATAATTTTTCATGAGATTAAATATGTTGTATAAATAAAGATGGGGGCATAATTTAAATTTCTGGTAAGACTTGAAGAGCAAAGTGTAAGATTTAAAAATGTGGTGACAAAATCCAGTTCCCACCAGCTGGTTTTCCTTCAAAGATATTTCAAGTTCATCTTTATAATATTTTTTATTAAATAGTTATCGAAAGCATATTAAAGATTAAATGAGATTTCAGGGGTCCATACTTTCACAGTAATGAGAATTAAGTTCTGTGGGATGACAAATTCCACACTGAGCATTTGTTGTAAAGGTGGACGTGGGAAAATGGAGGTTGGACTGCTATGAAAACTGAATTTTGTGGGGTCCTGGCAAACCAGTTCATTGGCAAACGTCCTTTCCTGTGCCCCAGGACTACCAGACCAACGACAACGACCAGGCCGTGGTGGAGATCTGCATCACCCGGATCACCACGGCCATCCGAGAAACCGCGTCCATCGAAAAGCACGGGAAAGCCCTGGTGGCTCTCTGGGAGTCGTGTCTGGAGCACAACCTGAAGCCCTCTGGGAAGGACGAGGATGCCCCGCATGCCAAAATTGCATCTGACATCATGAGCTGCATCTTGCAGGTAGAACTGGCCTGGAAGCCAGCCAGTGCTGTGCACTCTTTGCCAATTCAGTTTTGTTTTTTAAAATGCTTTTGTAACTCTTTTTTTGGGTGCTTGTGAGTGGTTGTGTTTAAAATTAAGAGCTTGGGGAATTGCCCTGTTACTGATTCCTCCTGTCCTGAAGCCACTGAGGTAGCTCATAGAATGGTTTGGGTTGGAAGGGACCTCAAAGCCCATCCAGTGCCACCCCTGCCACGGGCAGGGACACCTTCCACTGTCCCAGGCTGCTCCAAGCCCCATCCAGCCTGGCCTTGGGCACTGCCAGGGATCCAGGGGCAGCCACAGCTGAGTTACAAAAGTGCATTTACTGCTCCCTGAAACGGAGCTGTTATTGGCAAGTTCCTTTGCACTTAAAAAAAAAGGTATAAAATGAGGTTTTACAGCAGATGTGGGGGACAGTTGGAACAATAATGAATATCTGCCAGCTGGGTTGGATCTCAGGCAGGTCTCTGTTGACATCAGTATCAGGGAGGTCCCCAAGGTTTGCAAACATCACTGTATCACTTTATTGAAATCTGCTCTTCATTGTCACCTCCACATTTTCTAAGTGTGCCTTCCTGCCCTGATCTTTATCATGCAAGAAACGAAACCTTTCTCCTTCCCTCTGAATTCAAACCTTTTCTTAACTAAGGATTTTATCTTTATTGGAAGGGGAGGGCAAAAGAACTGTTCTTTGGAATTTTCTTAGAACTTTTAAATGCTAGTCAGAGAGCCAAGCCTTATCTTCCTATTCTTTGTGTGGAGTAGCAGAGCAATAACTTGGAGCAGCATTTGGCTCCTGCTCAGTGGTGTCTCAGCCAAACATAACGAGGCATTATGTTGATTTAAACATGCTGCTGCAGAAAGCTCCATTTATTTGAAGGGCTTTTCTCATTAAAGCTGCAGCTCTTGGTCATGTGGCAGCTGCCAGAATTATCTGTCTTGACACCAAGGGGTCGCTGCAGCCCCTTCTTCCTCAGGGGTCTCTGGAATGGAGTGTCCACTGCTTGGCAAGTCTCTGTTCCCAGGAAAAACCCTCAGAGCCACTTAAACTCTGTGGAATAACAGATTTGGGGTTTTCTCAGTCTAAATTTATTCTATTCAGAGCTGCTCCAGAATGAAAGTCCAGAAAGTCTGCTCTGCCTTCCTATGCACTGTTCGGTTGCTGTCTGAAACATCTGGGTTCCAGGGGTTGCCTGGGATTTCAGCTGCTAATTAAACATAATCACATTGCAGGATTATTTTCAGAAACAGGGATGTGCTCCAGTTTCAAAGAGCTGCTCAGAACTGGCTGGAGAGCACAGCACTGGTTAAGGAGGCTCCAGAGGGAATGTAGGTCCTCAGTTCCACACAAGCGTGTCCTGCTGGTGTGGGAATGTAGCAGGCAATGGATGTGTGTGGTTTGTAGACACAGTTTGCTGTATAAATAATAGCAGAAAACCTTTTCTGACCTTGATTCCAAACCCAAGTGTACACTCGGGGACCCTGGGATTCCTGACACTTGGAGCCATTTTAGGCAGAGGAGTTTGCAGTCCTGAAAAACCTCAGTGTTCAGAGAAATTGGCTGGAGTTTCCCAGGGAAGCTGTGGCTGCCCCTGGATCCCTGGCAGTGTCCAAGGCCAGGTTGGACGGGGCTTGGAGCAGCCTGGGATAGTGGAAGGTGTCCCTGCCCATGGCAGGGGTGGAATGGGATGGGCTTTAAGGACTTTTCCAACCCAAATGATTCTGGGATTCTGTGAGTTTAAATAAAAAAAGGAAATGCTAATGATTACAGATCAATACTAAAGCTATTACATTGTGAGCAAGTTTCGAGTGCAGTCACTGGGAGTGGCTGCTCCAAGGTGTTTCCTGTGCTTTGGGCTGATGGATACAGCCTCTGTCTTCCCAGGGAGCACCGAACACAAAATTTCTTGCTAGAAATGTTAACATTTAATTAGTGCACTTCATTTCTTACATATCTTATTTATATTCATTTATATTTTTGCACCACATATTTTATTAGTGCACCTCTGCTTCCTCTGGAAGACAAAAATAGGGCCATTGTTAACACTTCCTGCTGCAGTAGTTTTAAATTTCTGTATGTGCTCTTTCTTTGATGCCTGCCTTCAGTGGTGGTACCAAAACATGGCCTTTCTTGACAGGTTTTTTGCTCTTTTCCCCTTGTTGCTTTGACTTTGTTTCCCTACTCTGCCCAGCATGAGACTTCTATATTAATCTTTTTTTTCCCCATGCTTTTGCAGAATTACAACCGGCCTCCAGTGATGGCCTTGGCTGTGCCAGTGGCAGTGAAATTCCTGCAGAGGGGCAATAAGGAGCTGTGCAGGAACATGTCCAGTTACCTGTCCTTGGCTGCCATTGCCAAGGCAGAGCTGCTGGCCGAGCACACAGAAACCATTGTCAGGAGTGTCCTTCAAGGTAGGCCCACGCCAGAGTTTGGGTTTAGTCCAAGTGTGTGACCATTAGATCAGTGAGGCTGTGTTGGGCATGTATAGAACCATTATCTTACAGAATCAATCAATCACAAAGGGTGGGAGAGGCTCCAGGATCAATCCAGCCGTTAAGCAAATCATGCATAAAAACGTATGAGATGTATAAACAGACCTATGGAAATATCTATAAATGTGATCAAATGTATTAATCACACTCTAATAACAGACTGTATCAAGGAATATGTGAATTTACTGCACCTCTGGAGGTTTTGGTATGGATTGGCTGACCCACAGGGCAGGAAGTACATCTGTCCTCATTAATACTCCCTGCTAATGGACTCCAAATTATCAGCCCTGATATGAGGCACCAGCCTTGGAGCTCTTATCCTTCCTCTTAGTGTCACTGGCAAGGCTCCAAAAGAGAAATGGGGATGAAATTAATCCCATTCTGTGGTGAAATAGTCAGATGGAAGATATAAAAGCTTTGTAGTGGTTCTTTAATTTTGCCTATATTATTAGCTTTATACAGAACAATGTTGCTAAGCTCTTTACATTTTATTCTTTGTGGTTTAAAAAGCCAAAAATATTCATTCCTCTATAAAAGGAAGTCCAACTGAATTGGAGTAATAAAGTTCACAGTGTTTGTTGCAATACAGTGCTACTGCAGTGGTAAAGTCACTGTTCTCCTTCAAGTAGGGGCAATAGCAGTAAGTAGCAATAACTAATTATTAAAAGAACATTGTTATGAAAATGTTGAACCCTCAAATTAAATGTGTGCGTGCTGTATTTATTAATTTATTAATCTATTCTTTTAGGACTTGTTATTTATCTGTTAACACCGTGCATTGCCACTTGTAACTCTGGGGTAGGAACAGAAAGAAATAGTGAACAGACTCACAGTTTTGGGAAAAGTGATTCCCATCCACGACTGAAGGTTTCGGCACGGCCGAGTAGTGTACTGATGTCCTTCCACCAGCAGATGTTGCTGTGGATATCGGCTTTGGGAATTCCAGCCTGGAAGAGGCCGCTTTGGACGGGCAGAGTGATTTGGTTTGCGTAGTGACTTAATTACACTGCACGTCGTAATTCGCGTTTCAGGCATGGCGAGCTGGGTTTGCAGCAGGCTGAGGGCTGCCCCGAGAGTCTGTTTGCTGAGGGGAGGAGGGGAGCAGGAGGCAGAGCTGCTGAGGATGGATTTCCAAGGCCGTTTTTGGAGACAAAGCCGTGTTGTGGGGCTGCACAGACGGGGCTCAGCCTCGTGGCACCAGGCTCAGCACACTTTGGCCCCTTGCCTGCAAATGCTGGAGAGGAACTGGAGCTTTTCATTACTCGGGGCAACTCCTTGGCTGCGTAACCAGGCTCTTATTAGCTAAAAAAGAGCTCTTTAGAAAGGGTTTGACTGCTGTGCTCCAGCGAGCGTGCACTCGGGCTCCGAGCACGCCTGTGCTGCCGGCCCTGCGCTGGCCCCGTCCGTCCGTCCGCACCAGGGCTCACTCGGGTTTATTGCCCTTCCCAGGGGACAGCAACGACCCTGCCCTGTAACCCCAGAGTCCCGAGGCTGCTCCACCTTCCAGAGGAGGTCAGGCATCCTGTGTGCTGGGCTGTGCCTCAGCCTCGCCCCTTCATTTGTGTTGGCAGCGCAGGAGCAGGATTGCAGGGGCTTGTCCATAACTGGAGCCCGAACTCCCCCAAAATGCTGTTTCCTCGGTGTTTTCCAAACTGTTGAGAAAGGAAGGTGTAGTTGCGTGAGGAAGGAAGGAAAGAAGTGTGCTGGTGGAGGTGAGTTGTGGTGCTGGGCTGTGGGAAAGCTTTGCTGGTCCTGGGAGGTGACAAGGGAAGAGCAAAGCGCTTGGGAAGAGGGAAGTTTTCCAGCTGAGTCCGTGAGGATGGAAGGCCTGGCTTTGCATTTGTTCCTGTGCCAAACCCGAGCAGAGACAGGAGAAGGCTCTTACCAACACAAAGCATTTCAGGTATGAGCTGCAGTAAGAGAAGCAGCCAGGAAGGATTTCTGGGGATCTTTCTGAGGATTGTCCTTTTCCTGCTGCATTTCATGGACATTTGTTTTCACTTAATGGAGGACACTGAACAGAGGGAGGATTTGAGAGTGGTTTTGCCCTTGCACAATGTTGGGACCCCAAGTGTTTTTGTAACTCTGAAGATGTGGGTTTTGGCTGCCAGAGATGAACAGAGGTAATATTTCATTGTTCTCTAGCTAACGTTATTTGCAGATATTACTTAGCGAGGGATTTTTGTCAAGTTTACTGCCAAGCGTTTATAACTTAGATACATTTTTATTGCAGGGCAACAGGAGAAATTCCAGCAATCAGGGCACTTCTTTTTCCCTTAAATAAGCAGAGCTGCCAAAACTTTGGAGCAGATCGTATAACTTTAGCTATGAAGCACAACCCCCTTGAATGGCACAGGAAAGGGGAATTTACCTTTTTTTACTACTTTTGTATCCGGGCAGCAAGGATCTGTCATGGTCAGGAGGAAGCGTAGCAGCAACATGTCAAGAAATTTGTCAAAGTGTGTTCTTAGGACATCCGTAGAGAATGAGAGAGACAGGGAAACATGGGAATAGAGAAGAAGGATGGGCTGCTCCCAGGGGGAATAGGAATGGCTTTGAATAAGACATCCCTCACGATAACTTGTTCAGAGGTTTCAACGGGTAGCAAGTAATGGTTCTTGTTGTAAATGGTTACATATGCCGTGAGCAGCTCTTCATCATTCTCTGCTTGTGCTCTGTTTTCTACGTGAAAATCATCACCAGCTCCTCGGCCCTCTGCAGCTGCCGCTGTGCTCTGTATCCAGCCCTAGGCTTTTACTGGATTTGGGATAAGTGTGTGTGAGGGAGAAGAGAATCGCTGGCTACGAGCAGCAATTCTGCCTCGTGCAAACCCCCTGAGGGCAGCAAACAAGTCCAAATGCACCTTAAAACCTGGCCCCAGAGGGCTGGGATTGTGCATGGGGTCTCTCTGCTCCTGTGAGATGTTGCTATTTATGTTTTCTCTATCAGCAGCTAAAACTTCATGGTTCAAAACATGGAAAAAGTCCCACTTGGGACTTGGCTCAGAATTTTGGTTTATGAGACGAGTAGAGAGTTTTAGTTTAGTAAAGTACCTTTATTTACAAAACAACTTTACAAAAATAATTTCAATAAAATTATCACAAAGTCAATGTACAATATAATACAGCTGCGTTTTCTCCCAATGTAGCATCAGATTATGATGGGGAATATTATTTTTATATCAATCCGTGGCATAAATAATGCTGTAAACAAGGAGCTAGCTTTCTTAAGAGTCTACGAATTACTAACAACGATTAATAGACGACACATTTCTTGACTTGGGTGGTTCCTCTGTAAAATTCACATTTTAACACCACAGAACCCAAGGATTGGAAGAGCCTGGAATGGTTTGGGTTGGAATGGACCTTAAAGCTGATCCCATTCCACCCCCTGCCGTGGGCAGGGACACTTTCCACTATCCCAGGCTGCTCCAAGCCCTGTCCAACCCGGCCTTGGACACTGCCAGGGATCCAGGGGCAGCCACAGCTCCTCTGTCTGTTCTCCAAAGCTCAGCAGGCATGTTGGGAGCACTGTTTGGCTCCTGAATGTCCATGGTGACCCTCACTTTATACATCAGAAAACCCTGCACTGGAGAGACAGAGCTGCCTGACCCCAGGAACAGCTTTTCCAATGCCATGCCTTGATCTGTGGGTGTGTTTTCAGTGCTCTTCCAGGACAGCAGGCAGAGATCAAACCCCATCTCCACAGTACCTCATCCTGTGAACTTGCAGTGCTGATATTCCTTGGGAATTCCAGAGACAGGGGCTCCTGCAGCTCTGGTCACTGTAATATTGACGTTCAGCTCTGTGAAATCCACGCCCTGGGCAGAAACCAGGCTTTAGGACACGTACTGGGCTCCTCCGTAGGGCAGCACCTCCGTGACCCCCCAGCCGACGATGTTGCCCCGGCTGCCGCAGGTGTCCCCCGCGCTCTGGGCCGTCACCTCGGCGGGGCTGAGCACTCGGTCCCACAGGTTAAAGCCAGTCAGCTTCCCCGAGAAGGCCAGAGCTTCATCAAACCCCCCTCCCACGCAGCAGCCGTTCTTCTCCTGCCCGAGCTGCAGGATGCCTCCGTCGGGAATGGTGTGAGCACCAGCCACCTCCAGGGCACTGGCTGCGAGCTCCCCCTGCGCCCACAGGGATGCGGATCCGTTCACCGAGCTCCAGCTGCCGCAGAGGTGGAGCCACTTCCCAGGAATAACCACATTTCTGGCTGCCAGCTTGTGCTGGGCACCCCCCACAGCGAGCACGGCCGAGTCCCGGCTCAGGTACAGCTGGATTTCGTAGGGGTTGAACTTGGTTCCGTAGGAGAAGACGATGGTTTTGTCCAAGGCCTCGGTCACCTTGAGCCAGATGCAGGCAGTGAAGGAGAGCAGGCTCATTCCAGCGGTCGGGTGGACGCTCCCAAAGATCCTTCTGGAGCGCATGGGGAACAGAATTGCGGTTTCACAGCCTGGAAAGGTTTAGAAGATTGTCAGGTAAATAAGAACCGGTTCATTTGTACGTGCACAGTTGGGACCTTCAACATAGCAGGGGATCATTAAGGTTGGAAAAGACCTCTACAATCACCAAGTTGTGGCTGCCCCATCCCTGGCGGTGTCCAAGGCCAGGGTGGACAGGGCTTGGAGCACCTGGGACAGGGAAAGGTGTCCCTGCGCATGGCAGATGGGATTGGAATGAGATTAAGATCCCTTCACCCCAAACCATTCCACGATTCTGTGAAGCCCAGCTCCAGCCCAGCACCACCGTGTTCACCACTAAACCAGGCCCTCAGGTGCCACATCCACCCAGTTTTGAACCCTTCCAGGGATGGGGACTCCATCACTTCTCTGGGCAGTCTGTCCCAATGCCTGATCCAGTGCTCGCTTCCAGGCTTCCCAAAGGGAGCTGAGAGCTCAGCTGACCCAGTGGGATGCAGGAACCCACGCCAGGATGCTTTGAAGGAGCTGTCAGAGCTGATGGAGGAACTGGCTGGACTCTATGGCAAGGGATAATACAGCTGCAGGAATCTCTTGGCTCTTCCCTGCCTGCACAAGTGGGGCACTGTGCAGTCCTGTGACACCCAAGGCATCTCCAGGGTTAATGCAGCCTGCCTGCCCTGCTGCTTCCCTCGGGAAGCCCAGCTTCGTGAGGCTCTGAATGGAGCACCACCTCCTGGGAGAGGGACTCCTTTAGCCCTTGAAATTGGGTAATTATGCCAGGTAATTGGGTAACCCTCCCTCGGTGCCACTGAGGTCTTGACTTATCCTCTGTTCTAAGTGTGGAGCAGTGAAAATACGAACGCTGTGCTGAGGGAAGGGGTCAGGGATCCCCTCAAACAGCAGGTTTGGATACCATGGCATTCCTAGGATAGGGTGGGAGGCTGTGCCATGGATAACATCATGGGCATCAGGGCACAGGAGCTTCTGAAAAGCAGAAAATGTTGGCAGGAACATGCTGAGATGGGCTTGCTTATTTAATTAACATGATGGCTTCCTTTCCTGGCCCTGCCTTTAGGATTTTTTGGTCAGGAACATTCATGGGCACTGGTTAAACAGGGAAAGTTATGAGATAACTGATACTTTTAAACCAGTTCTTCTCTCATGTCCGATTCATCAAAGTGTTGATAATAGAAATTAGATCAGTTAAAACCACTAACAGAAATTTATGCAACTTGGGAAAGCAACTGGTGGTCACTAAAGCCACGACATTTCTGGTAGTTTCTGTGCCGTTCCCTGGTTGTACCTAAGTTAATATCCAAGGTGACAGGAGGGAACAAGCAGCCCCTTCTCCAATTAAGCTGCTTCATTTCCTGTTTAAAGAAGCTGGAGGATCTGAAATGTCTAAAACGTGTGTGGAAATTTCTGCTCCAGGGAATGAAGGACTCTTTGTGCCCTCCAGGGCTGAGCTGCTGTGGTATTTCATGGGCTGCTTCCCTCCAGCTTTGAGCAGATTTTACATCTCCCATTGACCCTTTTGAGGAGGGGCACGGTCAGTGAGCAACTGCTGGGGATTCTCCTTAAAATGCTACTTAGGAGCACTATTGTGAAAAAGCTTTTAATTAGCAGGCTTTCAGGCTTTATTATCAAAGCCGAAACAAAATTAAAACCAGCCTCAGTGAAGAACAAAATAGTGTGATTAGAAAACCCCTCAAGAGTATGGCTGGCAGTAAGTCAAGATGTGAGAAATTAAAGTCAGTCGCTAAAAATTCCCTTGAAAAAAAATCCAGAGAGATACTCTGGAAGTACTTAAAATGTAGCCTTTAAATTAAAAAGTATGGTGATTTTGTGTAAAATCACGTAGGAACCAGTGGAAATAAACTGAATTTCCACTGATGATCCTGAATGCAGATCGGGTTTGTTGCTCTCACCTAGTGCAGAGTAGCAGCTGAGGCTGGCTGGGTTACAGGGAGATAAGGAATGAGATCATGCTCTCTGCATGATTTGTGTTTGGGGAGAAGAGGAATATGCTCAAAGATCCACTCCCAGTGCACAAAGATTTCTGAGGTGTTGTGATAAAGCAGTGAAAACAACTCACTTGTAAAGCTGAGTCGGTGCCCTGCATCAAAGGATGGATTTGGGTCAGACTGTAAAAGCTTTGGTGTAAGCGATGCTGTGGCTGTGTTGTTGCCTTGGCTTTAGCAATTACAGGCTGCTCCTTTTTGCTCCCTGGTGTAAGAGTTCGCTCTGGGGATGCTGCACCCCCTCCTTCCTACGCACCCACCCTGCGGGGGTAGATTCTGGGGGGGGGTTAGGTTGCAATAACTTGTATTTGTGTAAACCAGAGCCATTAACCAGCAGTCAGAAGCCGGGCAGTGACAGCTCGCGGGCGGGCAGGGTGATACCAATGCAGTTTATCTTGCACATGCAAATTTGGCACCCACACGTTAAACAAATGAGGGGCTGCTCTGCCACACCCAAGCTGCTGCTTTTTGGGGTGTCTCGCTGCACTGCACAGAAAAGCTGCGTTGGGACTGGAGGTCTGAGCCCACCTTTCTATGGCCACGCCACTGAGCAGTGCAAATGTTTTGGAAGGGGAAAAATCCCCCAAACAACAGCAGCATGGGTTACTGATTTCTCTGTGCCAGAGGGAATATTCTGTCCTGACCCTGCACAGAGGGAACGTGCCCTCCCTGCCCTGGAAGTGTGCTTGGCTGGCAGCAGCAGCACGTCCAGCTCTTGGGCACTGGAGCTGGTGAGGAGACGTTAGTTTAGGAAGAGGAAGGAGTGGGAACATGCAGGAGAGCTCCGTGGCTGGTGTAAATGCACAGGAGTCACCAGCTGGGAAGGCAAAGGGTGAGAGAACATAATCTGGATGTCTAAAATGCATTTGCTGCTCTCTGAGCATGGCTTTGATCTGGGAGAGCCTGGAGGAGGTGGGATCCTGGCTGGCTCTGCCCTGCACAAGGACTTTGATGAAACCTTTCTTTCATCCCACGTTTGGAAAGCTCAGTGCCTCTTTTCCCCTAATTTCTGGGGTTCCCCCCTTTATGCACAGCCTGTTCAAAGCTGCCCTGCTGCTCCTGAGGTTGCTTTGGAGTTGTTGGAGAGGGAGGTGCTCAGGAGGGGTTTGTGGATCCCTGTTTGGAAGGGCCCTCCCCAGAGCTCTCGGGGGGAGCACACCGGACTTACCCGCTGGCAGCAGGTGCTGAGCTGCCCATTGCTGCGATGCCCTCAGCTCAGCCCGGGTCTGCTGCAGCTCCTTCCACACCGAGTTCAGGATGAGACTGTCCCCTCTGCTGGCATCGAATTTATCCTGCTGCAGAGCTGTTTCCTGCGCCTGCTCCTCGGCCCTCCTGCGCCAGGCGCTCTCCAGCCAGCCCAGCCTCACAGACATGTTGTGGCTCAGCTGCAGGACGTGCTCCAAAACCTTTCCTTGCTCCGACTCCTGCAGCCTCCTGGCCTCCTCAGCCTGGTCCCTGCTCCTCACCAGCACCTGCTCCACCTGGGACACCATGTGGGAGGTGACAGTGGCGAAGGTGCCCGCCAGGGTGGTGGTGAGCTGGCTCAGCTCTGCCTTCAGGCTCTGCAGGTCCGCCCTGGGGAGCTCCTCCAGAGCCTGCAGCATCATGTTCTCCTTCATGTGCGAGTTCTCCAGCATGATGAACAGCTTGTCCCACTTGCTGTGCTCCCGCTGGCAGTCGCACGAAGCAGCTGGAAGGGAACGTACAGATGTCGCTATTCCTTTGTACTGAGTTTTAAGCGGCAGCGTTTGGCAAAATCTGGCTCTGTGCAAGGCTCGCGCCCTCCAGCCTGTCACAGAACCACGGACTCACACACTGCTTTGGGTTGGAAGGGACCTTAAAGACAGTCTGGTTCCAACCCCCTGCCATGGTGGGGCCAGTGCCTTTCCCTCTGTACCAGCACAGAACAGTGCAGTGGTGTGACTACAGAGATCCTAAACCTCTGTGACAGCAACAGCCTTTTGAAGGAAAACTGAGAAATAGAGTCTAAAGCACAGCCCAAGGCACCCCATCCAAGGGCTTTACCATTATTGCCCTGAAAAAAGAATCTGCTGCTACAAGCACGAGCTTACCTCTGAAAAAAGTGTGTTTGCAGTAATAACTCATACAAGAGCAAGGCAGCAACGAAGGCAGCTCTGCACTTAACCCAAATTCAGTTTAAATCTACTGACCTTCCTCAGTCCCAGGGGCAGGACCTTCGATTTCGTTATCCAGGTTCACGTACAGGAGCTCGTAGTCATCGTCTTCATCCACCACAGAGCCAGAAGCCCTGAGAACACAGAACAGCGTGAGCAGGGAGAGGAGCTCTCGGGGCAGCATTCTGCTGGCTGCTTCCTGGCGATGCCGGGGCTGCCGGGGCTGCCGGGGCTGCGGCGGAGCCGGGACTGTGCGAGCGGGCGCAGCGAGCCGCTAATAAAGGCTGCGGGCGCCCGCGGCCGAATGAATGAGCGGCCGCGCTGCCAGCGCTGTAACCGGAGCGCTCCCGGCTGCTTCGCTCGGCCCGGAGCGGAAGGGGGCGGGCAGCTTGCTCAATCGCAGCCCTCCGGCTCTGCCCGGGGATGTTCTGACTGGCCGAGGGGAAAAAACGGGGGAAAGCCGCGTTTTGGCCCGGGGCGGGTTGGGACGTGCAGCGACGCGAGGCGCTGGAAGCGCTCGCACTGCGCCGGCCGAGTCGGTTGTGTTGTTTTGTGTTGTTTGTGGAAAAGAAAGCGTTCCCTGCGAATTCGGTTTGTGGTCGGTGTGTGCCAGGGCTCTGGAGGGGATTGGTAGAAAAATAAACATACCTGGAGTTGCTTTGGATATACGTGTCTGGTTTAGCTAAATAGTGCAGCTTTTTTGGAGAGTTAGGCAGTGTTATGTAATAAATTCTGTTATATACCAAGGGTTTATTGCTTTAAGCAATAAAGGAGAGCTCTTAAGGAGTTCTTAACAGCTCGTTAGGGTTCTGCTTTTCCGGCCCTAATTAGCACACCACCATTACTCCGTGGACAATCTGTTAGTGCTGTATCCCGTTTTGGGAACATGTAAATCTGCAGCTGCACAATCAGAGTTGTGTCTGTTACCTTCGAAAAAGCAAAACAAGGTGCTTTGGGATGAGACATTGTTTTAGTCTAGGTATTATTGGTATTAATCTGGTTTAAATTCTGTAATCTTATTGGTTCAACAGGCCATTAATCATGTCAGAGATGCTTTGCTTAGGTGAGATTAGGGGTGATCTCATACAAGTTATGTATTGGCTATGAAATATCCAGAGAACAGCAAAAAACCCCTGCTGTAATTACATCTAACTTGGAATCTGTGTTTCCCTTTCCGTGTCTCTGGTTTTGCTTATACAAACCTGCACTACCTGGGCCTTGGATACTGGGGAGGAATTCCTCCTTGTGGGGGTGGTGGGGACAAGGTGGGGATCGGGCACAGCTTGGACTCTGATCCTGAAGGTCCTTTCCAACCGAAATGATTCCACGATTTTCAAGTAGGTATGTGCCTAACCTGAGTCATCCTGGGGGAAAAAATAGTGTTTGGGCTTTTGTCTTTGGAAACTCCCTTTGGAGTGAAAATCCAGCTGCCTGTGGGGCCCTGCAGTGTGCTCCAGGGCCCTTGTTCCTCCCAAGCTCTCTGTGCTGCTGGGTGGGCAGAGCTGGAGCTCGGGGCAGCCTTTTCCATGAAGGGCGTAGGGCTGGCACCGCCCGGCCATGCCCTTGGAGTCCCTCCTTGCCTGCCGTGCAGCCATGGAGTGTCCCCAGCTGCAGGACACTTTGTGCCGGAATTGTGTCATTCCCAGCGTGAGGTCTGCTTGGGAAGTGTGAGGAAATCTAATCTGGAAAGTATTGGGGGTCAGGGTGGCAGGGGAGGAAGAGGGAAGGAAGGTGTTTGGGGAGTTGAGTGGGATGTTTTTCCATTCTCACACAACAAACATATTTTCAGGCTCTTAGTTTAGATTGAGGCAGATGAAGCAAGATTGGGAAAAAGTGAATTATTCGTAATTCCCAATATTGCCTCCGGCTGTCTGAGCTCTGGGAATCGGGAGGCTGGGGAGCTGCGTGTGCATAAATCCCCTTGGAGACCACAAAGGTGTGACAAACAAACAGCTCTGAGTATGCCTTGCTAACTCAAACGTGGAAAGACAGAAAATGGCCAGCCGGGTTGTGCCTGATGACCTTTCTTGAGGTCTCTGAAGAACAGACCCAAACTGGGCTATCGGGGATTATTTAGAGTGTGCACACAGGTTCTTCACTTAAAAGCAATTCCATGTCAGTGAGGTCACTTCAGTCTCGCTGCAGAGGGAGGGAGTTGCTCTGATTGCCTTTGCTTTTCATTTATCTTGGTCAGGGAATATCAGCCCAGCGGTGTTTGCTGCAGGAAGCTGCCCAAAGCTGCGCTTGCACAAAGTATTTTTTGTTCAGAGAGGTTTGGTGGCTGCAGTCCATCGTGTGTGATTGCATCACTCCTCTGATACACCCCACGCACCAAATGCTCGTTTGCCAGACTAAATAATCTGTCTTCCTTCCCAGATCCCTTCGTTTCCCCGACATCCCAGCTTAGGCAATAGCATGGCTCAGGCTGGTGACTTTCCTTGCTTAAAGCTGTTATTTTTGTTACTCCCTCTTGGTTTCCTTCCCATCACGTTTCTATAGCTGAGAGGAATTTTGCCTGTCCAGGAATACGGGAATTTCATCTTTTGCAATTGTTGCTGAAATTTGACTGGAGTGTAAGGGCTCTGCTCCATGTGGGCAGAAAACTTCCAGTGGAAACTAAGCAAGGACAAGTGCAAAGAAAGGACTTAGTGCTGGATGCACGACGTCATCCAAAGAGAAAATAATTTTTGGTGTATTCAGTACAAAATGTTTCAATTTTGAACTATAACATGAGTCTAGAAAAGTTCCAGTGAATCCATTCTGTCACCTTTTTATCGCTGAGTATCCTGAGCTGGAAAGGACCCCCAAGGATCACCCAGCCCAGCTCCTGGCCCTGCAGACACCCCAACATCCCCACCCTGGGCATCCCTGGCAGTGCTGTCCAAACGCTCCTGGAGCTCTGGCAGCCTTGGGGCCGTGCCCGTTCCCTGGGGAGCCTGGGCAGTGCCCAGCACCCTCTGGGGGAAGAACCTTTTCCTGATGTCCAGGTTCTCCCTTTGGGGGAAGTGGTGCTTGGCATCAATCCCATGGAATGTTAGTGGAGACACTTTTTATCCAGATCCACTGGGAACATCAGGAGGAGCCCAGGGAATGTGGTTAGAAAATGGCCAGAATGGAGCAGTTTGCTCATCTTTTTAGGGTGAGTCATCAGCAAATCTCTTTCCTTTGCCGCTGGCCTTTGTGGTTGTGCAGAACAGAACAAGATAAATTTGCTGTGGGGTGGGAGTGGGGTCTGACCTCGCCTTTGGCACTGCCAGGGCTGCACAGGGGGCTCGGAGCAGCCTTCGGGAAGCAGCCAGCGATTCTCCAGGCAGGACAAGGTGCAGAAGTGTGGCTGGCTGGAGTGGAGAGACACTCCTGCGAAGGATCAGGACCCCTCAGGGATCGTTACGAGCTGTTGGGCTCAGAGCTGTCTGAACCTGCAGTGAGTTATGTGCTCGTTTCTTGGCTCAGGGGGGAGCTTGTGAGACCCAACTGTGTCCTGGGGTGCATTTCTGTATCCGGCAAGAGCTACACGTGCTCCAGTCTGAACCCTAATATCCTTTTCCCATCATCCATGAACAGATCTGCTTATCTTCCAAAGTTACCCAGCTCAGATTTAAATGGGAGAAAAAGCAGCAGGCCAGAGAGCTGATTCCTCTTGGAAACCAAATCCAAAGAGACCGTGAGGACTTCCAAGGGTTTACAGAAAGGAGCCATGCTAGGTTGCAATAGGCAGATGTTTTCCATATGTTGCTCAAGTGAAACTTAAATCCATGGAGGCAGGCATGTACTGCAATGTGAAGTTATATATTTTGGTATGAGCCTGGGCTTCAAATTGAATTATGCACAGACATCTTAAGAAAACGTGTGAGAGAGGGTTTAGCATATCTCTGTCTGTCTGCAGTTGGCTCTCTCTGGCTCCTTTCTATTCCTGGAAATGGCATCCTTAACTATTTCTGCTCAAATGCATGTTTAGTTCTCTACTAACCAACTATTCCTTCCATATGATGCTTATTTAATTTGAAAATCTGCATCTCGGCAAAGAAGAATTATAGTTTTTGTCTTTTGTTGTTTTTGTCGTTTTTCTTTGTAGTTTCTTTGTCATTTCTCTCCTTCTTTCTCTCTTCTTTTGTTTCTCTGTTAATTGAAATCACACTTAGTTTGGCCTAGGACTCAACAGAGCATCATCCAAATCTGAAAGTTTATTAAGCAGCGTTCTCACGATATTCAGAAATAAAATGATCATTAATAGGAACTAGTGGGGTTTTTTACGCAATGTTGTTACGCCTGCAATGATTTGTTCTATTTTGGTGATTTATTTGGCTTCTTGGCCCAATATATAATTTTCTACAGCTTTATGCCTCCCGGGTTTTGTACTGATGGTCCTTCAAGGCCAGGTTGGAGCAACCGGGTGTAGGGAAGGTGCCCAGGGCAGGCGTGGAACGAGATGAGCTTTAAGGTCTCTCCGACCCAAACCGCTCTGTGACTGTTCAAACCGGTGTCTGCAGGGGTGTGCTGGTGTTGTGGGGCTCTCTCCAGTGCTGGGCACTGGCTGACAGCTGCTGCCTGTCCCCGCTGTGTCCGCAGGGAACTCGATGCTGCTCCGCGTGCTGCCCGCGCTCTACGAGAAGCAGCCGCAGCCGATCAACGCCCGCCTGCGGGAGCTGGTGGCCCCCATGGCCCAGCTGGACCCGGCCGAGCAGCTCCACCTCCTCAGGCTCCTGCACACCGTGGCCAGGAAGAGAGAACTGGGGGTAAACCACTCTGGGAATATCTCCCTGGCCAACACTGCCCCTCCTTTTGAGGGGTTTGTGTTTCACAGGCTTGGTGAGGGAGGAATCCCACAACGTGCAGGGCAGTGCCTTCCTATGCTAATTCCCTGTAAATTCTTTAATCCCATTCCAAGTTCTCCACCTAGTCACAAGGAGACCAGAACGATGACTCTGCTGGACCAAAAGGTTTGGGTTAAACCGTTTGTCTCCAATGTTTTTGGCGCTTCCTCTGTCAGCTGAGTCTGAATTCCCACAACTGTGTTTCTGTCAGAGTACATGAACTGTATTAAAATCCACGTTAAGGGCAGTTAAAATAATTTAGGAACTGATGAGAACTGATAATCCTCAAAAATAAAGCACAGAAGAAGGGGTTGTTTCGTGCCCCGTGTCTGTGTCTGGGTGTCTTTTCCACAGATGCAGCAGTTTCCCTGAATCCCAGGTGCATTCCTGTGCCTGTGTTCACCCTGCATTAATCCCTCGGTGGGGACTGTACACACTGCATCCAGTTTGGCACATGGCTCCACGGACTACACCCTCAAGGCCTCCTGAAGCTGGCTTCTTACAAGAAATGACAACTTACACAGCACATTTATGATGCAATGAGGGTCTTGCCCCATGTTTTTCCCTCTGTTCCAGCTCCTGACCTTGTCACGTTGTTTAGTTTCTGGTGGAGTCCAAAAATTTCTACAAGTACTTTAATTTACTGTGTCATTGAGGAAGGCTGAGTCTTATGTTGTTTTCATCAATAAAATATAGACTGGCCTAGAGCAAGGAAAATATTTGGTAAAGGGGGTTTTTGGTCTTCTTTTTTTTTTTTTAATTAGGCATTTCCTTACTTATTTATGCATAACTGCCATATTTTAAAGCAGAGCTTACCCTTATTCCATATGTTCGGTTGAACTTGGATTGACCTCAGCAACAGCTCCATGCAAAGGTCACCAAGGGTGGAAAATTCTTTTATTAACTCAAAGTGTAGTGGTGGTTGTGTCTCCTCTGGTTATATGTGTTCACAATTCAAAATAGAGATTCAGTTTGTTTCTGATTTTTAACAGGTGCTGAAGGAGTGTTTGCCATTTTTGTTTGGACACCTGAGAGACCCCAACCACAGTGAGGTGATTCTAAACATCCTTCTGGAAATATCCAGCTACGAACCTGCAGCCTTGGCCCCTTTCCTTCCCACGCTGAGGGAAATTGGGGAGAGTTTTCCCACTTTGATTGGGCAGATGGCAAAGATCTTTGGAGCTGTTGGACATCTCGATGAGGTAGGGTGGGAGACAAAAGGGGTTGGTTGGGTTTGGGGTCGGGTTGGGTTGGTTGGGGTTGCTTTTAATCTTGTATGAAGTAATACATCCACGTATTTCTTTCTTCACGAGTAACCAGACTGCCCTACCATGGAGTCATGGAATGGTTTGGGTTGGGAGGGACCTTAAAGACCATCTTATTCCAGTCCTTCCCCCTCTGGCATTTAATTTGGGCGCGTTTTGGCTGGGCCTTGGGTGTCTGAGCGCCGGGGGTGCAGCACAGGAAGACACCATCCTTGCTGTTTCTACTGATCTGGAGCTTTATATTCATGTAAAATTGAATTTATCTCAGAAGAATCAAAACCAGATTTGGTTTGGCTTTGTAAATCCTATTTCTGTGGTGTGGGAAGAGGAGCCAAAATCCCATTCAGGCCCTGGGAGCCAAATGAAGTTTGTTGTTCTCTCCTTGTTTACTTCCATCCCCCAGCAAGTTTTACTTTTATAAGATCTGCAGGTGACCACATTTAATTCTGCATTTAGTACTTGAGAGTCAGCATTTTCTAGAAACTTTACGGTTGCTAACCAGCCAATCCTCAGCTGAGCACAGCTGGGCTCAGAACTGACGGATTTCATTGGGATTCTGTGTTTTGGGGTGTTGAACCAGCTCTCCCCATCTGGGTGTCTCTGAGGCTCCGTTTCCGCTGAGCTCCGCTACTTCAAAGGGGCTGAATTTATTTATTTTGCCTTTTGTTGCTGTGATTGTTTCATACCAATACCAAGAATAAGCGAGGAACCAACTGGCCCTGTTGGGTTTCATGTAGTGCTGGAAATTACAGGCTACACAAGGTTTACAAAGACAGGATTCAAGGAATATTTTCTCCTTATGTTTTTAACCTGTTGGTTTATGTGGCTACACCAATCTACTGAGCGGAGCACACACAGCCCGCACTGAACAATTAATCTCCAATCTCCCTGGAGTAAGTGTTGAGTAGCTGGCACGGTGTCCCATGTCACGAGCCTGATTTTTTAGGAAGCTGCTGACTCAGCAGCATCCCAGCCCACAGGGAGGGATTTGTCATTTGTTTGCTGTGTTTGTCACTGGCATCCAGGGACCCTGCGCTCCAGACTCAAAAACAGGGACAAAAACAACACGCAAAGGGTGGCAGAGGTGAATGTTCCAACAGGTTATCAATGGCTCCGCTCTTGTTTTGCTCTCTAGAAAGTTAGAAAGTGTGAAAAACTCTGAATTATGGAAGATCTTAACTTGACAGAGTGGTTTGGGTTGGAAGGGACCTTAAAGCTCATCCCATTCCCCTGCCATGAGCAGGGACACTTCCACTATCCCAGGTTGCTCCAAGCCCCGTCCAGCCTGGCCTTGAAGAAAGAATGATCTCACCTGAAAGGAGAAAGAAATGCCTCCATGGCTGATTCCTGAGCATAGGTGAGCTCATGGAATCATAAATTCTCCCAGGCTGGAAAAGACCTCCAAGACCATCGAGTCCAACCATCAACCCACGTGTGCCTCTGATGGTCTCATCTCACAGCCCCCCGTGTCAAGGCCTTCCCAAAACCCTCCCTCGTCACTTCTCCCCCTCTTCCCTTTCCTGTCACGGAGCCGTGCCATGGATACGCTGCCACTTCTCAGATGGGAATCGGCGTCCCCGGCCCGGCCAAGCAAAACAAGCGGGGAAGGAAACATCAATGGCAGTGCTGGAATTTTATTTGTTGATGTTTAATTTCACTGGAAGGCCTGCCTGGGGAAAAGAGGTGACAAGGATTGAGGCTTGGCCCTTGACTGCGGATCTGAGCAGCAAATCCTTGCTGGCTCCTAGAAGAAGCCTCTTGTGCTTCCAGGGACTCTGGGAGAGAGGAGAGCTCTGGATTTGAAAGGTTGCCCCTTGTTTACACACACCACTTCTGTTGGTGTCAGCAACACTCTCGTGGGGCAAGTTGAAATCAGAACTTGTCCCTTAACTGTAAATTTGTGCAAAGGAAAAACCATCTTGGGGCTCAGGGCAATCGGACACTTTATTTTTTTCCCTATGTTTTGAACCGCCTGGGAGTTGGAGTTATTTCTGAAAGCCTTGTGATCTTTTTGTAGTCTCCTGAACCTGTTTTTAAGAAAAAAGCACAGCACTTTGCCACACCTCATTGCTTGTGCTTTAGCTCTTCACCTTCTGGCAGATGTAATGCCATAAAATGCCAGGGCTGCTTATGAGAAAATACACGAATCCATCAAATAGGCATTGCTGAGATTACAAGGGGCTGTGTGCATCCAAATAGGCTTTGTGGAACGTTCTGGACAGGAACTGTGGCAGGGAGAAGGGCTGCTTTCATGTTGAGCTATTTTGCTGTAATTTTGTTTTGTGTAACAGTTGCATATTATATTACTCAGGCGAGTTTATTGTTCTTTTACCTCACTCCAGGCGAGTAGCAGCATTTCAGCGTGGCTGGAGACTCTCCAGCTGGATCAAAGTGACAGGAAAATGGTCAAAACTGCTCCTCCATTTAGTCTGCTGCACAGTTTGTTTAGAAAACAAAAATGTGTTTTAAATGTTAATTGAGCCTGTGTTTATCTCTTGGAGGAAGGATCGGCTTTCAAATAAATGAGTGACTGTGCACCAAAAAGCCAACCTCGTTCAAGTCATTGAGGAAAAAGCTCCTTCATCACGTCAGCCCAGCCCAGGGTGTAGCTGGAATTTTCCCCATATGGCTGAGGGGAAGCAGTTTGTCTGATGCACTCTTCCCATTTATCTCTGCCATGGCACGATGCAGCAGAGCTGCTTTTCCTTCAGTTACGTTGCCTTGCTCTTCACAAAAAGCTTTGCCCGTGGTGCTCGGGCCGTGTCCTGCCAAAGTCTCCCGGGTACTTTTATGGCCCAGCTGGATTTGGAATCAAACTTCCAGCAGTTCTTGCTCTCTGGTTACGAGGCCCCAGAAGAGAGGAGGAAATAGGGCTGGGACCCTGCGGAGCCTAGAGCACGTGCATGGCACATGAGCTCCCTGCTGGCCCTTGGGAAGAAGAAAACTGTTTATTTTTGCCTTTGTTTGTGTTTCAGCACAGGCGCTGAAATCCAAACATCTCCCAGTTTCTGTGTCCATCTGCTGAGCACCAAGTGGGCTTCCCTGAGTGGGGCCATGCCCAGTTACCCCAGCGAAGGATCTGATGGGAGTTCCTGAGTTAATGGCTGGGTTTTCCACTGCTTTTTCCACTTGGGTATTTGTAGGACTGTGGAACACAATCTAATTAGGACAACTGTAACAGCGGAACCCTCATCTGGAGATGTTCAGCTCCAGGCTGGATGTTCCGCATTCCTGGAGGTGTTGGTGGGGCTTGGAGCAACCTGGCCTGTGGAAGGTGTCCCTGCCCATAGCAGGGGTGGGACTGGGGGATTCCAAACCATTCTCTGGTTTTATGAAGTAGCTGAGCCAGACTCATCAGGCGTGAAAGGGGAGCTCAGTGCTGCTGGGGCCCTGATCACTGAGCCAGGCTGATCTAGCAACCCAGAACAATGTAGGGCCCTTAAAGAGACTTCAGGGATCTGGCTTGAGGTCTGAGGAGGAGACAAGATGTCCTGAGTTAGGCTGGGTTAGGTAACACCAAGAGGAACAAAAGTCACTTCAGTGTAACCGCAAATAAACGGAGGCAGCTGCCTCTTTGTCATCGTGGGGCAGCCACTCCTCCCCAGGGACAGTGACTCAGTCCCAGCACACAAACCCCTCACAGCAGCAAACAATGAATTCCTGTGTTCAGCGCTGTTCTTATCTCCTCACGCTGCCCAGGAGCGAGCCAGAACGTCCCTGCTGTATCTGGTGAAGCAGCTGGCCAACATGGAGCACTCCTTTCACCACATCCTTCTGCTGGAGATCAAGAGCCTCACCGACACCTTCTCGAGCATTCTGGGCTCCCAGAGCAGGGACATTTACCGCATGAGCAACAGCTTCTCTGCCATCGCCAAGCTGCTCATGCGGCAGCTTGACACCGACGGCGCGGCAGGAGCCAGGTACTGTTGGTCTGACAAAGCCTCAGCCCTCTCCAGGGCTCTGTGAGGCAGCGAAATTCCCATTGAATATATTCCTATTGCCAGGAAGAGAGCCATGACCCAGATAAGTAGGCTTAAGCAAGCTGAAAAGCCTCAGTTAAAAATAAATCAGTGAAGTCAGGCCTCACAATTATCATTGAGTTTATTCTAGAAAATGCCCACTGAGGGTGGTGAGAACAATGGCTGGCGGAGCTCCCTGATGAAAATTTGCCTAAGAAAAGTCTGAAAAAAAGTTCTGAAGCGTCCACAGCGAGATGTTCTGCTCACTCAGCTGCTTCTGGCTCTGCATCCTAAGGTTAAAGTGTAGTGGTGTTCGTCACGGTGAGGATGGAAGTGTTATTTAAATGCATGGTGGCAGCCACTTCTAATTAGTGAGAGACTTATAATTAGAGTTGTGTGTACTGCAGTAGGTCAGGGGGGCACAGAGGAATAGTGATTCTTTGAAAAAATGGAACACAGATGTCAGAAAACTCCTAAAGGTGAAGGACAGTCCTGGAGCCAGCCTGGGAGAGGAGAGCGGTGGAGCCAAAACATTGAGGTCAGTGGAGAGACAATTAATTGGTGTCCTGGAGAGAGGTAAAACTGAAAAAGGAGAGGAACCCAGATAGAGCCCCTCATCTGACTACAAGGCTGTGAGAAATGTCCAAGCTTCACCTGGTGGCAGAACCTCAGCAGAAACCAGCCCTCGGCATTCACAACCCATCGTGGTCCCTCCATTTAGGGTTGAAAAGTTTCTTTAATTGTTAAAATACTGTGATATCCCTATTCCTTATTATAGTCTGTGTTTAGCATTTATCTCTAGAGCTGCTAAAAACACCCAGTTAAAAACAAGAAAAGGTTTTCATCAAAATCTTGCTGCTTCCCTGTTTCTCTGAAATTCCTTTGTTAAGAACTGACTGAAGAGCAGAAGCTTCATTGTCTGTGTGAGTGTGGTCACAGATCATTTTCTCTCTCTTCTCCTTGATTTTATTTATTTCTTTCTTTATTTTAAATTTTATTCCCTCCCCAACCTTCTGTGTCTTCATTATCTCAACATGGCCGTCAGATCACAGCAAAATACTGATTTTTCAGTTTTTAGCTATTTGGTGTTACATTTCAGGCCTGTATGAAGCAGAGTATCAGCTAAATCAGACCAGGCTGAATGAGAGTTCTCTGCTGATTTAAGCAGAGTTGATTCTGACTCATGCTTGGGAAGTGGGACCAGTCCAGATGTGAACATGGAAGTGCCCTCCCAGCTCTGGAGCTGCTGCAGTCACTGAGCTGCAGTGGTTTCTAAAGAGCAGCAACCCAGAGTGTTTGTGCTGTGAAAGGAAAACAGGATTTTAAACTGCCTGGATTATAACCATTCCTTCCAAAATTCGTGTGTTTACATAAGGAGAAGCTGATTTCTTCAGAGCCATGGCTGGCCTGGCATTGTTTGACACAGGGAATTTTACACACAGGGACGGGGGAGCATAATTAAAACCAGGCCATGCTCTGCTGCTCCTTACTGTCCCAAAATTGCAAGTTATTCAGTCCCAGAGGGGCTTTTAAAGAACATATACGGGGTTTTAATGGACTTGTCCAGCCTAGAGGTACAGAGTAGTCAATTAAAGGGAAAGACAGCTTCAAAGTCCTCGTTCTGGGCAAGAACCGAGCAAAACAGGCTGCACCAGTGCTGCTCCTCTCGGTGCTGTGCCTGCTTGGAGTTGTCTTTTACACTGAGAGAGGAAGGATTTAGGTTAAATACAAGGAAGTTCTTTACTCAGAGGGTGGGGAGGCCCTGGCACAGAGAAGCTGTGGCTGCCCCTGGATCCCTGGCAGTGTCCAAGGCCAGCTTGGATGGGCTCGGAGCACCTTGGGATAGTGGAAGGTGTCCCTGCCCATGGCAGGATTTGGAATGGGATGGGCTTTAAGGTTCCTCCAACGCAAACCAGTCTGGGATTCTGCTGACAATTCCATGATCTTTTCTCCACCACTTGCCTTCTTCAAACTTTCTTGTCCATCCTGTTTGAGGGGGTGATTTTCTCTCCCTTTACAAACCACAAGCACCTGATCCATCCTTGGGGCCTCCATGTGCACGGAGGTGAAGGCCTGGTCACAACCCCGGGTGTATTTTCATCGATCTCCCTTTGGGATGTCCTTTTTCCCACTGTGAGCACCCCGCTGGTGATGTGCTGATGGTGCTGCTGCTCTGGAGAAGTGTCCTTTACACTGAGACACTGAGGTGCGCTTGTCCAGAGGATTTGAAAGCACGAAGCCACCACAGCCCAGCACTATCTTTGGCATTATGGTTTCTCCATGGGCTCGTGCATCCTCCTCCTCTTGCAGACAGCTTTGGTGTAAGCTGATCCTGCTCCACAACCTCAGCAATGCACCAGGGCCTCTTGCCAAGACTGCAGACAATGGTTGGTCTGAGTGGAGCTGGAAGGGGAGCCCAGCAGGAAGGGCTGCCAGGCATCCCAGTGGGGTGGGGTGGAGCCCTCACTGAGGGTTTTGTGTGGGGTTTGTGCTTTTGGCTTCACAAGGAACTGATGTGAGCACAAGGCTGGTGCACAGGAGAGCTCGGGGGCACTCAGAGTTCCTCTGCTTCCCACTTGGAAATCCTGGCACCAACGGGGCAAAAATGAGATGGTGGCTTGAGGAGCCCACCCTCCACACTCTGGGAGTGACATTTTTCTGCTCTACATATGGAAAATAGGATTTGTCCGCATTTCTTTTCCAACCTTAATGATTTTATGGTTCTTTAGGAGAAGTATTCCCTTGTATTACCTTCACAAAGCCATGGGAGCTCAACAGGAGAACGCTGGACAAAGAGGTGCTGTTTGAAACACCATTTTTAATTCCAAACATCGCCAAGGCTCCCTGGTTGGGGTCTGCCACTCCCAAAGCCCATCAGTCCATCAATCCCCTCTCTGTGTCCCAAGGCTTTGCCCATATTTACACAGGGAACAGAAGTTTTCCTTAGAGCTCAGCTCCCACAATGGGAGCAGTGTTGGGAGCTGTGGTGGAGTGACTGCTTTCCAATAAATTAAATCTCGTCCTACATCCCCAGAAAGATTTGTTAGGAAAGGTCACATCAAGGCTCTTTACTACAGAATATTTTTCAAGTGCTCCTCAGTGTTAATATATTATGAGATCTTGCTTAAATTAAAAACAAAGCAAGACAAAACTTGCCAGCTCCCCTGAGAAAAATCCTGAACTGCCTTTATCAAAACAAGTGAAAAAGTGCATTTTGCGATGCTGCGTTTCTGGTGGTTTTTTAAAAACCCGTCTTTTTACAATTAGTAATCTGCAGTTTGGGGAGGTTTTAATGGGCTTCCCCACTGCGAGCGTGACTCGTGAGACTCTGCTGCATTGCAAGGGCTGTGTTAAACCCCTCACTTGGGGTTTTATATATCCATGCTTTACAGATTTAACTATTCAGATGTTTGTTCATCAGGGGAAAAATAAGAAAATCAAACAAAGAAATGGTGAGAAGCAAAACAAATTGGTTTTAGAGCTGTGGGTAGAGTTTGAAAAGTAAATACTGTCCAATCCCCCTTGGTTCTCCGAGAGATTCCTGGTTGCTTTGTGCTGCCTCCGTGATATTTTTGTGCCAGTTACTCCCGAGTGGCAGGAGTGAGATGGGAGCGTGCACATCATCCCAGCAGGAGGGGGAGAGGGGAGGGAGCAATGATGCTCCTCCTGGGAAATCCAGTCCTGCTGCTGCTGCAGCATCTTCAAGGCAGAGTAAAGACACTCAAAATTCAGGTTTCCAGCAAATGGCCAAATATGGAGAGGAGCTGAGGCTCTGAGAGATGAAGGAACCCAGAAAAAGCCATTTTCAAAGCTGTTTGAGAGAATCCAGCACATTTTTACCAGCAGTGTCTTTTCCAGCAGATTTCTTTTTGTCCTGTAAGATCAACAGCTTCCCTTCATTTTATGTGAAAGTTACCTTTGGATTTTGCATTTAAAAGTTATATATTGTGGCTGCCCCTGGATCCCTGGCAGTGCCCAGGGCCAGGCTGGACAGGGCTTGGAGCAGCCTGGGACAGTGGAAGGTGTCCCTGCCCATGGCAGGGGTGGCACTGGGTGGGCCTTAAGGTCTTTTCCAGCCCAAACCATTCCAGGATTCCACCATTCTGTGATTTTAAGGCTGACATAATCCAAAACAAAACTGCTTTGGGTCCTGCAGTGCTACACGTTCATTTTAACTCTTCATTTTCTCTTTGCTGGAGTCACGTTGCTCAGAACTTTTCCCTAGTTTTAAAAGATATTTTTCTTTCTCAGAGTGCCATAATTCAGTAAGAACTGCATGTACTTTGGTCAAAGCTTTAAAACCACAGAATTCTATAAAGTCTGCAAATAGCTTGACTTTTGCCTTGTGAGAATAATGCAATAAGGCAGTGTTTAGCAATTTTGAGAGAGTGGTTTGAGTTCAGATGAAAAACTTTTACCTGTCAGGGGAAGAGTTGTGATTTGCTTGTGCTTGGCAGTTTCTAATCCAGGGCTGTCAGTGTTTCTGATCCATCAGAGAGGTTGATCCAGAAGATGTTCCTAGAAATAAGCTCAGGGAATCTCTATTTCAACATAATTATTTTACCAGACCCAAAGGACAAGTCCCGGGCAGAAACACAGCATGAGCACCGTGAACATAATGTGCCAGGGTTAAACCTCTGCTTTCTGCTTCCTCAGGATGGAAAACGACCCTGAGGCAGAACGTCCTGTACCACTGGATGATTTAAAATCCGTTGTGAATGGCAGTGAAGAAGATGATAAGCTCCAAGTCAAAATCCAGGCTTTTGAAGAGAAAATAAATGTGGACAACGGCACCCTGGGCTCGTTGAGGAGATACAGCCTGGGCCAGATCTCTAAAGAAGAAAGGAAGGATATGAGGTTTAACAGGTATGGCTCTGGAAAATGTGTGAGGGGCTCAGGGAGATCAATTTTGTCATAAAACTTTATCCAAACATGGAGGGCTTGATCTGCTCACGTGATACCCACAGGCAGCATCAGCCTAATCTTAACCAATTTTTGCATCCATGAACTTAAAGGCTGCATAAAATCTTTCTAAATCCCAGAATGGTTTGGGTTGGAAGGGACCTCAAAGCCCACCCAGTGCCACCCCTGCCATGGGCAGGGACACCTCCCACTGTCCCAGGTTGCTCCCAGCCCCAATGTCCAGCCTGGCCTTGGGCACTGCCAGGGATCCAGGGGCAGCCACAGCTGCTCTGGGGAGCACATTTAATCTCTCTGTGCCCCAAGGCAGCACAAGGGGCAGGGAAATAACTGCACTGAGACATCACAGAAAGGAAGGTACCAAGAGCTTTTTTGGGGTTTTATCACTAACAATAGTCATCAGTGACAGCAACGTGACCCACAGGGTCCTCAGGCTGTCCCTGCCCCACAGCTCCACACAGAGCTCTGCTCTTCCTGCTCCAGGATTTGCCCTTTCAGGCACTTCTGCCCTCTTTGCTCCCACAGAGGGTCCCCTCCATCCCCAGCACGCGGATGCAGGGCAGGACGAGCTGGAGGCTGGGGCTGGTTCAGTGCAATGCTGGTTGGCATTTTTATGATGTGACTGACAAAGCAGCCACGCCACTCCCGGGGTTATAAGATCCTTGCAGAGGGGCTGCCTTGCTCCCCCCGTGGCAGATGTCGGGATATGTGGATATCATTTGGATATTATTTCATTTCACTTGCTTATTAAAGCTGTGGCTTCAGCTTGGCTTTTGAAATGCAGATTTCCCAGAAGGTTCTTGCCCCTGGCTCGGTAAGCCCCACACTCAGCTCTCTGAGGCAGCTGCACAGAGCACGTTTTGGGGGAAAATTTTGTGCCCTGCGTCTATTCCAAACCCTTTTTCCCTTCCTTCCTGCCCCTGCAGGTCCAAGAGCCTGGCCCTGCACGCGCTCCGGGTGAAGGGGGCGAGCTCGGAGAGGGGGCCGGACGAGGAGAACGGGGAGATCCCTGCTGGCATCTCCTTCTCTGAGATCTGCCTCAGCCAGGACCATGACAAAGGGCCTTTTGGGGTCCCCCCCGAAGCAGTGCACCTGGGGAGCTCCCTGGTTCCACACCAAAGTGCTGATTACCTGCAGTCAGCCGAGCTGCCAGAACCGACCCCGGGAAAGGCCGTGGAAGGAAGGGCAGGGGCAGCCACGGGCCCTGTGGAACTCCAGGACAAGCTCTACCTGCACTTGAAGGAAAACCTGGGGAAAGTGAAAGAATATGTGACGGAGATGGGGAGGAGAATCCCCATCCCTGACCAGTGTGTGATCGAAGGTAAGCGGGATGAGCCTTTCCAGTGGCTTCAGCAGCCCACCCAGACTGCCCTCAGGGCTCGGGCAAAGGGGAGCAAAGAGCCCCCAGCACAGCCCCACGGGCAGGGGGGAACATCAGCTTTATAGAACAACGTCTTTCCCAAATGGAATCCTATGGAACCTTCCAGGATGCATTTCCTTCAGGGTCACCGTGCCTCCCTCGCCTCTCCCAGACTGCCATGAGGGCTCATGTGAAGATTTCCTTTTGGCTGTCATGGGGAATGAACCCTGAGGGGTGGCAGAGCCCCTGGGCAGGGCCGGGCGACATTCCCAGCTCCAGGCTGGAGTTACGGAGCCGGGTTAGACATCAGGGATCGATGTGTGCTGGACAGTCCACGTGCCCTGGGCCCTGTGCTGATCCCCGAGGCTCCTGCTGGGTTGGTTTGGGGCAGACCCGGGTCTCCTTCCTCATGATCATGTTATTAAATCAGCTGGATTGTGACAGTGCAGGTCAGGACCCTCAGGGCCACACATTCCAGCCACAAAACTCCCTGAGGGCACAGCAGGGTGAGGTCCCTGGTGGGTTGGATCCCATCTCACCAATCCCTGGGATCCTTTAATGTTTTCTGCTTCCATCCCAGGTGGGTCTGTGATCTGCTCCTCTTTGAAGTGAATACTTTGGGCTGGGCTGGGCTGGGCTGGGCTGGGTTGGGTTGGGAGTCTCCTGCTTATTCCCTTTGAGGTGAATTTGGGTGCATCCAACCCCCCACTGGTGGCCATGAGCTGTTCACAGCCCAAACCTTCCCTGGGCCACGCTGATCCCAAGGAGCAGCTGCCTCAATAAATTAAACTACATTTAATTTAATGAATTAAATTTTCAGTCACTTCAAACATCACCTTCTAACGTCACTTCAGCTCCAACAGGTATCAACTGAAGTTGATAAAAGATTTATTTCTTTCCTTTCTCAGTGGTCAAGAAGTGGAAAAGCAGTTTCCACTCAAAAAGGGGATAAAATTCCTTCTCTATATATATTTTAAAGGCTTATGCCTCTGAAGACTTTCCTAAATACCTTAAATTCCAAGTTTAGTAGTTGAAATAGTTATTTGGCAGAATTAAGGATAAAACTTGTGTTCCATAAAATTCCAGTGAAAACATGAGAGCGAACAGCGTGGCTTTTGAAGTGCTGAGTGCTCTGACCCCGCGTTAATGAAATCCCATATATTGCATATTTTTAAATGTATTGCTCAGTTTCCTTTCTGCAATACCTATTATGATACATCCCAGGCATGTGACTACTTCTAAATTCATTCAAACTATTGTAATTTCCTGAAAATCCTCAACTAGCATTCCTAGGGAAATTCCTTGAGCAGGGACACGTGTGCAGAGCAGAGATTAATGGGACTCGTTCTAAATCTGTTGAAGAAATGCAGCCCAGCTCATTCCACAGGGGACAGCTCTGTTAATATTTCAGATATTGCAGAAACCTCTCCAAAAACCTGCAGTTATTGCACTTCAGGGATCCCCAAACTCTAACGGGGCCCACTCAAAGG
Organism: Struthidea cinerea; assembly: GCA_013397865.1. NCBI lineage: Eukaryota > Metazoa > Chordata > Aves > Passeriformes > Corcoracidae > Struthidea > Struthidea cinerea. The sequence continues at coordinate 36,429 of VZTI01004959.1, read as the reverse complement.
CGTGTTTTACATTTCACCACCGTGCTCAGAAGAAAAAAACAAAATTAGAAAACATTAATGAACGTAGTTGGCTGATTCTGTGTTGGCTGTGTGGGAGTCTGAACTGGAAATGCAGTATGTGAGACGTTGAAGGTATGAAAAGCTAAGAACTTCAGACATGACACAGTATTTGAAGGAAATAGTGGCAGAATGTGTTGCAAGGACTCAGCCCTGAGCTGAGCACTCCACATTTCCCAACCTTTCCTTTCCTTGCTCAGGCCTTTCCCGGGATTTCAAGTGGCAGCTCTGGGGGTTAATGGCAGTTAGAAGAATTTCCAAGGGATGATGGGGCAAATTCTGCTCTCTTAACCAGAATTCCACCCCCTGCTTGCATTTCTGCTGGTGCTGGTGTCTGACCTGGGGCAGCCTGTCTGGGAATGGGGTGAATCCCTCCTTGCTTCACCCCAGACTGGGGGCTCCTCCCAAAGGTGACGTGCTGGTGAGGAGAGAGCCTTGGGAATATCCCAAATCCCCTTCAGGACCCCTCAGATCTGGCACTAATGACACAGGGGAAGGTGTCCCTGCCCGGGAGCTGGAGGGTCTGTACAGTCCCTTCCACCCCAAACCCTTCTGGGATTGTCTGCATTAATTAGAGCCTCAACTTGAAGGGTAAAGGAGAGTGGCTGCAGGAGTGTGAGGGAAATCAGAGACCTCCATGTAGAGATAAATGGGCTCTGCAGCCTGGAAAAGAGATTTGCAATATCACAAATGACTGGGAGGATTAACTGAGTGTCTGCCCCGATCCAGGTGCTGGAGAACATGCAATGAAGTTGTCAGAGGCCAGTTCAAAATACACAAAATAGGCACCTCTGCTCTGTTAAATTGTCTGTGATTTGCAAATTGGCTTTCTTGCTCTTGAGTCAGATGTTTGCTGTGTAGGTCTTACCCCTCGCAGAGTATTTTTGCTTTACAGGGTGTGATTTGCAGGCTCCTTGTTGACTTATAAGCTCATTCAATTTATATTCCATGTCCAAATGGATGCAGTATTAACTGGAGTGTCAGATTTTACAGCTGGGAAGGGCTGCAGGTTAGGAAGTGTCAGGGTGGATCCATGAACTGTCTGTGACAGTTTGAAGATGCCTCGTACAGACCTTGAAGAATTGCCGTGTCAGCCCTGTCGTTTAATATTTACTGGTTTTGGCTGGCTGTGCCTTGGGCAGGGGAGAGCTGTGAATTGGGTGATGATCCTACAGCAGGAGCAGTGCTAGGGCTGGGCTGTTGGCCAGAAGGTTTTATCCTGAAGAAAAGGGCTGAGCCCGGGGGCGTTTCACAGAGCAGACAAGCTGCAACACCAGACTCGTGTGCATGAGGGAATTTTTTTGGAATAACACTGCAGTCAGAGGGGATTTGAGCTGGGGTAAAAAGGAGAAACCCAAATCCACAAAAATGCATTTATTGGTTCAGTTCCTGCACAGTGTGAAGCCCTGTGTCCTGACCCACATCTCTGACATACCTGAAGCAATTCGAGGCTTTTTTTACATCATATTCATCACTTCAAGCCTCTTAATCTTGGGGATCTTTTCCTCAAAAAAAGGAATTTTCTTTTGCCAGGCTCTTCAGCTTTCATGGAGTTCAGCAGAGTTTTCCTCAGCCTATATTTTTCCAGGTGGGTTGGGATCCTGTATCATCCTGGTACCTCCAGGATCTCGCTGATGGCAGTGGCCCAGGCCCTTCCAACCCAAACCATTCCCAGGTTCTGGGATGATTCTGTGGTTATTGGTGTCATGACGTCCCAGTGCTGGTTTTGGGACAGCCACAAACATCCAGCTGGGATTGAATCCACTCAGTTTCTCCTGGCACAGCCCCCGATTCCTGCACGGAGCTCTGGAGCCACTGCAGCCCCCACCTGCCGCAGCCTTGCTGCTCCCACCTTGTGACTCCTGCACACCAGAGGATTTCTGACTCGCTCTTCTTGGATCCCAGACCTGCCAGAATCAGATCAGACCCATGGCCATGTGTATCCTGCCTTTGGGAGTGGCTGGGTGCAGATGATTCCCAGACACGAGCCTGTGCGGCTGCTGGGTTTGTTATAACAAGGGCAGCTCCTTGTTTTCCACTCTAGTTCTGCTTGATTTTTAGGTGATTTGGATAAAAAAAGCCATCATTAATGCTCAGAGCTCAGAGCTTTGAATGTCGAGTGAGCTGTGATAATATCTGTGTGTCAAGGATGCTGAAGGATTTGCCATCTCCAGCCTCCTTTTGGAAGGACAGAGCCCTGGCAGACCATGGAATCATTCCCCCCTCGCTCACTGAGGCCACATCCAGTGAAAAACATCACAACCACTTTCCAGCAGTCACTCCTGGCTCCTCGGTGCCATGCAGGAGGAAATCCATGCAGCAAACACTCCGTGGGACTGCTGGCAGAGGGCTGCAGGAGGAGGAGGAGCAGGGGGAGCAGGTTGCAGCGTGCTGGCCCTCCATGTGGTTGTTGTTACGTTTTATGTGGTACTGAGGGGTAATGGGGACCAGATGCCGGCGTGGATGGAAAAGCTCATTGCTCCCCTGCAGTGCTCACCCCTGCTCCGGCCTGATAAATTCCAGCATTCCATCGGCCAGACCCTGATTGGGAACAGATGGGCCCCGGGTCCTTCAGCGGGAGCACAGAGCTGGGGAGGCTCGGGAGAGCGTTCCCGGGGAGCAGCGCTGCTCTGCTGGGACACGACAAACGTGAGCTGGCATTCCATCCGGCAGGACTGGCATTCCAAAGGCATCCCAGAGGTGAGGGAGGCAGTGGCCGTGGGAGTGCCACCACTCGGGATGGCCGTCGTGCTCCTGCTGATCCGTGTTTTCAGGCCATGGAGGAATTCCCAGTGCCACAGGGAGGGTGTTGGGTATGTGACCAGCTCTTTGCTGGCTGCCCTCACAGACCTGTAACACATCCTGGGAGCTTCACACTGCCCTGGGAGCAGCCCTGGGAACAGGCTGCTCTCCAGGTGGGCTTTACCTGGCAGCTGGGACACTCCTGATGGGTGGTGGCATCGACCAGAGGACTTGGACTTGGATGGGGCTTGGAGCAACCTGGTCTAGAGGAAGGAAGGGGGGGTAGAATAGGATGAGCTTTAGGGTCCTTCCAACCCAGTCAGTGATTCTGTGATGATTTTATGACTTCTGATCCTCTGGATTTGCCCCTTGGATGTGGAGCCTGTGCTGAGTGCCTCGTTGGTGGTGTCCACCCCCCGTTATAGCCCTGCCTTCTCTGTTAGTGTTGGTGTAACTCACTGGAGGTGAAACCTTTGGACTGAGTTATGCCCTGCACACAAAGTCAGCAGTGTTAAAAACAATATAAAGCAGCATTTCTTGAAGCTGCCTGCTATAAAAATTGCCCTCTCCTCCCATAAATGTATTTATTGTTCGCATACTTTTTGTAACCCAAACTGAAGGGGTCAGGCAAAGGAAACTGAGGAAGCTGAAAAAGTTTAAACCCAAAATTCAAAAAGTTGCATCCATTTCTTACTGGTTCCATGTTTATGTGTGGGTTTGATTCTATTTAGGAAATTTATGAGCATACTTTTACTCCTATTAACAGATTTCATTTAGTAGTAAAGGATTACCGATGTAAATCAAATAATGCATTAATTGTTCCCAGAGCCAGTGACTCTGTACCCTCCTGCTTTAGCCCAGCATGTTGAGCTGGAATAGGTAACAATTAGCAGCTCTGGTGACATTCTTCTGGTTATATTTTGTTCCTTCTCCCCAGGCACAGCCACTCCATGGTGAACTTTAAAACTGCAAGATATATTCCCTTGTTTCCTGCGGGAGAAACAAGTTGTTGCTTACCCTTTGCTGAAAGGCAGACACTCGCCAAGGGATGGGCTGAGAAATGTTCCTTTAGTGGAGGAATGTTTCCTCAGGGTCTCGATGAGTCCTCTGGAGCTTTTGGTGACTGTGTGGAGTGGGTTTGTGGTGCTGTTCACGTGTTCTCATGTTCTAAAATCCTTTCCTTGGGGTACTTGGCCTCTCCTGCCAAGCCAAGCCAGGCTGAGGAAGGAGGAGAACACTGCAGATAATGAAAGGACAGGGGAAAATGGTCTTAAACTGCCAGAGGGCAGGGCTGGATGGGATATTGGGAAGGAATCCGTCCCTGTGAGGGTGGGCAGGCCCTGGCACAGAGCAGCTGTGGCTGCCCCTGGATCCCTGGCAGTGCCCAAGGCCAGGCTGGACACTGGGGCTTGGAGTAACCTGGGATAGGGGAGGTGTCCCTGCCATGGCAGGGGTGAAATGAGGTGATCTTTAAGGTCCCTTCCAAGCCAAGCCGCTCCATGATTCCATGCTTCTGCTGACCTTGGAATAACTGATATTCCCTGTTGTAAATGGAACCTGGTACTTCATTGCAAGCCGCTGAAAAACGCACGTAGCAAACGTGGGCTTCTTATCAGCCAGTGCCAAATTCAGCACATCAAACACAGCACAGCCCTGAGTATGGCTCAGCTCATTCCAGAGGCTGGGAGGTTGTCTGGGAAGGAGCTTTCTGCAGTGGGTAATGACAAATGAATGCTGCAGTTTTGCAGGACAGTTCCGCTCAGCCAGCAAGGACTGGTCTGGAGCTGATGTTGATTTTGGCACGTATCCTCAGCCTCTGTGTGCTCCTCAGTGGCACCCACAAAATTCAGCACTTCCTCAGGAGTTCCTGTCTCTCCATAGATCCTCTGTCATTTTTCAGCCTGCAGCATTCAGGAAGGTCCTTCACAGCCCATCAAACATGATCCTACCTGGGTGCCTTTTCTCAGCTGCTCCCCTGGGCCTGGAGCTCTGCCCCTTCTGCTCCCAGGTTTCTTGTCAATCCATGTGTTTGGAACTGGAAGAATACTGGCTGTGTTCCAGGGAACAGGAAGGATGGACTGCCTGCTCCTCTTCACCAGGGTTTAGGGTCACTTTTAGCCAAGAGCCATTTCCCATCATGAAACATCAGCTTTTGACACACATGGCCCAAGGCCGAGCCTCGATTTCTGGTTGAGTGCATCGAGTGAAGGATTTTTAGCGTTTGTGAGGGGTCTGCAGTTTGGAAGGCAACAGCCTCCTTGAAAACGTCATTGTGTGCTTCCATGTGCCCCAGGACTTAGGGTGGCTCCAATGGACCCCTTTGGCTTCCCAAACTCCTCTGTTATATTGAACGTGAGCACTGGCAGGTTTGGGTAAGAAGGTTTGGGTAATTCAACTCAAGTTTTCCCCATAGCCAGTAGTCCAAGGGTGTGGATTTTATGCCATGGATCCAAGAAAAGAGGATTTTATGCCATGGGTCCAAGAGCAGTGGATTTATGCCCCGTTTTTTCCTGCTGGGGTGAGTGTGTTGCCCATGGCCATGGTGGGAGAGCGCAGCGGGAAGGTTGACACGGGCCAGCCGTGCAGGGATGTGACTCAGTCTCCTGCTGTCCTGGTGAGTCACGTGGGGAGAAGGGGGAAGGAATAAAATGCTCAAGGAAAGTCTCCTAACTGGAAAAGTGAGCTGTGACTTTTGAGAAAACGTGGCTAAGCGGAGACGGTTTCTGGATCTCCTGACAAGGAGAGGCTGAGAGCGGAGGCAGCCTGTGTGTCCAGCAACAGACCAGCTAGAAATGCTTGTTTTTAACATCTTCCATCTAATCAAGGCGTGAACGCATAGGAGGGAAACGTAATAAATGTAGAATTTCATGTAAAAGTGTGACATGACGAGTTTACCAGAGGTACAAAAGGAGGCACTGCCAGAACAAAGTGTCAGCAGTCAGACTGTCACTGAAAATGCAGAAAACCTAAGAGTGGGCTGTTGGAATGTGCCAGAAATGCTACAGAGAGGCCAGATGGCTGTGAGGCTGGGAGCAAAGCCTCCAGAAGCTGGCAAGGGGAACCATTTTATCATCCTTTGACAAAGCTGTTTGAGTTTGCTGAGGAAATGGCTTCCCAGTGCCAGAGGGCAGGGCTGGATGGGAGATTGGGCAGGAATTGTTCCCTGTGGGGGTGGGCAGGCCCTGGCACAGGGTGCCCAGAGCAGCTGTGGCTGCCCCTGGATCCCTGGCAGTGCCCAAGGCCAGGCTGGACACTGGGGCTGGGAGCAGCCTGGGACAGTGGAAGGTGTCCCTGCCATGGCAGGGGTGGCACTGGATGGGATTTAAGCTCCTTCCAACCCAAACCATTCCATGATCTATAATATTCAGCAAAAGCAGAATTGTGCATCTCAAGGGCTTCTTTTCCAGTTAAAACCATCACCTCAGCAGGGATCCCACAGGTGTCAGCCCCTCATGGCTGGAGCCTGACAGGGCAGGCGTTTTCCACCAAACCCTTTAAATAAGGATAAGGGACACACAGTTTTGATGGATCTGATGGTTTGATATCCCAAACACACGAGAAAGCACAAAGGCCATGAGCAGCCTGGCTGGGCTGTGCTGCCCTTCATGCATTTGGCAGTAAAGGGTTACTGGGGAAGATCTGAAGCACTGAACACTGAATTTCTCTCCTCCTTTAAGGGTGCAGACACATCAGTGCCCTGCTGACCTGCAGGAGTGTCCCAGACCCCCAGGGTGGGAATGTTTGCCCATGTGGCTCTGGCACCCCGGTCACGGGCACTGAGTTTTGTAGGATCTTCTGGCGGTTTGGACGGTTGGGACAGATAGAGATGAGAGATCTCTGAAGATAGGTCTTAGAGCATGAGGTTTATTGCGAAGGGTGTGGATGCAGGGGCCCTGCTCGGAGCTGCCAGCCGCAGCCTGAAGCAGGGCAGGGAAGCAAGAGAGAGCAAGGGGTGCACACAAGAGCAAGTGCACAAGAGAGGAGAGGAGAAGAGAGAAGTGCAGAAGTGAAGTGGTTCTCGTTTACAATACTATAAATCTTCTTCTGTGCTGAATATCCTAATTTTCATTAACCAATCTAGTACAAGATACAAATCCTATAGCATTTACATACAGCCTGTAAGAATCATTACATTACCATACTGTGTTACATTTTAAGCCCTAAAAACTACTCTTTGGAGCCCTTCTGCCAGGCTGGTGGGGTCTGCTCTGACCCTTGGACCTGTCTGCAAGCAGAGGGTATTGTTCAATCCAAAGGGGATTACCTTCTGCCAGCCATACCATTGTTTTTCAGCTGTTCAGTAACTAAGGCTTGGTATCTCAAAGCTTGCCTTCATTTCAATCTCGCTTACAGTTTCCATATTCTCAGCATCTTTTGCCAGGCAATCATATTTATAAGGCTTTCCTGTTTCATCTTCCCCAACAGAGTTTTCTCTCTGGTTTGTAGCTGGTTTGAACATTCCATGTATTTCCTTGCAGATGCTGCTCAGAGTTGTGTGGCAAAGCTGTTCTTCAGCTGTCCCCTGAAGGGCCACTACTGCCTGTACAGCAAATCCAGCTTCACCCTGGTGAGCCAGCAGCCTCCGCTCTGGATCCACATCATGTTCCTGTTCCAGCAGGTGAGGGGGACACAAACCAGGGCCACCTCTGGGCTGTGCATGTGGCTCTTGGAAAGGAATGTTTCATGGTTAAACTCATTAAATACACCTCTAATTTGCAGTGATTTGCAACCCTCGTGGCCCCTCAGGAAGTCGCTCGATGGGGCTGAAGTTATTTTGTGCTTTACAAGTTTTTATGTTTCTGTTAAATGCCCCAAATTCAAACTGGCTCGGGAGATTACAAAGTCTGGGGATAAAAAAGTGGGGCCAAACCATGTTGTCCTCATTCAGGCAAAACTTCCAGCAAGTCCCAGGTGCCTTGGAAGCAGCCAGGAGTTGGCAGTGGATTTTAGGGGAACAGCACCAGCCCTGAGGCTGCAGGAGGAGGGTGGAGGGGCAGAGCCCTCTGGGGATTTTACTGCGGAAGTTTGGACTGAGCAGGATTTGTAAATCTGCTCAGGGCTGTTCTGCCAGCCCTGAAGTGATTTTCCCATGTTCAATACTGTTGTCAAGTACAGCCCAGTATTTGGGCATGTGTGGAATTTCATAACAGGTCACAAATAGCATGAAACTAAGAAAGAACCCCACATTCACACTTCAGGAATGTGTTTCATCCACCTCAGGATGAAGCAGGCGGGTTTGAGTTAAAATGCCATGTTCAGTTTCTTAACCCACGTGGGGCCTTTCACTGCAGTTCATCTCATCCTAAGGCAGCCTTGGAAACAGCCAGGATTTATCCAGAAGGTAACACAGGGAGGGATGCTGTGGATGGAACAGCCTGAATCACTCTGCCCTGTGTGTGTTCCTAGAAATAAACACTTTTCAAGAACACTGGTCAGGTAATTTAAAAAATATTAACGGAGAGTTCTACTGTGTTTCAAAACCCTTGGATGGAAACTGGGAAATGATTAGTGCAGGACAGCAGGATTAGGCTTGATGGGTTTGCTCAGAAAGGGGAGACAGAAAGTCCATCCAGGAATGCCACGTTTGAAGGACGTTGCCCATATTGTGAAATCAAATAGCTGTAGTGTGGAACATCAGATGTTAGCTTGGCCCCTGCATGCAAATGCATTCTTGAATTGAAAGATCACGAAGGAGATACAGGAGAGGCAGAAATGTTCTCTCAGCCACAATGCTCCTGTACTGCTGACTTGTGAGCAGATGATGCAAGGAAGAACTTGGTGCTGTTGAAATCCCAGGATCATTCACGGAGGTGGAAGGGGGTATCCTCAATGTCCTTTGGCTCAGGGAGCTCTGGAGGTGACAGCACCCACCCCAACAAGGTGCCACCTTGTCCTGTGAGTGTCCAGGTGCTGGAACCTCCCCTACTCCGTGTTGAGAGTGTCCTGGGGAGCTTTCCCTCCTGTATTTCATCCCACTCTCCGTCCAGCACAGTCACAAACTCTGCTCTTGCTGCACAAGTACTGAGAGCTGAAGGAGCTCCAGACAAACTCACACAAACCCGCAGCGGGGTGAAGCCTCTCCTCCCTCTGGAAATGCCAGGTTTTCCCAGGGGGATGCACCTCACCCAGGCTGGTTCACAGAGGCCAGTGCTGCTCACGTGGTGATAAATTAACATTTCAGTACAAACCCAGGTGGTGTGGTGGCCATCGAAGGGCAATCCTCGGTGAGCCACAGACCTCAGAGACGTGGGATGTGCGATAAACTTCAAAAACCCCAGGGGAAATGAGATATTTGGTGCTGTATCCAGTTGTGAGCCTACTGATCCATCGGAACTCCTCACAGAGAGCTGGGCTAACCCCTGGCTATTCTCTGGCTGTCCCGCTGTGAGGACAAGATGCTCTCTGGTAATGGCCAAGTGAAAAAATGCCTGGAATGATTTTCAACGTTTCCTTCAGAGCCTGTTTGCAGAGCCTTTGTCCATAGAAAGCGATTCAGTGCAAGTCCTCAAGGCCCTGTGGGAGAAGACACAGCTCAAGGGGACGCACAGCTTTGAGACTGCCATGGTCCAGTCCACGTTCCCACACCAAAAGGTAAGGGCTCATTTTCCTCACAAGTGAAAACAGGAGAAGGACTTTGCCCTGCGTTTTGGAACCTTTGCAGTAACTCCAGCGAGGCTTTGCTCCGCAGAGGACCCTCAGGGCTGTTTTGTGCTGCGCTTCCAAAGGTCCCCAGTGTTCTCCACCCCTCCACGTGAACTGATCCATGCCATGAAAAACCAGGGATGCTGCACGTGGGTTTTTCCTGCCCGCAGTCTCGAGCTCTAGCCTCAGCTGAGCTGCTGCTGTGGGGTGTGGGGCAGCCCTTGGAAGTTCACCTAGTGAGACACAGCCCTGGATTCTGTGGAATTGTCTGTCTGCACATGTGCCATTAGTTACCCCCATCAGCTGCAGGGATTACAGCCCAAAGCTCTTTACTGTCCCCGGGATTTCAGTGAATGCTGTTTCCAAGCTATTAATCAGCTTCCTTGGAAAGGGCCGCTGTAGGATTGGGAAACAAACATCTATTTATTCCTGAGCATCTCCATCCAGCTCAGCTGGATGAAATGAGTTGTCAGACATGATTTTAAAACACTCTTTCTCGGAACATTGTGGGCATGAAGATGTCTGGTGGAATAAGATTAAATTACCAAGGTTATGGCTGATTTAAGACCAGAGCTTTGTTAGGAACACCTTCTGAACTCCCAGGATAATGTGGTGATAAAGTGGGAACCCTTCCTGGGGCTCAGAGGAGTGGGGGACCCCCACATCTGAGAGCAGCTTTAGGGCCAGTTTTACTCACGCACAGGGGAACTGTGCTAAGGATTTGAGCTGCTGCTGAAATCCAGGCCGGGCTCATCCAGAGGCGTTAGAGCAGCTTTGCTGCTCAGCACGGGCTTAACTTGAGCTCCTGCCAAGCTCCACTCATCCAAAGTCAGAGCTGGTGCAGCGTGGAGAGTTTGGGGGGAATAAGGAGCTTAGGGCAGAGGATTCCTGCCCGGGCAGGTGGGATGTGGGACACCAGGCACACACAGCCTGCAGGACAGCCCAGCACCCTCAGATGGGATTCGCCTGCAGGGCTTGCACAAGCCTGGTGGTGTTCAGACACGGGAGTGGGGCCTGTTTTGGGAACTTTCATCACTCCATGACAGTATCTCGGAGTTCCCAAAACAGCAGAGCTGGGAAGGGAGATCCTGATCTCTGCTGGGTTGGGGGATCCAGCAGTGATGGGAGTCGGGGAGCTCTGGGAGCTGCGGCTGCCCAGCAGCCCTGGGAGGCTGAGGGCAGTGGGACAGCTGGAACACCCCTGACCCGCCCAGGGACTGCAGGGTCCAGTCCTGGCCGTTTGCTGCTGGGTTTACTTTCTGGTTTGTCTTTGTTCATTAGCACAGAACCAGAGTTTGTTCTGGCTTTGTTTCCTACTAAGAACCCGAGTTTGTTTCTAGTGCAATTTCCATTCAGTTTTCTGGGGATGAGGACTAGGACTGCCATAAGGAAGGCTTTCTTTAGTTTTTGCATTTCAAAAAAAATCTGCCTGGAACATTTCCTGCATGACCTAGTCCTTACTTTCCTCAGCTTCTGCCATAATGGGAATTTGTCATCTCAGAAGTTCTTCCCACTGCTAACAAGGCTTCAAATATTGTGAAGTATTGAACAAAATTATTGTATTTCTTAATTTTATTCCAGGAAACAAAACTCTGAGGGTGTGGTTGCTTCATTAAGCACAGCACTTTTAATTTTAAATGGTTTGAAATGTGTTGATGCAAACGCAGCATCAACACTGTCTGCTATATTTGATACTAAGTTTTATGCACTGTGTTCTAGCAGAGTCTGAAATGCTTTATCAGGGTGGGATGGGATATTGGGAAGGAATTATTCCCTGTGAAGGTGGGCAGGCCCTGGCACAGGGTGCCCAGAGCAGCTGTGACTGTCCCTGGATCCCTGGCAGTGTCCAAGGCCAGGCTGGACATTGGGGCTTGGAGCAGCCTGGGCCAGTGGGAGGTGATAAATTTTTTTCCAATACGGATTCTAAAGCATTTTTCAAACCTGGAGAATAACGTGTGGCATCAGTGCCTCACTCCAGACTGAATTCTGAGCAGCGTCCTCGGCCGTGCAGCGCTGTGGTGATCCCCGCGCCGGCCAGGAGCTGCAGCGAGGACCTGGCTCACACAGAGCACGCCGTGTTTCACTGGGCAGCCTCTTCATGCCACAGAAAACATTCATTCAACACGGCTCCAGGCGTGCCAGGAGCAAAGCACTTCCAGATGTGCATGCTCCCAGATTTCCGCCGGGTTCTGCACGGCTCCATATCAAAGTCCGGTTTGTGCCCGCCCAGGGGGAGCGGGGCCGGGCTGGGCCGGGCTGGGCTGGCTCCTCCGTGGTGCCTCCCGCCGTGGCAGCGCTGAGATGGTGACTGCTTTACGAGCCCCCTGTGATGCCCTCAGAGCTCCTTTGTTGCTCAGCCTGGCAAGAGCAGCATTAACATTTTTCAGCCGTGGCTCGCTCTGTGTCGCTGTGAGCGGCACTGACGGCGAGGAATGGCACGACAAGTTCGGAAGGAAAGCAGTTCTGACCTTTATTAATTAATTAATTCATCCTTTTATAACAGGGTTCGCACAGAGTGTGTTGAATGGCGTAAGACAGTTGGGTGCTCGGCCATCCACCCCCTGAGGGGATTGGTCAAGCTCTAAGACACTTATTCCAAAATATCAGAAGGCCAGAACCACAACAATCCTGCATAACAAACCCAGGTGCAAGATAGAGAGTTAGTTTACAAAACCCATAGCAGTGTTTTCACAGCCTCTGTGAGAACCGCAAAGCTCTCACAGAACGCTGCAGAAAGCTGAAAGATTTCTCTACCAAAGCTTTTCAGCATCCACAGCTCTGTTCTCCCCTTCCCCCGTGGCTGCCTCGGTTCGCGTGGCAGAAGGAAGGGCCACGCTGGCACAGTGGACTCGCCGAGGTTTTCAAGGTGATGGAGCAAGGGGATGAGATAAACCTCTCCTCTCCAATTAGGCTTTCCCCCAGGCTTCCCCTCCTGAAATAAGTGGCTCCTTGCAGGTTATTTCAAGCGTGCTCGAGTGCAGAGTGGAACAGGCAGATTTCTGCACTGCTGTTTCAGTGGGATTTGCTCTCTTGCAGGCCGGAGTTGCCTCGTGGCAACCACCACTCGATTTTTTCATGGGATGGGGAAGCTCCCAGGCTTTGTGTGCAGCCTCATCCCTGTGTCCTGTAACGTCCTGCCCAGGCCAGGTCCTGCAGTGCCATTGTTTTGCCCGTCTTGTGTCCCCCAAGGTGCCACAGCGGGAGCTGGGGGCAGGACGAGCCACTGACCGTGCTGTGCTCCCTCTCCTTCAGTACAGCTGCTCTGGAAAGGCTGGAATCCTGCATCCCTCCACAGCCTCATGCTGTGTGATGGACCAAGGGCCCTGGCAGGGGATGGTGTCTCCCCCTGACTGCGTAAATCCGTGTTTTCCTTGGGCTGCAGGGCGGTGTTCAGCTCTGTGAGACCCCACACCAGGACACGGGGGGTTCTGAGGGCTGGCAGTGCCCTCGCTGTTTGCAGTGAGGGACTTGGCTGCTGTTCCTGAGCACCGAGGTTGGTTTAGGTGTGAGATCACAGTCTGGTGTTCAATCAAATCACGGGGTTTAAAGCACACTGAATTTTGCCGTGGCATGAATTACCTCACCGTGAGAATGCTCTGCCCTTCCCAGACTCAGGGGTGTTCCTCTGAGCAAGCCAGGTGTTCCTCTGTGGGGACACAGTGCCACGGCCCTGGCTCGTCACTGTGCTCTGGAGGGGATCCCGTGGGGCAGCAGGGAGTGCCCAGCACTGCAGGGTGTCAGCAAAAACCCTTCTGGGGCACTGAAACATCCCTGAGAGAGGGCGGGGGTAGTAAAACCATGGAATCCTTTGGGTTGGAAAAGCCCTCTCAGGCCATCGAGTCCAGTCTTTCCCCAGCTCTGCCAAGGCCACCACTGACCATGTCCCCACATCCCCAGGGCTTTTAAATCCCTCCTGTGACTCCACCACTGCCCTGGGCAGGCCTTTCCATTAAGAAACTTTCCCAGTATCCAACCTGAACCTCCCCTGGCAGAACTTGGAGCCATTTCCCCTTCTCCTGTCATTTATTACTTGGAAGAAGAGCCCGACCCCCCCGGCTGCCCCCTCCTGTCAGGGAGTTGTGCAGAGCCACAAGGTCCCCCCTGAGCCCCTTTTCTCCAGGCTGCGCCCCTTTCCCAGCTCCCTCGGTCTCTCCTCATCACACTTGTGCTCCAAGGTGGTTCAGCTGCTGGAAAACGGGCCAGGCCTGGCTGCTGACAGCGGCATGGAAGAGGAAAAACAAATCCCAGACCATCCCCTGCCTCCCTAATCCATCACTTGTGCATCAGCTGCTGCTGCTGGTGGAGAGGCAGAGCCGTGCTGCTCAGCACATTGCCCTGGCAGCTGTCCCTCAGCAGGAGACGTGGAAAGGAGCCTCTGTGTCCCTCTGGATTCGGGGCTCCGAGCAGGTGGCTGAGCAGTGCTTCACCTCACGAGTTTGGTGTCTCTCCTCCTGTCCCAGGACCTGGAGAACGTTCAGATGCACCTGGAGGAAGTGAGGTTCTTTGATTTATTCGGCTACAGCGAGGAGGCAGGAGCCTGGCAGTGCTTCATGTGCAACAACCCCGAGAAGGCAACAGGTACAGGGGGGTCCTGCCTCTGCCACGGGTGGGCTGGAACGGATGGGGTGAAGCTCACAGGTCATGCTGGGTGTCTGGTCACGGTGGGGAAAGGGGAAACCAAACTTTCCAGTGTCTATTTTAATTGGAATTCTCCATTAAACTCATCTTCAGTGGGAGTCAGGCCCAAACCTGACTTGGTGTGTGCTTAGAGGGACACAAATCTGCACCATCACTGGCCCCTGGCGAGTGGGACGGCTCTGCACCCATCCTGCAGTGTCCAGGTAAAGGAGTTGCATCTCCTGGACCACATCCCAGGTCCTCTGGAGCCCGCCCAGGTGCCACAAGTCAGGGGACGTTGGCATAGAAACAACACCTGGTTCCTGCCTTCTTCACTCTCAGAATTATTTGCTTTAATGTAATTTAATCCACAGCGCACATCTCCTTAGGGACACGGTGATTATTTGCAATGCCTCAGCTGTGTTGGAAAACAGGGTGAGTGGAAAATAGGAGAAAATAACCTTTTTCCCAGGTAAAATATCCTGGTGCCCTGCTTTTGAAGCCTTCTGGCACCCATGTGTTTCGGATCAGTGCCCTGGCAGGCAGGGGAATGTCTTGTTCTTAGATGCTTTCTGCCACTCTGCAAAAGTCTGACCAATCCTGGCCAAGAATTTTGACTATTTTGGCCAAGTTTTTGAATAATTGCCTGTTTCAGCTGTTTATTTTAACAGTTAGTATCTCTCCAGACTGCATCTACCCCGAAGTCTTGCAGGAGTGGCCCAGCTGCTGCTGCAGGCCAGGCTGCCCCTGCTCATTCCGTGGGTGTTCGAGCATCTCCTCCAGGACCAGGAGAGAAATCTTGCTCTGAGTTAGAACTTCACCTCCACAGTGGTCTCCGCTTGGCTTCTCCATCACACCAGTGCCGTCGAGCTATGAGGGAAACGAGCCTCTTGCTTAAAATGTCAAAGCTTAATGAAGCAACTTTGGTCTGGATTGCCAGAGACGTTGAACCAGTCCAGCCCTGCCTCCCCCTCGCTCTCCTGGCTGTGGCTGTGCTTTTCATGAGCAATTGCTCTCTTTGTCTCAGTTCAAAAGGATTCTTGTAAGGCTCATTGTGAGCATCAGGATTTGCTTCTGAGCTCCAAAGGCCTTTAGAAAACCAAGCAAATAAAGTCCTGGAATGGGTCACCTGAAAGCTGAGGAAAGGAACGTGGAAGAGGGAGCTCAATGGAATTGAAATTTGCAGGGAATGACAACTCCACCTTTGTGTTGGTGATGCAGAGCTGGGAAGGGTCGTGGCAGAGCGGGAGACCCTGCAGGGTCTCTCTGGGTTTGTAAGATCTGACACAAGAAAGGATTTGGGGGTCTCCTTGGATTGGTAAGGAATTTAAAGGCTGTGAAACATCTTTTATTTTCATTCCGGAGTGGGAAAGACCCTTTGAAATCTGAAATACTTTTGAGAGACAAGAAAGCAATTTCTTCCTCTCAGCAATGCTGTTTAACAACCAAATTCCTGTTGAAGAAGGAATTCAGAGGCAAATTCTTTTTCTATTATTGTCTGCTGGGTTTGGTTCATGTGGGGTTTTGTTGCATTTTTTGGATGCCGTGTTGCAATTTGCCATTTATCCTCCAGACTCGGGCAAACACTGCCTTAAAGCCCTGACCTGGCCTTGGGATGGCATTCCCAGAGGAGCTGTGGCTGCCCCTGGATCCCTGGCGGTGTCCAAGGCCAGGCTGGACGGGGCTGGGAGCAGCCTGGGACAGTGGAAGGTGTCCCTGCCATGGCAGGGGGTGGGATGAGATATTTAAGGTCCCTCTCAGCACAGACCATTCCATGATTCTGTGATCAGTGACTCCTGTCCGGCTGCAGCTGGGAGGGTTTTTGGAGCTGGAAGCTGATCCTGTGTGGAAAGAACCAGTCAGGCTGAAGCAAAGTGGTTGCTGCACCCACAGTGACAATCAGAGAAAGTCTGGCTCTTCCTCAGGCATTCTTCTGGTTCCAAAGCATGTCCTGTACAACCACGCTTTTCCAGAAGTGCTGTTAAATCGTCCTGAACTGGCTTTTCCTGCCACTGAGGAGGAGCATTCCCACAAATCCTGCTCATCTGCCCGCAGGCACATGGGTGCCCTGGTCTCAGAGGGAGCAACACCAGCTCCCTCCGCCCTGCGTTCCAGTCGTGGCCATCCCAGCACAGCCACGAGGCTCCTGGAATGCTGGAAAACGCGAGGATTCCTCCTGCTGGGACAAGCTGGCTGCTGGGAGCCCCGTTCCGACACAGCCCCTGCCCGGACAGCTCGGCTTCAGCAGCTCTTGCACAAAACATTCCGCAAGACCGCTGGAGAGCCGCGGGGGAATCGCAGCACATTCCCCCTCCGGGAGCTCCCAAAGGCACGGCAGGGATCCCCGGGGGCTGCACGGGAGCCAGGGAGGGAATCGCAGCACGTTCCCCCTCCGGGAGCTCCCAAAGGCACGGCAGGGATCCCCGGGCACTGCACGGGAGCCAGGGGCAAGGGAACCGCAGCTCATTCCCCCGGCGGGTGCTAACAGCACGGCAGGGAGGATCCCCGGGCGCTGCACGGGAGCCAGGGATGGAATCGCAGC
>VZTI01004959.1:0-15480 GCA_013397865.1 Struthidea cinerea | reverse complement strand
CCACCCTCCTGTGACCACCTGTGACCATCACTGACCTGTGACCACCACCCTCCTGTGACCACCACCCGCCTGCAGCCCTGGGGCCACCAAACCGCGCCCGCGTGGCACCGTGGGACGGCCACAAGGCCACCCCCAGCCCCTGTGGCCACGGGAGCTGTGGGACAGCCCCGGGGAGCTGGGAGAGCTGCCTGCAGAGCCCGAGGGCCGGCAGGGCGATGGCACCTCGGGGACACCGCCCGGCGCAGGAGCAGCTGCCACATTCCCGGGGGAAATCCAGGGGTTTTTCTTCAGCCTGATGTCCCGAGAGCCAGGGAATATGGTTAGAATCCCAACCCCTCGGCCTGAGGTGCACCAGGTCTCTGACACTGCCAAGAGAATTCCAGGAGTGAGGACTTTCTGCTTTCCTCAAACACTTTGATGTAAAAAGTTAATTTTCCTTATTTAATCCCATTGGGCTTTATCATTTTATTGTTTCTATCTGTCCATGCTCTGCTTTCAGGTTTGAATTGGGCAATTTGAAAGATTTTTGTACAGCTGGAAAGTAATTTTAAATATTTAACTGGTTTTATTTTTCCCTCTTTTTCGTGCTTTTGCTCTACTTTGTAACTGAATGTAATTTTTAAATTTTCCTTTTCTTTTTAAATTCTCTTCTCCGTTCTGTAACTTTTCAAAATTTCTTCAAATCGAGAAAATTCTCAGTTTGTTTGATTTTCTTTGTTACTTTCAAATGATTCCAAAGTGGAGGAAGTGCTGTAGAAGAGACTGAAAGGAAAAGAGGGGGGAAAAAAGAATGAGAAGTCTGCAAGTGAAGAAATGAGCTCAGAGATCACTCAAGGCTGAGTAGAAATAAAATTCTACATTTTCCAACCTAGCAAAATGTATCTTTGGCAAAAAATGGCTGCCGGAAATGTGGGAAAATGAGGAAAAAAATGCTTTTTTCTGTACCTCCCACTGAGTGGATGCAGGTTTGGAGCAGGGATGCTCCTGGCCTTACCCCAGTCTGGCTGTGGAGTGTGTGAGGAGGAGGATGGGCCTGAGGCTGGAAAAGGTGTGGAGGGAGTGGGATCTGAGGGATCTGCCAGGGTGGTTTGGTTCCTGCTCCCCTGGCGAGGCTGCTCCGCAGGTTTGTGGCTCAGAGCTGGGAATCTCGTCCCCTGAAATGCCAGTGTTTGTCCTTGGAGTCCGATCCCTCGCAAGCACTGAGTGCTCCTGGCGTTCGTCTCTGCGGCTGCCAGAGCTCTGGAATTTGTTATCCTGACAGGTAAGATGCCAATGGTTGGGAATGAGCATTTACCCAAACCAGAATGAGGGAAAATGAGTTTCTGGCAGCACGGGAGTGCCCGAGCTCTGCTGCCAGCTCAGAGCCCAGCACTGCCCGGGCCTCACAGGAGCTGGCAGCTCCACAGAGGGGGTTCTCAACCTCATCCATCCAAACACCCTCCAACCTTCTGGGGAGAAACACCCTGGACCTTGGAGCTGTGCCAGCGCAAGGAATTGCCAGGGACAGGGAAAGGGAAATCAGGCTGAACTTTAAAGGCTGTTGGCTTCCTCTGTGTCCCCCTTTCCGGCTGCCTGCGCTCCTGGGGATCTCTGCCTTCCCCTGCCTGGTTTTTTCCCATAATTTTTAATCATTTCCCATTGTGGTGGCCCCAGGGGACAGTGGTGCTCCAGGGAACTTGCAGGAAGATGCTGAGCCCACGTGTGGGCTCAGCACAGGGAGTGCAGGGTAGGAAGTAAAACCAAAAGGCTCAAAACTGGCTCCAGACTTCCCAGTGCTCTTGGGAAAGATGTGCAGTGTTCAAATTCCTGAAAATCCTTTTATCAGCTAAAACATGGAGACAAATGTCAGATCCTGGAATGTGGCAAAGTGATCAGAAGAACCTTTTTAAAGCTAAATTTAGTCACAGAAGATATGGAAGCCCACCACGGAACAGGCAGCAGGGCAAGGGTGAGGACAGACACACGATGGGAATTTTCACAGGAGGGCTGGGAGATGAGGAAAGGAGATTTCGTCCATTTCATTTTCAATACCTGGACCAACAAACCCTCACCTTGCCCACAGGACAAACCACTGAGTCTGTGGAGAATGAAGTTTATTTATAGGTGAGAACTTGGGGATTTCGGCCTTGAGTGCCCGAATTACATTCTGTAACTCACCCTGGGTTCACCCACCCCGGGATGAGTTCAGTGATAACGGTGAGCTGGCCATCAAAAACAACTTTTACAGACAAAATCCGCTGTGTTTCCCACCCTTGGAGCCCAGCCTCAGTCTGCCACCTCTGAGCGATGTCATGGATGTCACGATGTGTGGTGCACCTCGTGTGAGGGACAAACACAGCTCTGCCTCACCGGCTGTCCCCAGGCTGGTCACCAGCACTCGCTGTCACCGGGCGCTCACATCCCTCCTTTCAGCCTCAGTGGGATGGGAACAATGTGGAACGCGTTGCTCTGGCGTTAGAGACACCCCGGGTGCTGTGCCAGGAAATAATTCCCTAAAATAGGGAGCTCAGCCACACTTCTCCTGACTTCAATTAAAACTTGGAGGAAAATAAAAGAGAAATTCAGCCGGCAACTCCTTCCAGTCACCCTCCTAAAAGCAGAAACACAGAGATCATCAATCCAGTGTAGAATGAGAGCAGGGGACTTCTCAAGCAAATGTATAAATAGGTTTTATTGGTTCTTTTTCAAACAACACGTATCGAGACACTTTGGATTTAAATATCCAAAACGTCTTGGATTCAAATATCCACCAGGAACGTGTTGGTAGCTCTGGCTGTGCAGTATTTTCTCTGTTGCTCATCCTTGCAGGACCCATCCCGGTCCTTTGCAATGACAACACTGAGAGCTCACTGAGGGTCCTTGGGCAGATCCTGGAAAAAGGGCTGGATGCAAACACCCCCTCAGAGCCCACAGCTCCAGGACTCTGCCACGGAGGAGAGCTCCCAGCCCAAAGCAGCACCCCCAGTCCCTTCCACATACTGGGGGCACAGACCCAGCTTTAGGATTTAACCTGAGCCCAACGCTGGAAAACCAAACCAAAATCCAGCCCTGAGCACTCCCCACTGTGAGCAATTCCCAAACCCTCTGAGTTTCACAGATCACCATCACTTCTCTAGGAAACAAATCCTTCAAAGTGTTGGCTCCCACTTCCACGAAAATGTTCCTGCAAGGACAACAATCCACGTTTTCCTGAAGGAGCAGATGTGCCCCGTGCCTCCGGTGCCACATCCCAGGTACCCTTCAGGGATGCCAGTCTGGGCGAGTGCGTGGCCCCAAGAACACCCAGGAACAGCTGGGCTGGGGCAGCGCTGCCTCGCCCGTGACGCTGCGGTGACGGGAACGATGGCAGGGCTCTGGCAGGGAAGGGCTGGCTCACACCTCGGGGCTCATCACCTCGCACTCCTGCGGAGGGCACGGAGCTCGGGCCAGCCCTGGGCCCAGGCAGCACGGGAGCAGCCGTCCCCTGGCAGGGTGGGAGCAGTGGTGGGACGAGCTGGCTTCCAGCTGCCTGCAGTCCTTGGGGAATCTACTGGGCTGGATCCCTGCTGCCGGTGGGAGTCGGGCTGGATGCCCTTCCCGAGGTCTCTGCCAGCAGGAATTGTTCTGTGAGGTACAGCGGGGCAAGAGGGTTGCCAGGAATGTCTCAGCAGCCGCCATCACCACTCCAAAACAAGCTGCAGAGCACAGCCCCAGAGCCTCCCCGCGCTCTCCAGGGCTGGCTGTGGTGATTTCCCTCTGGGAGGGCCGCCAGGAGAAGGGAAATGAGGAATAGACTGTCTGGCCATGAGCTGCTGGGGGGAAAAGGGGAAAATCTGATTCCCTTCCTTCCTTCAGAACTCTGCGTGACAGAGATGCCCAGAGCAGCTGTGGCTGCCCCTGGATCCCTGGCAGTGCCCAAGGCCAGGCTGGACACTGGGGCTTGGAGCAGCCTGGGACAGTGGGAGGTGTCTCTGCCATGGCAGGGGGTGGCACTGGATGGGCTTTGAGGTCCTTCCAGCCCAAACCAGTCTGGGATTCCTGAAGGGAGAGCGGCGCTTGCGGCTGCTCCCAGGCCCAGTTACACTGCGAGGAACGACACTGGTTTCTGCAGCTCAGAGGAACATGGAGAACAGGGCAGTTCCCTGGTAAATATTTGTAAGATAAATATGAAATTTAGTGATATTTGGCCCGGCAAATGATAGGTAATCACTGGTTGCTGTAACAAATTTAACTACTTGGGCTAATTCTTTGTTGCTCACAAGCAAACCATTTGTGTTTCAAATATTCTGTTTTGTTCTGTTATTCCCTGAAAAGTTCCTGTGTTCCTTCTTGTGAAGGGTTTGCAGACAGCTCCTTCTGATCACCCCTAGGCTGTGCTGGTCAGTTTTTCTGCCCAGACAGGCACATCCATGCCTGAATGCGACGGTGGGACCACACCTTCCGGAGTCAGGGACAAACAGGAGCCTTCAGCCACAAACCTCCTGCTTCAGTCGTTGTTCCCGCCCCGGTGCTGACAGCCCGTGCTTGGAAACACTAATTCCAATTTCTCTGCCATTTTCGCTGTGCTGACTAAGCCCCAGGTGGGTCACATTCTCCAATCCCAGCAGGAATTTCCGCGGTGCTGGCCAGGATTGCCTGGAAACAGGAACCACAGGCTGTGCCCCAACACTGCCTTCCCAGGGCTGGTTTGGGAGAGTCCAGCTCCGGGAAGCTTTCCAAGGAAATTTTACCCCACAGTTCCCCCCCACCCCCCCAAACACAGCGTTCCCCAGCGTGTCTGACAGGAACGGAACAGAGCAGGCGAGAAATGCTGAGGTATCGCACACGGGCCTCGCGTGCAGCCCGGGGAGAAATGGAATAAGCTGGACATTATTTTTCCAGCCATTCCAATTCCAAGCTCAGCTACCCATGGGACTAACCTTGCCTGCTTCTTGTTGACAAGTCCTCTAATTCATCCTGATGCTGATGACTAATATTCCTTGGGTAAAATCCTTGACCTGGCTGAGGTCAAATGCAAAACTCCTATTAACTCTAATAGGGCCAGAATTTTCCTTGGATCCCTGCGTGTCCTGGTGGTACCTTTCCAGCTTCCTGCACTCCCCAGGCTTGGCCAGCTGCAGAACGCAATCCCCTCCCTCCCCACGGACAGACCTCCAGCACCTGGTTGGCAGCCAGGAGTGTTCTGGGGAGAAAAGCTGCTTCCCGAACTTTTCACAGCACCAGGAATCAGCTGTGCCTCCAGCAGCCTGCACCGAGGCCATCCCGTGGGAGCTGTGGGATGTGACCACCCAGCAACGTCGCTCCTGGTGCTTGGGGGCAACGACAGAATTCCTGCAGCTTTTCATGCTCCAGTGGCAGGAGAAAACAAGAAATGGGGTTTGACTGGGGTTTTTTTCCACAGCAACAATAGAGACATGCCTGCAGCAGTCAGGAAGGGTTTATATTGCACCTGTGAAGGAGCAGGACATTGATTAATTAGATGTCAAATTACAGCTACATTGAGTTGGCTCAATTATTCCATAAATCTCCCCGTTGTCTAATTAGGCAAAGAAAGAAGCAAAATCAGACTTGATTCATTTGACTGCTTCACTGAAATGACCTGGAGCTCTCAAAACAGTTTGTGCTGGGGTTGGTTTTGCCAGGACATGGATGTCCCTGGCTGGCCCCACCTGGGACCCCCACCTGGGACCCCAAGGCCCCTGCCCAGGGTCTCTGTCCCACCCCAGTGATCCCGGTCCCGGCCCCTCCAGGGGATGCCCCCGGCCCCAGGCAGCCCTGACAGCCCTCACACAGTCTCAGGACATCACAAGATTTAGATTTATTTGCTTCTACAAATGTGGACATTGTAATATAAATGCTGTGTCCATCTTCTGTGGATATCCACTCCCCACCCCTGGAAGTGCTCAAGGCCAGCCTGGATGGGGCTTGGACAAACCTGGTGTAGTGGAAGGTGGCCCTGCCCACGGAACGAGATGGTCTTTGGGTCCCTTCCAACCCAAAGCCTTTTATGATTCTATGATAATCCTGGCATTTAAGTAACTGTAACTTTTAGGACGCACCAAAATCACTTGTTTTTTTTAGGGCAGAAATGAAAATACATTTACACAATAGCTATTGTTTAAGAGCCAAGCTTTGCCTCCTGATCTCTGCCCTGCCCTTCCCTTCCAGCTCCTCCTCAGCAGGAAAATAAACGTGGACACGTGGTGACTGTCTGTCCTAGAGGGGATGGATGGGGACACCGGCATCGGAGGGGTCCGTCCCAGCCAGGCCATGCCTTCACTGGCAGCGTCAGAGCAGGCGGCTCGTTGGGGTCGGTGGCACCACAGCCACCCCCGGGCACTGCTCCAGCACTGCCTTGGATGTGGTTTCGCCACCCAGAGAGTGGGTAAAGGTCATTGAAAATCCAGGATCACAGAGGGAACGCCAATGCCTCCAGGTTGGGAGCAAAAAACCCTGTTTTTAACTGGCAGCTCTTGGTGGAAAAGATGTGTCTGTAAGAGGGTCCTTTGTTTGTAGGGAGTTTTTGTAAAGGATAACTTTGCGTCACCACGTAGCGCTCCCGCCAAAGGCTCCAGGCCTGCCTTTGGTGGAACGAGGCTTTCTTTGGGGGTAAACAACAGGAGAAGGCCACGTGTCACAGAACAGAGCTGTACCCAGAGGGCCCAGCCTGGCTGTGCTTCGGGGCCTCCAGCCCAAGGGAAAACATTTGTGGCCAGGGGTGTTGTTTTTGCTTTGAAGGACGCAAGTGTGAAGATCCTTTGCTCCAGTGCAGGTGGTGTTTAGGCAGCAGCAGAGTCTGTTTTTCCAGCTGTCCATGGCTGCCTCAGCTCAGAGAATCACAGAATCCTGGAATGGTTTGGGTTGGAGGGACCTTAAAGACCACCTTGTCTCACCCCTTGCCATGGGCAGGGACACCTTCCACTGTCCCAGGCTGCTCCAAGCCCTGTCCAGCCTGGCCTTGGGCACTGCCAGGGATGGCTCTGGTTCCATGAATCCCTCTGTGTCCCACTGCCCAGACAGCAGGGATCAGGACAACGTCAGCAGCAGGAAAATGATGGAAGCACAGTGCCCACTAACACCTGACAGCCCTGCGACGCAGACATCTCTCTTTTATTTGGGCTCACGTGTGAGGTTACACAGCACTCTGCCCCTCAGCCATCGCTGCACCCCAAAATGTGGCTTGGGAAAAACAGCCCTGCAGAGTGGTCAGCTGGACTTTGCCAGAACTGTCTGGAATATTCCCATTAATCGTGGAGCAAACAAGGTTTTCTGAACCCCTGGAGAGGTGGGCATAGAGAGGGGAGTGCCTGAGCTCCTGTGCTGAAGAGATTCAGCTGCAGGGGTTTAGGCAGTAATGTGCAGGTGCCAGAGTGCTAAAATGGGCATGGAGAGGAGGAGCCAGGATCTGCTGATGGAAGGAGGGGATTGTGGCTCAGGACTGCTGGGTGGTGAGATTTTTGGCCCACAGGCCAAAAATGTTCAGCAGGAAAAGTCCACCTAAAAGAATGAGGTGCTTGGCTTTGATCCATAAAGCTCCTGGATGTGCTGGAAGCTGGGTGGTGACCTGGAGAAAGCCGTGGTGTGGCCTGCTTGGTCTTGGACTCCTCGAGAGGAATCCCAGGAGCAGGATGTCTGCTCATATCCAGATGTTTTGGGGTTCAGGAGGTGGTCCCAGCTGGTCCCACCTCCCTGCAGGTGCTGCTCTGGCTGCCCAAGGGAAGCAGGTGAGTGTCCAGCACCTGGGGTTTGGTGCTATCCCAAAGGAGCTTTAGGGACAGCCTTGCTCTGCTCCAGTCACAGAGGGAAGGGGCAATAATTCGGGGGAGCCCAGCCTGTGAAATCCATCAGTCTGAAATCCTGAACTGGTTATTTTGGTCTGGTGGGGGCATGGGAGAGCCAGAACTGCTCCATGCATGGCTGAGGTTCTGATGCTTTCAGCTGCCTGAGTCATTCAGCTTTTCTAGTAAGTTCCAGTGCAGTAAAAATGATAATTATAGTAAATTGTGACTTTTCTCTTGATAATGATGTATGCAAGTGGGCTTTAAGGGAACAACTGAATTATGCTGATCCCTTCTGGGGCTCCCCTGTGACACCAGAGCAGACGTCTGGCACGGTTTGAGTGTAGAATCGCCACAAGTCTTGTTCTGCTGCACAACAGGGTCAGGAGGTCTTTCTTCCAGCCCTCCTGGCAATACCTGCAGGCACAAAAGGGCCACAAAATCAGAATTAACACATTTTGAATCTGACATAATCCTTTATTAGTACAGTCCTATTTGCAACTAGTGCAGGAGGAATGTGGAATTTCCCTTCTAAAGACCCCTGAGCTTCCCACCCTCTCCCTGGAGGGGCTGAGCCCCTCGGCCTCCCTCCCCTGCTTGGGGGAGGATCAGAACTGTAGGATCCACTCCTAACTTCTGTGCAGCCTCTGCCAAAGCTGCTGGAGACAGGCACCACACCGTGGGTGTTATTTTGATTTTTTCCAGTTTAATTCACCTCAAAATTGAGTTTTACCTGAGGTCACTCACAAATGTTGTGAAGTTTTGGGTTGTTTTGCAGTAAAGTGCTGCCTCCTGCTGGGTGCAGGGCTCCGTAAAAAAGACTGCTCAGGAATTTATAATAGAGGATTTCTTTCACCTGAACTTTGGAAAAGGCTTTGCAGAGGTTGCTGAGCATTATTATTACATAGACTTGCCAAAACCCATTTTTAAAAATAATTTAGGGACATACTAGAAAATGATATTGTCAGTCTTTCCAGAAACTAGAGAAGGCTTAAAGCATCTTTAAGGAACTCCGAGTTCAGACTCCGATTTGTTCCAAAACTGAGTGACAGAATTACTCAATAATGTTGACTAAAAGGAGATTTATACTAAAGAAAAGCCTTACTCTAATACATGATACTGTACACTGTGGGGGAACGTTGCTCACAAAGGCAGAAATCCCTATTTCTGTCAATCCTTGAACAAAATGTCTTCCCACGTCCTCATAAATGACCTATTACCATGATTTTTTTTTAAAATTAATTTTATTCCCTTGTGCAATTGCCTTAACTAACAGGAACTGAAAATATTCTGAGACATGGACATCCCAGACTGAATTTATACACCAGCGCACCCTGGCAATGCACACCTTCTAGATGTTTAAAAGCCAATTGTCCCTTGGTGCTCTGGGGACAGAGAGCTTATTGCTGACACCTATAACTAATTACTTCAAATAACCAACTTCTTTTATTTACGAATGGCTCATGAGCTGTCTGGCAATATCCGGGGGTGTTCAGTATTGCTGTTGTTATATCAGTAAGGAAAGTCTTGCCCACATATTCTCACTTTGATTTCCCCCTCCCTTTGCTGGGGAGGCTCTTGCTGTCCATGTCCCTTTTGCCCGTCCCGTGACTCAGGGGGATGACACAAAAATAACCATCCTGAGGCTTTTCTGCTTTTTCCCCCACTAGATGGCAAACAACCCCTTGAAAAGCCCACAAATACAGCTGTCCTATGTAAACAAAGCCAGTAAAATTCACCACTGGCAAATCGCTAATGGAGTTACATTTTGGCTTTTAGGTAACCCCAGACCGCAGTGAAGTCTGTCAAAAGGTCATCAGTAAGATATCACAGTAAAAGCTGTTTCACATTCTTGAATGTTGAGGTACAACATGAGCTTTTACTTGGAATGGTTTGGGTTGGAAGGGACCTTTAAAGGGACACCTTCCCCTATCCCAGGGTGCTCCAAGCCCCAATGTCCAGCCTGGCCTTGGGCACTGCCAGGGATCCAAGGGCAGCCGCAGCTGCTCTGGGCACCCTGTGCCAGGGCCTGCCCACCCTCACAGGGAGGGATTTCTCTCCAGTATCCTGTCTGAGTTCACTCTCTTCCTTCTGTCAGTGTGATACGCACCTCAAAGAGGTTGTGCTGCTTTCCTGCGCTGCCCCACTCCGCCCGTAAGGACAGAATTTCACACTTTATTGCAATCAGTGGGAAATTCACCACTGACTCAGAGTTCAGTGGAGATTTCACTCTGATACCGCAGGAGAAATAAAGTCCCTGACAGAGCAGTAGATGAAGAGGCAAGGACTTGATGGCCCTGATCTTTCTGCTGTGAATCATTCTCTGAGGAGGAAAAAATAGCATAAAAGACCTCTTGAGGTTAAGGAGACTCTTGAAAATGCTTTAAAAGCAGAACAAACTTGCAAAGCCGTGAAGAAATGCTTGAAGAGCTCACAGACCGTGACAGGAATTCATTCCTGCAGGGAGAGAAGGGGCCAGCTGACATCACCCCCAGCTCTACCCTCGCTCTGCTCTGTGCCCTCCTTGCTTTGCCAGCAAACTTGGATGATAGAAGTAACAGCTTGTTTAATATTAAAGCAGCTTTTTTCATTTATACGCACAAAGAGCTCTTCCTCACTAGCAGAGCAGTGAGTTGTGGCCACAAAAACCCAGCAGCAGAGCAGGAGAGGGTGTCAGCCCCCCAGAAGCCCTTCCAGAGCAGATCTGAGCAGCCCCAGAGCCTCCCTGGTTCCTCTGACCGTGCACACAGACAGCGCTGCTCTCCCTGACCTTGCCTTACCCTCACCCTGTGCTGATCACGGCTCAGTAAATGCAAACATGCAAATGGTGGAGTGGTGAAAGATGTGCTTGGTATTTACATGAGGCCAAGCATCTGTGTACCGGCAGTGTCCGTGCAGGGGAAGCACCTGCTGGCACTGCGGGCTGCCTGCAGCTCGCCGCTTCCTCGCCCGCGCAGCTGCTCTGCAGGCGATCAGATAAGAGGGTTTCGGTGACAGCCCTGTCCCCGGCAGCAGGATGTGGCCTCGGTGTGCTCACACGGGGCCCCGCCGGGCTCACGAACGCTCCGGAGCCGCGCTGTGTCCCAGGAGCCGGGCTGGGACGGGCACCTGCGGCTCCTGCTGGGACTGGAACGCTGCAGTCCCTCCCTCAGGAGGCTGAGTGCAGGCTGAGTGTCACAGTCGTGACAGAACTGCCCTCGGTGGCTTGTCCATGTCCCCGTGCTCCTCAGCTCTGGAGGTGGCTCGTCCCTGCTGGCACACGCTCCTCAGCTCCTGCCCCACAACAGCCAGGCAAGCCTGGCCAGCCGAGCCAGCCTCATCTTTCTTTTTCTGTCCTTCAAAGCAGCAGACTCATGAGGAAAGCTCTAAAAATAGTTTAGGCCTCTCGCCGTGGTGACAAATGTCCTGCTGCCAGAGCCGGAGCTATATCTGTCCGTGACGTGAGCCTTGCAGGATACAGCCTGTTCTCGTCTGTGCCCTCTGTGCCAGGGGCTCTGCTGTGACCTGCTCCAGCTTAACACCCTGACCTGCATTTCCTCGCTCCCTCCTGCCCCGCCAGCCCGCTCAGCTGGCACAGACGCGGGACACCCACACCTGCACACAAGGACAACGGAGGGGACTACACACAAGGACAAACCCGGGCACGTTCCCAGGTCAGGCCTTTCCCCATCAGGATGATCCAGGGTGCAAGAGCCTCTTGCTGGAGCAGAGCGGGTTTGGGAACCTGGTCTATGCTCAATTTCATCCTCTCCCAGGTGCTGTTTTCCCAGTTTGCTTACCCCCAGCTGGGAACACCTCCAGACCCATGGCAGCTTCACCGGGCCAGATGGGATGTCACCCAGGCTGGTTGTGCGTTTCTCCCCGTTCCCAAAGGTGGCCAGGAGCGTTTGTGACCCCGCAGGACCGGCTGTGCCGAGGGATGGAGCTGTGCCACCGCGGGGACGTGAAGCAGCCTGTTCGTTTCTGTCACACCTTCACAGTTTCGGGTGTCACCGGCAGTGCTGAGTCAAACCCGGGGCACAGCAGAAACCACCTGCCCCCGGAGTCACCTGGCAGCAGAGATGTCACCACATCAGCCTCACACTTCGGGGCAATTACCCACTCCAGTGCAAAGCTCTCCTTCCACCTTCTGGATCTGCCCACACAGAATTCCAGCTGCTCGTGGCCAGGCCACGCACAAACACGCCCTGCGGAGGAGCTAAAGCTGCTCACACCCAACCTCTCCAGGGAGTGAAGCCCAGGGATCCAGCCTTAAAGGTCATTACTGTCACTGATCTACACCTCAGTGGGACTTGGTAAGGTCCAATAAATCAAATTCCACATGCTTTTCCTGGAATACCAGCATGTCTCAAGGAGAAAAGCAGGGCTGAGTTCTAAATGTGCTGGAAAACAGGTTTGAACTTCAGTGACTCCAAGCCTGATGCTAAGTTTGTAAATGCATCAAACTGCTATATTTGTATATTTATTTGTATTAATACTACTGTTGCAGATAGGTGAGCTGGTGAACATCAGTCTGTAGGAAAAACTGACTTTAATATATGGTGAGTATTCCTTATTTCCTTGTTTTCCCAATGCCTTGCACTGCTTTGATGGAAGTTCAAGCAGTTTGTGTGTGTTGTGATGAGAAACATGAAGCCTTGAGTCCATAAACTCATGACCTGAGAGAAACAGGCTTCATTTAGGCACTAAATCTTCTGAAAAAGCAGTGTAACACTGACAGAAATGCAGATTTACTGAGAAAACAGAAGGCAACAAATGGTGTGCCTTGAGTATGAGACTTGAAGAGCAGACATTTTCCAGTCAATGCAGTGTATTTCACATTCTAGACGACAGAATAATTGAAAAAAAAAACCTGCTTTCATACATGAACAATGTCTAAATCGTTTCTCGATAAAGACTTTAAGCCGGTCACCAGCTGTGCCTCCCACTGCAGTAAATGAGAAACGAATGAGAGGAATTCCACTGAAACCAAGGAGGGAGGGATTCGGGGAGTGGAATGTAAAGGCTCAGTTAACCTGAAACAGAGAAACATTTACAGCCAAGCGCATCCCGGCTGCCCTGGTTTCACACCCAGTTATTCACGGTGCAAACTGCAGGGTGTGACTCCTCTGCTCAATTCCTCTTTTCTCTTTCAAAACCAGTGAGTAAGAGCTTAAAGAACTCGCCCTCTGGGAGCGATTTCAAATAATCCTCCTCGTTCCTCTGAGCTGTTAATTCAGAGCCCAAAATTGGAGTCTCTATAAATCTTTCATACAGGTATCTAACGAATTTCTCTTCAAGTTATAATTTGGCAGAGCAAAACACTGTTTATCCAGCTGGAATAAATCCCACTGCCAAGTTTTTTTGGCACCGAACTTTTATCTCAACGCAAACCCAGTACTCGACACATACTGGGGCTGTACTTGCCATGAGAAGTCCCGTTTGAGCTGATAAAGCACATTTTTATCACTGAGATGGAAGGGAATTCCAGATTCTCAGTTAATTTATCACATTCAGCATGAAGAATTAAAGTCAATCTCCTAAATTATTTGATTTTTTAAAAAATTAACAACTTTCAACTCATGTTTTACTTTGGAGATTTTAGAATTTAATGAGTAAATTGATCAATAAGTTGATCTAAGCATGTTCTGCATTGTCTGAGTCTCGTCTATTTCATATGACAGCAGAAACTTTTAGATATCAGCTCATGTCAAAATATTTTCCTGCCTAAATTCCTGTCACGTTGTTTTCTTACAGCCATCATTCTTCAAGGAAATCAGATTTTTCTGTCATCACGGATTCTTATTTTCCCAAAATAATCCTTTCCTTTCTGTTAAGGTAATTGCACACTGTAATTTGTAGTATTCTGCTAAGAAACCTTTTGTATTTTGTTCTAGGAAACATTTGCTGCCAAGCCTGTAAATCCTGAGGGATTTAGGCACTGAGATGATGTCACTGCCCACAGAAGGAGGGTTTGGGATATCCAAAACTCGCTTTCCATGAGGTGTTTCGTTTTTTCCCTTTTTTAATCGCTCGGCTTTCGTGTCTCTCACTGCAATCAGACACCTGGAAGAACAAAATCAGTTTGCATTTGTGTACAACTGATCTGAAGAGGAGCTTCCGTGGCCTGCAGAGTTCCAGGCCGAAGGGCTCCAGGAGAACCAGGCTCGTTGGATGCCTCATCATGACTCAAGCAGCAATCATCGATCGATGCTGTTTTCCAGCAGTGTCCTGGCAACAAAGCACTGCTCCTGCTGCTGAGGGGACAAGGCACTGCTCATCTTTATTGAGTCCAAAAATATCCACATAAAAACATCAAGGATTGGTAAGAACGGTCGGGAGGGTTGAGCTGCAGAAGAAGAGTAAATACAAATCTCTTTTGAGCTTTTTGAAATATCAAAGTGTAACCTGGAAAACTGGAGCACATTCAAACCAGTAAATGATGGGTGTGTGCATGGAAAAAAAAAAAAAAGAAAAGTGGTCAAATTCCACTGCGCTGACACCTGCTGCTCCCATGACTCGTTTTTCCTCCTCTCCGGCCCCTTTGGCACACGGGGGGGAGGGAAATGGAAAGTGCTGTTTGCCTCCTGCAAATACCCCGTAAACCCGGGGTTGTCACTGCAGCATAATCTGAGGGTCAGAGAACTGAGTCAGCTTTTCCCAGCTCTCCTTTTCACGCCTATTTCTTTCATCTTCAGCGCATTCCGTGGCCTGTAAATTGCTTTTGCCGCAGCAGAGGTGTTTAGCACCAGCGTTGTGGGTTCATTGGACTTTTTTTGGCTCTGTTGTGACAACTCCGAAGAGTGTTCCAGGTTTCTAAAAGGCCAGTGCTCTTCCAGGTTGGTGGTGAGATTTTTTTTTTATTCCATGTAAATTTGTTTTTAAAATCTCTGGGATTGTACAGCACATGGGCTATAGGAGGGGAGCTTGTCAAAGAGCCAGGAAAATAGGGTGAACTCTTCCAAATAACTGAATAATAAATAATGTCCTTTCCAAATAGCCAGAATCCCTGCTGAGTCATGAACCTGCACGTAGAACAGCTCCCAACTAAATGCTTTATTTCCGTGAAAAAACCACTATTTTGGTGATAGGTACAGACTTTCAAGCCCCAAACTATAATTGGAAAATAAGGATAAAAATCAAACATACTGCGGAGACCTTTCTAAAAGACGTGCTTGTAAAACTGGGGAAGTTCATTAATGGCTGTAACCATGACACAAAATGAGGCGCTGCTCCACACCCTGTGAGGAGGATGAGCAGACCACGGGCACCTCGGCCTGCTCCTCACGGCTGATCCCGCGGATCCTGAGGGAGCTGGGAAAGGGGCTCAGCCTGGAGAAAAGGGGGATCAGGGGGGACCTTGTGGCTCTGCACAACTCCCTGACAGGAGGGGGCAGCCGGGGGGGTCGGGCTCTGCTCCCAGGGAACAGGGACAGGAGGAGAGGGAACGGCCTCAGGCTGGGCCAGGGGAGGCTCAGGGTGGACATCAGCAGGAATTTCCCCATGGAAAGGGTGCTCGGGCCTTGGAACTGGGCCCAGGGAGCTTTGGAGTGCCCACACCTGGAGGTGTCCAAGGAAGGCCTGGATGGGGCACTCAGCGCTCTGGGCTGGTGACAAGGGGAGGACCAGGCGGAGCTCGGACCCGATCCTGGAGGTTTTTTCCCGACCTCTGGGATTCTGTGGCTGTTCCCGAGGGACCCCCGGGCACAGGGGCGGGGCGGGGCCGCCGCCCGCTCCCCACACA
>VZTI01004955.1:41773-166597 GCA_013397865.1 Struthidea cinerea | reverse complement strand
GTGCGCGCCGCGCTCCGCCCCGCGCCTTGCCGCGGAGCCCACCCGCACCCGCCGCACACGCGGCATTTGCCATTATTTTTAATTTTTTTGTGGGTTTTGTTTTTGGTTGCTTTATTTGTTTTCTGCCCCCCCGCTCCCGCCGCCTTTTTCCTGCCGCTCGCCCATCCGCGGGCGCGCAGCGGCGCGGGAGTTTGTGCCGCGGGCGTAGGGCGCGAGGGCTAGGCAAGGTCAGTGCCCCGGGCTGGGCGCGGGAGGCTCGGCCGCCGCAGCCCCTCACTGGGGCCGCTGCCATTNCTGCTACTAAGTACCAATTATTATTAATGAAGGTGGCTGGGGGGACGTGCGTGCGCTGAGCGGCTGCGGAGCGGGGCACGCGGCTGGGCAGGCGTGTCCCTCCCTCCCCGGGGGGGCGCTCCGCTCCGCGAGGGAGCAGCGGGACCCCTCCGCGCTGCCGGGCTTTGCGGCAGAGGATGGAGCGGAGGGGCGAGAGCAGGGAAGCGCTCAGCGCTGTGGCACTCATGCCGAAGGGAGGGAGAGCGAATGGAGAGGAAAACTTCACTGCTCCTATGCTGCCTCCTTTTCTCTCTCTCTCTTTTTTTTTTCTTTTCTTTTTTAATTTTTTTCCATTTTTTTTCGGTTTTTTTTCCTCAATATTTTTAGGTAGGAGAAAATAACGGAGCTCTTTTAGTTCTAGTCCTTTTTTGGTGCCTTTGAATTTTTCTTTTCAAGCCTTGGAAGTTTCCCAGAGGACCTGCCAGAAGTCTGGGTCTATTGCAGTTAATAATTAAAAGATACATATATATAATAAGTGATAGGTAATGAAATCATCCGACAATAGCTGTGTGTCAGAGGAGGGAGCTTCTAGTTTCACATGTGGCTTTACAAGATATTTCTATCAGTCACAGGGAATGATTGGAGTTGCAGTAGCATAATCTTAAAATGTTAATTGGCAATATGAAAGAATACTGATTTTTTTAAGGTAAACTTTGTGGCTGTACTTTGGAACACACGTAGTTGCTCCAAGATCAGAGTTTTGCCTCATTTCACTCAAGTTTACTCTCTTAGTTTTTTACTGCACCTTGTATCCTCAAACCCCCCTGTTGCAGGGTGAAAGACAACCACTCTATTTGCTGCAGAGGGTGACAGTGATTTGTGAAGAATGATTGTGAGCTCCTTAGCATCTGCCACATACTCAGGAGAGTAAGCAGAGAACATTGAAAGCAGAGGTGGACGGACAGACAGACTTGGCATTATGGACGTGTGCTGCTGTGTGCATGACGTGTGTGTGTGTGTTTGGGAGACTGTGGAGTTCCTGTAAATGAATTACTTCCTGAAATATTTCTTTGCAGATCAACAGCAAACAGACTTAACCTGCATTTCAAAATACTCATTCCTTTATGTTTCAGTAAATCTTCTGTTTACTTTCCCTTCATATTTTCCAGTCTTTCCTCTGAAACAGCAGGCTTGTTCTTCACATTATTTACCCATGTCTTTTTGTGGCCTCTGCTTTTGCTCTTGCTTGATTTTCTTTTCTTCTTCCTTGCTTTGCCTCCTTTGTTTCCCTAAATTCTCCCCAAAAATTGGTTCCTCTTTTCCTCCATTCTTCATCATTTAACTTTCTGACTTCGTAAACCCAAATAAAAAGCAATGAAAATGAGATAGTATTTCCATGGCTGGCTGGTTCTTCGCCACTAGGAGCAAGTGTACTTGGAAACAGGTAAAATATTTAGTTAATTTGCTGGCACATAGGTGTGTGAATTCATGCCAAATAAGTATTAAATATTAGGATATTAGACATATATCTGTTATAGTGGGTCAGTAAGTTACTGCCTGCTAACCAAGCTGAGGAATATGCTTTGGTCTTTTTCGAACACAGTAGTAGCATGTTAATTTAAATTAATTTGAGATTGCGCATGGAACATACAGTGGTCTAACCTGATCTGACCAAGAGTCTCACCCAGCGGTTCCTACATCAAATCTGTAATTTCTGTTGGAGTTGGACAATGTATTTTAGAGAAACATCCAATCTTGATTTAAAGACTTCAAGAGACAGGAAATCCATCACTTCCCTGGGTGAGTTGTTCAAGTTGATATCTACTCTCATTTGTTAAACCTGCATTTTTCTAGCTTTGGTTTCTAATGTTGACTGTCAGAGATGAACCCAGTATTCCTGTAATGGTATCACTCAGTGCTATTCCTGGAAATAATCCCATCCTCCACTTGACACTCCCTTGCTCAGACAGCTCAGGATAATTTTTGCAGCTGTGGAAAGCAGAGGAAAGAAAGGGGATGAGTCCATACTATAGAAATTTTGTTTAAAAGACACAAGGGGGGAAAACGTAAAGAATTGTAGTATCAAAGGGGAAAAATCCCATTTCAGTAAGTTTCAAGAAGTGAATGGCAGATGATCAAGTAATTGATCAAAATGTTTTTCTGACAGAAGAACTGGAACAGGAAAGGTAGCAGGGATGTAATCAAGATTATGGCTGGAGGGGAGGAAAGGTGAGATAAGATTTTAGACTCACTGCCACTCTGGTTGGTTAACTTTGTCTGATTGCCAAGTACCCACGAAGCTGCTCTCCCCTTCCCAAAAGGGCAGGGGGTGAAAAATAAGGTGAGAAAGCTGATGGGTCATGGTAAAGATGGGGAGATCACTCACCAGTTACTATCACAGGCAAATCAGACTCAAATTGTGTAAGGTTAATTTAATTTATTTCCAATGGGGAATAGAAGAGGATGTAAGAAACAAGGACAAAACTATAAACGCCTCCACACACACGCACCTCTTTCCGGGCTCAACTTCACTCCTTTTTTCATGACTTTTCTTCCTTCTCCTCCTGAGCAGTACAGAGGGATGAGGAGTGGGGGTTCTGGTTAGTCCATAACACTTTGCTGCTCCTTTCTTCTCATATTTTTTCTCTGCTCCAGGGTGGATCTTTCCCATTGGGAGCAGTTCTTCACAAACAGTCTGTTCCAATGGAGGCTCTCCATGGGATGCAGTTCCTGACAGAAAACCTTCTCCAGCATGAGCTCTCTGTGGGCTGCAGCTTCCTTGAGGCACCTCCACCTGCTTCAGCGTAGGGTATTCCACAGGATGGATGGATGGATATGTGCTCCATCATGGTCTTGACCATGGGCTGCTGCGGTGCCTGGAGCACCTCCTCGCCTCTTTCTTCACTGACTTTGGTGTCTGCAGGGCTGTTTCTTCACCATTTTTCTCACTCTTTTCTCATGCAGGTGCTGTGCGGTTGTTTTTGCCCCTTTCTGAAATAAGTTATCCCGGAGGTGCCATCAAGCATCACTGATGACATCAGATTTGGGCAACAATGGGTCTGTTTTGGAGCTGGATGAAACTGGCTCCTTTTGGGAGCTTGTGATGTCTTGTGACAGAGGCCACCCCTGCAGCACACCCTTCCACCCCAGCTTTGCCACACAAACCAATATAGCTGTACCCTGCCAAGCAAGAGGAGACTAGAAGGGAGAGCCTGTGTGTTTTCCTGGTGGCAGCTGGGGAGGCGCTGCACGAAGCCGTTTCAGAACTGAGGTCCCAGGATTCCCTTAGTTCCCACTTCATAGGCAGACTATGAAGGCTGTGGTTGGTAATTAAGGGAGCAAGGGACAGACCTTGGAGTGCCACAATGAAATATCAGAGAAATTAAGAAATTATTGAAAGAAGCTTTGTTGAATGCATCAGTTGTACGGAAGTGATAGACTAGAGGGGGTCTGTCTCTGGAGTGCCGACTGTCGGTGGGGGAGGCTTGCTGTGCCTTAGGGCACAAACAGCTCCTGTTGGCCTTGGCTGGAGGCCACCACTAGAGAGAAGACTCATTCTGTAGAGAATCAGCTGAGGCTGACTATGTGCTGCAGCACGTGAATGACTCCTGCTGCAGAAGATGCAAGAATATGATTTTTTTTCCCGTCCGGCAAGGTTTGGAAACTGTTGGCTATTTTCTTGATCAGATAGTCTTGTGCTTGAATGAAATGCCTGTATGAAAAGACCCTGCAGGAACTGGAATAATACGAGAAGATTTACTCTAAAAGAGATGAAGACTGTATGTTAGCTAGGAGGAACAACACTGCAGAGAAGATACCAGAGGCATTCATCTTATGGGAATCCCAGAGGAAATGCAGGATATGGAGGAGACAGATACTTTGCACTGTGGACAGAGTGTGTTGCGAGTGTAGTAGATAAATATCCACATGCTGAAGTAGCAACTTTGATTCATATTTATATGTTCTAGCATCCAAAATGCAAATCCCAGCTACACCATGTATTAAAAAGCCATGCCATTATGTGTCTGAAGATATGTAACGTTGTGAGGGAGAAGAGGTCTTGAGTGAGAAAGGGGGAAAAATAAAGCTGTGCCAATTGTCAAGGATAGATTGTGACAATTAGGAGCACAGAGAGGAGGAAAGGAGGACAATTTCACTAGCAAAAGACACAAAAATAAAGATCCACCATCACCCCTTCCCAGCACATTCCAGGTGCACAGAGGCAATGTCAGCTTTAAAACAGACAACACCCTGCCCCTGGCCTGTTTGTCAGGGCTCCTAATGAGTCAGAGTAGGGAAATGTCTGCACAACAACGATTCCCTATGGCACAACCATCTGGGCACAGACATCCATCCCAGAAAGGGATTCCTTCATTTAGATTAGTCTTGCTTCAAATACAATTTTCATTGCGGCTTTCACTGTGTGGCCACTGGAAATGCTTCAGCAATAAATAAATGATGGCAAAACCAATTGAGTCAACACTCTGTCCTTTCTTGCCTTATGAAATGCTGTAGCTCACGTATCTGTCAAATAGATCCCTTAGACTGTAAACTCTGGGACAAGGCTGTGTCTTTTGTGAAATGCTTAGCGCTTCTAGGCAATAAAAAGTAAATAAAATATGAACCACTTATGTAGAATTTTTTGCACTCCACCCTTTGGCATGGTCTCATGTCGCCTTTTGAAGTGATACCAGCAGTACTGAATAGATGAGCAGTGCACCAGAAGAAGATAAAGTTTCCTTTCAGTAGCAGAACCCTTTTTCAGGAAGTTGCTTTACAGCAACTTCTTCCATTTTGCAAGATTTTTTCCTCCCATTTTCATTCTTATTATTTTTCATTTATCTAAATTCTGGTGTAGAGAGAACAGTTAATTATTTTTAATAGTGCTTCTCATTAAGAGTTTTATTTTGATACTGGAACAACTGTAGTACAGTTCGTCTGGCTTTGAACGTGTTCATCCACCAGTCCTACTCCTTTCAACTGTGCTGCCTGTTCGCACCATTCTTTGCAAACCTAATGACCTGAAGAAATTAAAGGGATACTATAGGACACCATGACCATGAAAGGAGAAGTTGTGAAAAGTGAAAAATCCCGATTATAATTGGAATTGTGCTGATATCAGTCAGGTTTTTCTTCAGCCTGGGAAAAATGTGATAACAGTGATATAGTTAAGAACTGCCATATTAAGTTAGGCTTAATGTCCATTTATAATATGTGTAACATTAACTTGTAGAGGTTTATTAGGGAAGAGCATGAGAACTGACCAGCTTTTCATTTAAACTTTAAGGGGCTTTGGAGAAGTTATTTCTTGCTGAGTCCTCTGACCTCCTGGCAGTCATGGCTTTGAGGCTTCTAAACTCAAAATTTTCTAGAGGTCCTTGTGTTGAAGAGTTGCCTACAGTTGTTGCTGCCTTATATTTATTTCCAGTGTCCAGCAGCATCCTATGCAAATGAGCTCTATAACCCCATACTAAAAAAGTAGTCTATTTAGTTTGTTTTGAACCTTATGTTGTATTGACCATTTCCTGGAAATTCCCAAAGGCAAAAAAAAAAAAAAGATGGTTTACCTTGCCATATCATACATAGCTTTATATACTGCTATAATATCACCCTTCAGTCACCTCTTTCTGTATTCCCATATCTTATACTCTGTACTGTTTATCAATCCTCCTTGCCACTATTCTCTCTGCCACTTCTCATGTCTTTCTGAAAAACACATGAAATAGGACGCATTTTTTCAGGTGTAAAACTGGTTTCTGCTTAACTAATTTTTTTTTCTAATTGTTCCTAAAACATCGTTTTCCTCTGAGCATGAGGATGATGTTTTCAGGAAACTATCCACAAAGACTCCCATATCTCTTTTCTGAATGGTAATAGCTAATTTAGAGCCTATCATTGTGTATGCATAGTTAAGGTTATTTTTCCCATGTGCACTGCTTTGTATTTTTTTTTGATACAGAATTTCATTTGCCATTTTATTTCTCAATCAATTAGTATTGTGAAATTCTTCCTCAATACTTCCCAGACAGCTTCAGTCCCTGAGAATTTGATAAAAGAACAAAATTGGAATCTATGCCCTTTAAATTTGGGCGCATATTCATTACATTTATAATGGTTTAATAGTTTTTTTTCTGTCCATATTTATAACCTGGCCTGCATCATGGGATGTACCTGAGAAAATACAAAAGTTTGAAGCAATGTTTCTTTCCTAAGTACAGCTTATTGCAGTAGTAAATGCCAGGCAATTCTGAAGGATAGGGCAATTTCCTCATCAATTAGAGGTGTGCTTGTGAGGAAAATGCAGCAACTTAAAAGCGTTCCACCTGAGCCCATCTGGTCTTGTTTATACAGGGAAAATATCAGCTTTTGTCAATGCTGACTTCTGCCCATCACTTATAATAATTCCTGAATTCAAAATGAGTTATGCTAGTCTTCTGGGTACTGTACAAGTTAGACCAACTCACTGTCTGTAAACTTACGTGAAATAGGGTTTAAAATAAGTGTATTTCATTCTCATTTTCTATAGAGTACTTTTCTAACGTAGCAAAGGAAGGGTTCCGCTGGGAGTATTTGAGGAGTCTGGTTAGTGATCACCCACACCAAAAAGTCAGGTTGTTACCTGAAAGGGAGGGTACAGGTTAAGAAAGGTCATTCACCCACATGACCCTCTGCCATGGACAGGAGACATGCATATGGCCCTTCTGAATCACACAGTACTTAAAAATGCCCTTTTTATTCCGGGATCAGGACATTGGTTCTACATCTTCTAAGCAAAGAACACTCACGGTAACAAAGACAACCCCCAGCAGGTGAATGCTTTGTAGTGAAACTGAATTCAGTGTGGAATGAGAGGGGAAGAAACCAGAAGAAAATCAGGAGACAGAAACTTGGTTTAGGTAATTACTGATGTTTGGAATGTAAATTCTTATGAATAAGAATTGTTTTTTCCTAATAAAAAAAAACCTGTATCTTTTGGTTATATCAAAAAACACCCAACAAACTAAAAACCAAACCCACAAAAACATACTAAAACATCACACTAGTTCAATGAAAAAAAATCCCCTCTAAACATTTTTGTACTTTGGGGTTGTTTTGCCAAAAGTTGATGAAAAATATTTTTCATTATCTTATCAGTGCTCATTAAAATGTTTTGCCATAACCTCTGTGACAGAATCGACTCAGCAGAGTGAGGAAGATGTCAGAACCGTATAAAGAATAGCCTCTCTTCACTACCCATAGCATTTTGCTGTATTGACCTAGTTGTCATTAACTGTGAAAAAACACCCCAAAGTTCACCTTTGTTTGAAAGTGATAGTTTTTAGCTCATTTCTCTTGCTCACCTCCCGAGTGCTGTCACCCACATGAAGGGGTGAGCTGGTTTCTGTGTGGCTTGTGCCACCACTATCAGGGAATCACCTCAGCAGCTCCAGCTGCTGAAGTCTCAACATTGGTGATGCTGGATGAGCAAAAAGGACCATTCCAGATCCAGGGAGAGAAAGGGAATGGTGCAATTGCTGAGAAGAAGCCTCTGCCCAGTCTTTTTAACTCATGAAGTGAAGCAAATTTGATAAAAAATATTTCAAGCATGATAACCAGGAAACCTTCAATACTGTTTCTGCAAAATCATACTTATAGAATGTAACTGCAGTTTGATACACTGAACTGCTCATAAAAATTAGTTTTAGTGAGGTTTATTGCCAATAAAAATGATACTTTTCACCTACATCCTGTGATCTTGTCTTGCGTTTCCCAGTCCCTAACAGACCTGTCTGCATGTCTGAGAGACAAATATCTGATGTCATACCATTTATACTTTTGTACCAAAGCATTAGTTACTTGCATGAAGCTATTTCTCAGCTTCAGAAAAAATCGTACAATCAAATAATGCAATGCTTATCTCAAATCACATATACAGACATTCTTTATTTTCTGCTTAATTTTTGCATTAATTAGAGCTCATACAATATTGCCTGGATTTGAAGATGCATTTTCAGCCCACAGTTTTGGCCTTCCTGTATTCAAACTTGTATTATTCTCTCCATGGTGGGGTTGAAGTTTATCTCAAATAAATCTGTCGCTTTGGCTCAGCTCTAGCTGGCTTCCAGCCCCTGTCCCCCACACCACAAAAGCTGCAGACTAGATAATTGCTGTCATTCAGCTATAGCCATGCGCTGTGTTTGCAGAAGTAGAATCTGTTTCCCTAGAAAATCATTCAATGATGCCTTAAATGCTGTTTTTAATGCTGAAATAAGTTCCTACAAGTATTCTGACAGTCAAGACTTGTCAGTATTTATCCAGTCATTTCTTCTTGGGAAATACATAGTGAAGATGCCATATTGAGGTGGGTTTATCTGTTGCATTATTAAGTAAAGTTTATGAAGCAATTTAGTGCTGTAATGATCCCATCTAGCACTAATGTCCCTGAAAAGAAATGAATTTATAAGGTGTTGGTTTAGTTAATAGTTGATACACAATGATTCATACTCTAAGGACTAGGGATTATTGGTAGAAAGTTTTTTCATTGAGCATCTTTTAAAACAGGCCAGATTTTGTCATAATCATTGATGTATACATATAAAAATTACCCAAAATACATTTTAGGTTAACTTTCTCATTCCTTTGCTGTGCTAAATAGCACTGTAATCTGTAAGTAAATGGAAGGCAAGCAGGGGTGCCTTTAGGGGAAGAAAATGCTACTTTGAGAAAGGGTGAAATTATCTAACCTTATGTCACTTAGAGCACTCTTTTAAAACATCTGTAAGTGGTCTTTACTAAAGCACGTCATGTGGTCATTGAATTAGAAATGCAGGGATGGAATAGATTCCAAAGGTTATATCGTCCAGTCCTCTGGCTGTGGGAAGGAACAAATACACCAGAGCTTCCTACAGAGATTTTTATCTGCTACTTTTTT
The DNA here is from genome assembly GCA_013397865.1 of Struthidea cinerea. NCBI lineage: Eukaryota > Metazoa > Chordata > Aves > Passeriformes > Corcoracidae > Struthidea > Struthidea cinerea. Next base: position 157,413 of record VZTI01004955.1, on the reverse strand, counting down.
TTAGAATTTCTGCTAAAAGACTCTCCAAGGGTGTCCTGTTCAAGCTTTCCCCTCTCAATTTTTTTTTTTTTATTAATATATGACCTATATAGTCTTTACTGCAAGTTACACTGGGTTTTTTGTCTTTCTTTCACATGAACGATTGGTAACAATTGATCATTGTCTTTCCTATTAACAATCTGCCATATCCTAAAAGATCTATCAAGCCTTTGTCTGCCTAGACTAAGAGAAACCCTTAGTTTTGCAGTCTTCTTCACTACTAAGGATTTCTGAGCCCTCTTCTCTTTCCTGCTGTTTTCTTCTGTATTCTTTCCAGAGTGACTATGTGTGTTTTGGAGCATGGCACTGAAAGCCACCAGCATTCCTTCAGCTGCATTGTCCCTGTAAACAAGTAGAAGGAAATGATTCTCACCCCTACCTTACCTGCAAAATGCTTGACAACAGATTTTCCCTTTCCTTCTTTTGCAGTAAAACTGCACTGTTGAGTCACAGGTCTTTCCTGACACTATTAAACTTCTAGGTCCTTCTTTCCTCACTTGGCGTTTTAAGTATTAAGTAGTGATTTTGCTCTGAACTTTATTTCTTTTTCATTCATTTATTTTTAATTCTAGATTATGTATTTATTAGGACAGTTCTGGATTCTCAATTTGTTCTCCAGACTTCTGTAACCCTCACATATCCTGATTTCATCTACAATATTTTTTAACTTTATAATCCATACTTTTTAATGAAAGCACTGAACGGAGTTGGGCCTGAGATCTCTGAGGGATACAGTCTGAAAGAAAGTCCCCATTTGATAGTGATAGTTATTCTTTGAGAAGAGCTTTCCAAGAAGTCACAAACAGTCTCTTTATGTTTTTTTTCATCTAGATGACATTTCCCTTATTTTCCTACGAGAATTTATTATGGAAGAATATTGCATTTCTTACTGTACTCAAGATACTGCAAATTTATTCTTCTTCCTTGTGTTGTGGTTTAACCCCAGCTGGCAACTCAGCACCACACAGCCACTTGGTCACTCCCCCCGCAGCATGGTTGGGGTATCAGAATGGTGAAAATGAGAAAGCTCATGGGTTGAGATAAAGAAAATTTAATAAGGAAAGAAAAAGACACACACACAAGCAAAGCAAGGAATTCATTTGCCACTTCCCATGGGCAGGCAGGTGTTCAGCCATCTCCAGGAGAGCAGGGCTCCGTCATGCATAGCACTAACTTGGGAAGAAGAACGCTATCGCTCTGAACGTCCCCCCTGCCTTCTTCTCCCGTCAGCTTTATATGCTGGGCACGGTGCTGTATGGTCTGGAGTGTCCCTTGGGTCAGCTGGGGTCAGCTGTCCCAGCTATGTCCCCTCCCAACTCCGTGTGCATCCTGAGCCTACTTGCTCAGCTAACTTGCTCAGGGTGGGTTGAGAGGCAGGAAAGGCCTTAACTGTGTAAGTGCTGCTCAGCAGTAACTACAACATCCTGGTGTTACCAACACTGCTTCCAGCACAAATACAAACCAGAGTCCCAAACCAGCTACTATGCAGGAAATTACACCAGCCAAAATCAGCTCACCCAGTAATATAGTTATCCTGCCCCAGGAGATAGCTTGGCTTGACATAGCTCATTTTTGAAAAATACACAGGGTTTGATTTTATTATTCTTCAGGTGTTTCTAAGTTTTCTGTGTACACATCTATTCCATTTGAATGCAGCCTGTAGTTAGGTGAAGTGTCCTGTTTTCTTTGGATTCCCCATTATCTTTCTTTTAAAAATGCATATTGTCCTATTTTCTGAGACTATCCCTCTTTAATATGACTTCTCATGTGTAATCACTGATGCTTCAAATACAGTATTATTTTTCTTTATGCACTTGGAAGTAAATTTAATCAAGTAGTGGATACTTTAAAATATAAATCTAATTTAAAAATATTAACTATTCTGTCTTAACTACTGGAATTCAAATGTTGTCCTTCAAATAGTTTAGAAGGTTTAAAAGCAGCTTAAAAGAATGATCATCATAAAAATGTGCTTCAAACTATGCAAGTGGTGTTTGAAGTATCAAAAGCCTGTTTTACACAAATAGCCAAGACACTTTTAAAGCTATCTTTTTTGCAGTTCTTTTGGAGCATTTCACTTTTTGTTCCTTGAAATGTTTTCTTATTGTGTTATCTTGTAATGTAAGGAGCTAAAGCAATAGTTCAATAAAGCAGTATTTCAGGAAAAATCTTGAGTGGTGGGAAGAAGATTGTGTAATACCTGAGGTGAACAGATTATTTCTTTTAGAGGTATTTTGAACATATTCATGTTGTACATGCACCTGATGCAGTTAGCACATTTAAACTTTGCAGAGAGATTTTACATTCAGATCAGGTAAACTTCCAGCCAAATACACTCATGAATACAGAAGTAATTACTGAGCTCTAAGGACACGTTGCAAGGACATTATCATTTGTCAGCAGGATACCAGTGACTGCTGTCATGGAAAATTTACATTAGCATCATTGTTAAACAGTCTGTTTACTAGTTTCTTAATGACCTGCAGCAAACAATGATTTGAACTCCTTTATGAATTGAGTGTGGAAGGCTGCAGTTATGGTGAATGTATTTTCATAGGTTAATGATGTTAAGACGGAATCAACAGCAGCAGTCATGTCATATGCAACCAAATCATCTGTGAATAGGTCTAGGTGGCAGTTGTTCCTGTGTTGCTGGTGTGGGTTGGAGATGTAAAGTTAGTTTTAAAATATGCGCTTGAAATATAAGTAGCCAGATAGCTGTGCTGAAGCATGAAGCCCAGCAAGGTCTCTGAAAATCCATCTCACTGGTTAGGAAAACCAGGACTTCCTAAACCAGAGCTGGCCAGAGTCATTCACTGTAGCATCCAGCCCAGATCAGAAGTTTCTGGGATAGGAGTGTGGACAAATCAAAACCTATGTGGTTTTCTTGGTAATTACATCTTAAGAGTTACTCAAACACTCGACAGTGCTAATAGGCTTAAAATTTTTTTCTTGTGTTTCACTGGCAATTACCTGCTACTCAACAGCTGAGAATTTGGAAATTTATTTCTAATTTCCACAAATTATGATTTGATCTATAATCAGAAGTTTCTGGAAAGATTTAATTAAAACTTATTAATTGAAAAAAGTATACATGATTTCTGATGATGCATGACAAACTTTGCATGTATTAAGTATTTGAAGGAATTCTTTGCCTGAGCTGTCTAACAGGTTTCATGGAGGAAAAATCAGACTTTAGACTTATTTGGCACACCTAATAGAAAGAAAATGTTCTTGTAAAATCAGTGTGCAGTGTTATTTTATTTTTCTGTATAAATGTAATAAAAAAAGATTGGTCTGTTTATCTTGAGAGTAAGCAAAATTCATAGAGACTTCTTAGATTGTTACTTTTGTAGAGTAATAAGGGGTGGGCATTGTGGTCAGTCCACACTTTCCCCCTGCTCCAGAGTGGGCTCTGCATAGTGACAACTTTCTTCAGGAACTATCCATATACTGGGACATGGGGTCTTCCATGGTTATGGGTATCCCCTCCACTGTGGTCACTATAGGAGAATCTCTGCCCTGGCACCTGGGACACTGCCTTCTGCTCCTTTTCCACTGACTGTGGCGTCTGCACGCAGCCGTTTCCAAACTGGGGTTCCTGGGTCAGTCCTTGACAGAAGCCAGAGGAGCAGGGACCCTCCTGGAATCAGGTGTCTGTAGTTCCCATGTGCATGTCTGTACACTCCTGTGTGTTTGTCTGTGACAGCTTGCTGGTTTTCAGCTGAGCACTTGGTGTTGTACAGAGGATGCTCAAAAGGAAACTCAGCAGAAAACTCATGAAGTGATGTGCGCTTTGGCTCAAGATTAAATATTCACAGAACACCTTTAGTAGTTTTCTGAAGCAAGACATAAATTATGTTATTAATGATGTCGTGATGGTTTTTTTGCCTTTTCTTTTATACCCCTTTTATACCTTTTTATAACTTCTTAGTGGTTTTTAGCCTACATTCTTAGACTTGTTTGTCAAGCTAGGAGACCAAACATTTTAGAAGCCTCGTAGTTAGGGAGCAGTGTGCCCCAGACCCCAAGGTCCTCTCCAGAACACATTTTGTAAACTAAGATAGAACCATCCAGGGGAAGGTTCCTTGGGGAGGGGAGTTCATTCGAGCCTCTCACTGGGGAATCTTTGATAGATATGCTAATTAGTAACACCTATAATGTTATGCCAGTTCTTTTGGGGGTGTGCATTACAGTGTGCATTGGGGTGCATTCGACCTGGATGTAGTGCACCTAAGGATCCTTAAAATAAATACCAAGGTAAAATCCCTTTTTCCCTTCTAACGGTGTTTGATTCTTGATTTTAAGACCAGGAATATGTGAATCATTAATATGAGAATCTGTTACTTGGTCTTACTTTCTTGAAAGAGTCTTCGGGGGAGTTTTGTGAACTGTTCTTCAACCCTTCATTTTCAAATTAAGGACTTGTGCTTGTCTGTGTGTAGGTTGTGCTAACTCTCCAATGAATAAAATGTCTGAATCCCTCTCATATCTTCATCATTACATTCAGTAGGCTTTCTACCCTTTTAAAAATTATTTTGTGTATTTTATTAAATTAGACAGAACAAACTGTTTTTTGAAGGAAACATTCTCAATGAAAATGTCTTTGCATTTATTTTGAATAATTACTGTTGTTCCGTGTGTACAAGATGAAATGTCTCCTCATTTCCATCTTTTATAGACTGCCTCGCAGTACTGCGGGCTACCAGGAGCAACAAGCAGTGGGGATTTCCCATTCAACATTTTTGGACATTTTAAGGATTTAGGCTACTGTATAGTCCCAGAGGAAGAAATGGCAGCCTTAGAAAAATGGTGATAGTTCACTCTTGTAAATAAATATTACATATATTCAAGGGAGCTTAATGTGGGAAAATATGTCCGACCTAGTGTTTGCTAATGCTGTTGGCCAGTGCATCATTGTAGCACAGTCATCAGATCTCCCCATAAACACTCTTGTAGGTCTTTTCTACCTAAGCCATTGTATGATTCTGTGATTGTAGATAAAGATGGGTTGGATTTTTCCACTAAATATTTACTCACTTGAAGAATGACTACATAGCATGTCATAATTATGTGGAAAATATTCACAGTAATTGTGTAATGACAGTTTATAGTGATGACAGTTTAAAGTAAATTATGTCTTAAAAGGAACAAATTTAAAATCACAAATGCAGCTCCAACTCCTTGATTTTCACAGTTCTAACTGCTTGATTTTACTATTTTAGCTACATATCTTGTAGGGCTTTTCTTCTTCTGTAGCATAACTTTAAGAAGGGAGTAAAAAAAGCTGGTCCAATGGGGTAACTACTGAATGTCAAACTGAGAAAAAATTATTTCTCAAGCTTCATTGTTGATTCTTCAAAATTATATTGGACACTGTGCTTGTCTTTTCTTAAATTTTCCTCTTAATGTTTAGTGTCTTTTGAAAATATTTATATCTACCTATATGGAAAAATAGATCTTTCACTATTATGCAAACCCAGTAAAATGATTAAACTTAGACCAAAATTTAAAAAAAAAAAAATTCTTGAACTCTGATGGAGCCAGGAAATTTGTGAACTTCTAAATTTTGAACAGGTCTATCTTTAAGAATGAGAGCTGATATAATAATTGCCTTTGTCTTTTTGGCATGAACAAGTAGGTTTCTACAGAAAATTTCTTGAAAACTCTCAGTCTCTAGTAGGAGCATGCTCACGAATTAGTAGGTTCTCCCCCTAGAAAATGTGGAAGCTTTTAACTGAAGGTGAAATTCACTCTGCTGACAGGAACTTACAGAAAGGCTCAGAAACCCTGGTTTTGTAGGACGGGGAGAGTCCCGACTTCACTAAAGAATGAGATTGTTCAGGATGAAGTCTGAGTAAGGAAGCAGTATCACTTACTATAAGAAATTAAGGGAATTTCTATCGAGCAGAGGAGGGAATAATCAAAAAACCTTGAAACTTGTAACACTGAGCTAGTTTATGCAGATCTAAGTATACATCTGTTCCACCTAAATGCAGAATATTTTTACAAAGTTCTCATTATTAAATACAGTTAAGATTTAGCAAATGGAGAAGTAATAGAGATATTTAGCCTTTTTTTTAGTAAAATATCTGTTATCTATAATTCAAGATTTGCCATTGGCACTAGCTGAAGATGTCATTGACGTGGGAATTGGGAGCTGGCGATCTTGACCTAAGGGAACAAATATGTTCTTAATTTGAAAGAGCTTAAAACAAGATCAGATTGAGCAGTAGGTATTGCATAATAAAGGACAAATCATGTTAACAGGCAGACCATCAGTCTGTAGTGTGTCAGTACATTATTGTAATCTGTTCTCTTCCTAATCTTTTGTTTCATCTGTACTGTGTGGCCTACCAATATGAGGAAGAAATCACGTTGCATGAATTATTTCCAAGCTTCAGTTCTTTACGTGAACTTGTCACCCCATATCTGGATACCTGCGCCCCTGGATTGAGTGTCCGGTTCAAAGTCTGTGATTTCAAAGCTGAAGAGAATCTTGCCCTTCCAGAAATACTGTATCAACCAACTTTCTTCCTCATTATTTCCTCTCCCCCAAGAGATAATCAAATCATACCTTTGAAAAGTTGACTTAAAGGCTTATTGGTAAAAGTACCATCAGATTTGGGGAAAAAAAATCAAAAATTTTCAGACTGAAACCAGCCTAATATATTTCCACTGCTGAGGTAAACAAAAATGGATATCCCTGTGGATTAAGTTCTTTGTAATAGACCTCTAGAAATATCACACAGTTGTGAAAATTTACAACATCTGGATGTACAGTCCTGGTGTTGTTTCTTGCTTTGCCAGCTCACTTCTGCTTGGAAGTCATCAAAAAACAGAAGCACCAATTCTATCCATCATAAGTTAGAAAATTCTGGGTTTGTTTTATCCACAGTGGTGAAAAATAAGAGAAAATGAACGGTGATTTTGGGTTTTTTCCCTGGACTTGGTACATCTTGCTCTGGAAGAGATCTAAGTCGCATCAGGAAAGCTCATCTCACAGTTTGAGAGCACTTGATCCACGCAAGTGAAAATACTGACATATATTGGGGTTACAGTGAAGAAAAAAAATATATCCAGTTTATTATAAATCTAAAAGCATTGTAAAATTGCAAAATAAAAAGTCTTGCAATGTGCCAAAAATGCAATAAAAACTATAGAAAATAGTCTGGAAGGGTATCAGCTGTTTTGCATGAAATCAAAATTGCTGTATTTCTCCCTTGGTAGCTCTAGAAATGTTCAGTAATTACAGAGGGGAAGGGAATGTTATTGTATAGCTATCTTCATATATTCAAAACTACTGAAAATTATAGCAAATTGAAAACCAGACTGGTTTTCTGATAAAATTTCCTGGAAATTGGTTGTGGCTTTTTTTTCTCTGAAACAATATCAATTTTCATAGTTAGTCTTTTGCTCTTAAGCTTACACTGAGTTGGTGAACTTGGTAGTAAAAATACTTCTCAAGAGTTTAGGCCTATTTTCTCAGGCAGGGGAGGAAAGAAACCTTGTAGAAATCTAGTGGTACGTATTCCAAGATATTTGAAGTTGCTCTCGTTATTAGTGCTAAAGTGTTCTGAGATTCCTTCAGATACTATGCACATGAGGAAACAAAGTGTACTGCTTTGGATGGCCCACCAAAAAAGTTCTTAATAGGAAACAAACCCCAGCCAAACAGAGAAGTGGGAGCTGGCTGAGAGGGATGTCAGGTACTAATAAAAACAGCGATAGCTGAGAGAGGTTTAGACATGCTCAAATTCTTTCCAAGTGGTCAAGGCTTACTGCAGTCACTTGTCAAGGAGAGTTTTCTCCTTGGCAAAAGATGGATCCCAATGTGCTAGCACATCTAAAATCCCTATCAATGATCATTAACAGGAGTTTAAGAAATTAAAATATGTAAACTTCAAAAGTTTGACTATTTGTGTATTATGTTAAAAAATGTGGGCCCATGTTCAACCATGCAATTCAAATATACCTTAGACATAGTACATGACCCAAATATTTACACAGTGTGGTCTTGATACTGTAAAATTATTCACATATATAAGTTAACCTGGAAATAATCCTACTACCTCTGAGGAATTATTCAAAGTTAATGCAATGCAGAATGATTTGTCATGTTGCAAGGATGAGATACTAAGATGGCATGTGAGGTAGAAAGCTGAAGTATGAGGAAGGACCATTGTGATGCTTCATAACTTGCATCAGGAAATGGTTTAAATCCCACACCTGTGCATTTGAAGAACAGTCTTGAGAATCAATGCAAAGAGATGCCTGACTGATTGACTGACTGATATTCTATACTTTGACCTTTACTCTGAGTCTCAGTGAACATTTACAGACATTCGTCATGTGGCTCATGGTTCATGCTTTTGGAGCACAGATGTAGAACTAGGCTTTGAAAGAAGACGACATTTTTATTTATTGGTTTATTTTAAAGCGTCTTTTCATGACGCACAGCACTGTCTCTCATCTCTAACTTCTGTCTTGTGAACTGGGCTCTTATTTCAGTTCAGGATCATGACTTAGGTTTGTAGAAATGGATAACCAACTTTCTGCTCAAAAGCATTGTTTTCAGAAAGTTAATGAGTTTGAAATTAAATTCTCCAGTGAACATTTACTGCCATGTCACCAGTTTTTCAGAACTTCAGCAAGCAGATTCTTTGACAGTGGGGAAGATCCTCAAAAAGTGAGCACAGTTTTTAAGAAAGAGTCATATCTGCAAAAATTACTGTCTTCTTTTTCTTCTTGTACTGCAAAATATTCAGGCATACTTTGACTTTCTTCAACCATAAATGTCTTTTCTACCTATAAAATCTTTTTGAGGAGATACAGATACAAAATTAAACGTTCAGAATTATGATTTATACCTAGATATTCCCAGGTAAATATGGATATGTTATAATTATTTATAAATGTAGGCTTGCCGCATATGGTAGATTTAGTGTTGATGGTATGGTTCGTCTGAAATGGTGTTATGCTTGGTAACACAACAAAATTAAATTGGAGCAGAAGTAGGCCGATATTTGGGTCTCCGACTGAAACAAAAGAATCACATAATCTGGCATGTCCTTTCATTGCTCTTTTCTCTTTTTTTCCGTGCTGCTGGATTTTTCTTCTAGCCTAAAGTAAAGTAATCGACTCATATAGATAGTTTCAAAGTCAAAGCATTTTAGTCAGCAACCGCGATACTTTGTAGGGTTACTAAAATTTCAGAAATGTAGGTCAGGGGTTTCTTTTAGTCATTAACATATATTTTGCTGTTGGGTCGGAAGAAGACTGTGAGGCACAGAGCTATTGTAATTTGAAAAATCTCTAAGAAAGTGAGACGTATGAAATTAAGCAATGAAAAATCACCTTTATAATGAGAGAAAAAGATAAGCTTGTTTCTAGAGTGATACTGGGAAATGACTGCTGAATGGTGCTTTTATGGAAGCTAATTGTTTCCTGTATAGGACTTTGTCTTTAGGCCCAGAAGTTTATTCGTATGACCACAGGGTCACAAGTCCTGCCAGCAAATCTGTTCCAGCATGGGCTCCTCTCTCCAGGAAGCCACAGGTCCTGCCAGGAGCTTGCTTCAGCCTGGGCTTTCCACAGGGTCACAGCCTCCTTCAGGCATCCCCCTGCTCTGGCGTGGTATCCTCCACAAGCTGCAGGTGAATCTCTGCATCCCTGTGGATCTCCAGGGGCTGCAGGGGCACAGCTGCCTCCCTGTGGGCTGCACCAGGGGCTGCAGGGGAATCTCTCCTCTGGTGCCTGCAGCACTTCCTCTCCTTCCTTCTTTGCTGTTGGTTGTTCTTCTCACATATTCTCACTCCTCGCTTCTCTGGCCACAACTATTTCTTCACACTAATTTTTTTCCCCTTCTAAACTATGTTATCCCAGCCACTACCACTATCACTGATGGGATCAGCTTTTACCAGTGCTGGATCCATCTGGAATTGGCACTATCAGACATGGGGGAAGCTTCAGGCTTCTTCTCAAAGCAGCCCCCACTGTAGCCCCCCACTACCAAAACCTGGCTGTGCAAACCCAGTACAATAGAGGTTAGTAGACTTCTATTTTTCATCAAGTTATATCAGTTACAGAAGTTTTTCTGTGTAGTTCCTGTTCACTGAACACTGGAGAAGATTTTTCCCATCTCATAAACACTGTCCAAAAATGATGAAGCAACTATTTGAAGTTAATGTCAAATGCTCCTATAAATTAGCTGTTAGGATACAAAGTCAGTGTATTGATTTTTTTCCATCTGGTACATGCTCTTTTTATAAATAAACCTGATCATGTGCCTATTGATATATTGCAGATGTAAATTTTATTAGAAAATGGACTGGAAAGTAATAAAAGCTTTGAACAGGCAATCATTATCAGCAAATTCCATTAGTAAACAGATAAATTTTCAAACAAGCTTATTGTTTTTTAAAGAGGTTTTGATTATTCCAGGATGCTAAAATTGACTTATGCAAGATGGTCCCAATCATTTTAAAAAATAAAGAAACACCTTTTCAGTGGCTGGTGGAGAATGGAAAGGTTTCCATACACGTTGATTTTACACGTATCCTGATTCACAAGCGAAGCAACGAGAACAAGACATAATAAGCTATAAGTAACCCAGACAGGTTCTGTGGCAAGTGTCCGTCTTTGAAGCTGGATCATGTATTCACCCTCAAAAGCACTGTTGGAAAATGTCACACTGTGATGATGCCTTCAAATGCTGGCAAAATGCCAGGACTTCTTAGTCTTTTCTCAGGGAAGTGACTTCATTGAGCCCTACTGCAGGAAAATGAGATAACTGAGTACTGAAAGCAGACAACCAGTGAGAAAAGAAGGAAAGAGGGTGGCTGCTGATGTAAATTCCCAACACAGACTGGGTGTGTGAGAATTTTAATCAGAGACACCATCATTGTCTCACCTGTGCTGTTACCGCAGCTAGCTGTAGTTAATGAAGTAATGTATTCTGAAGATGCAAAACAGGATGGAAACATTATTGCTGTTTTTTTCCTTAAGGCTCGGGCACCTGGTTCTGCTCTGTGCTTTCTGCACAGTACTACCAACAGCTCACATTATAGCAGAACCATTGTTTTGATGAATTGCTTATTGTCGTAATAAGGGTGCATACAACCTCCCTTTTGCAAGAGTACTATAAAATGAAGTGTTTTTTTTTTTTTTAAATCCCACACATTTCTATTTTAAAAGCTTTTGTAAATCAATTTAGCTATGTCAGAGAGTTTCACTGGAAACATGAAAATAACTCTTTTACAGTGAGCTAAGCTTGCAAAGGGCAGTGCGCTATGATTTTACAGCCTAGTACTTTCCATTTTCCATTACAGAGATGTGTGTCTCAGCTCAGATGACAAGTATTTTTGCACATGATTATTAGCTGCAGGAGAGTTTACCTTACATACAGTTGTAGGGGTCCTGGGTCCTGAGGGCATGGACAGTCCTTGACAGCCCTAATTAGCCTTGCCTGGGACCTCTCCACACCTCTGACTGAGGGTTCCATTTAAGCCTAGTCCTGGACCACCAGTCCCTGTCCGAACCCTGTTGTAGGGGCGTCTTGTTCCTAGGAAATGGCATGGATTTCCTGGCTTGACCTTGCTGCTGACTTGCTGCCTTGTGGTTGCCAACTGGGCTGTTGACAGGACCCTGTGCTGTCCTTCCCCTGCCCTGCTCTCCCTGTGTCTGTGGCACTGCACCCTGTAGGTGTAGGACTGTGGCCCCTGGCTCACCTCACCTGGAGCTATCCCTGATCTTGCTGCACCCTTGTGGATGAGCTGCATTCATCACATTAAATAAAGTATGGTGTTGCCAGAGCTTTTTGGAGTAGCTCTGTGTGTGTGTGTGTACTGTAAGGCTGCAGAGCTTTGGGGTGATGGGGAGGATGCAGCTCCAATCAGAACCTGCTTCAAACAGAAGCTGCTGTTGGTTGAACCCTTTACACGTGGCATTAACCATGTGTGGCTTGTGACAAGCAGAAATTTCTCACTCTGTGCAGTATTTTGAAAACCTGTCTGAGAGACATTCCTACATGAGATTCTCTGCAAGCACGTGGATTTTGTGTGTTTTCAAGTCCTGCTGTTTATAGTAGCAGAGAAAATGTATTGCTGCTCTGGCATTTGTGTTTATGCCAACCTCCATTTAACAGACCCTAGCTAATCTGCAGTAGTCGTGTTGCTAAATCACAGAGAGATTTGATGGCAGAGGAAAGGACCCGAAGTTTCAGAAGCGCTATTGAACTCACCACGCAGTTTCTTTTTAGTAGAATAGATCAGAGTACTTTAGGGGCCTAAAGCCTGTGTTGAAGATTAGGAAATCCTGTCCCTTCCTGCCCATTATGGGCAGTAGGCAGGATTGTCTTCTGCAAACTGATGGGGTTTGTTTCTGTACTTTTCATTACATAGAAGAATGCCCTAATACATGCTGGGTACTCCGATGTGGGAAACTCTGATGTATCCTGATGGCAGTGCACCATTGTGTAAATAATTGATTATTTTGTAGGTCAGAGACAGGAATCCAGCTGAGTTATTTCCTAATATGACAGTTCAAATAATAACCTAGAAGATGGAATCATGATAATCAAGAGCTAGTTTGGGCCTGTTAGCAAAAAAATAAACCGCAGAAGTAACAGACCTCATGAGAAGGTCTAACCTAGCTGGAGCCCTCCCCATATTTTAACCTTTCATGGCAACCTGCAGGCATTAATTTTACAGTTACATTTTATTTTATTTTATTTTATTTTATTTTATTTTATTTTATTTTATTTTATTTTAATTTTAATTTCATGTTTGATAGACACTTACTGCCTGATTATTTCCTGGAATGTTCTCCAGTTATCTTGCTATGATACATAAAGACATAGCTTTCTTCCTTTTATATGTCAATGGATATTTCCTGTAAAATTATCATATTTCTTTTCCCTGCTGAAATCTATGTAATTTCTTGTCATGTGCAAAATATTCTATAACTGTGTTCATCTAGGATACTTTTTTGCAATAGTTTGTCCAGGCCTTTATGAAATTTTCCAATGGAAACTGTGGGTTCAAAAAGTGTTGCAATGATTTCTTGTAGCTTGTTCTCAATTTGTTCTGGAATGACCCTTGACATCCAATTGCTACCTGAATTCCTGGTTGAGTGTTTTCCTGACATTTTCAGAGGACTATCCAGAACAGTTCTCCTAGTTTTTTCTTAGTGAAGATGGTTGATGTGGAGTCCTCAGCATCCATCAGTAATATTTTTTTCCTTCTTGCATTTCTTTTCACTTTGCTGTTGAATGTCAACAGCCATTTTATCACTTGGTTGCTGAGGTTTGCTAAACAGAATATAACAAGAAGAAGAAGTTATTTATTATAGCTGGAAAAAAATGGCCATCAAACAATGACTTTTCAAATGATTCTTACCTTGCAGTGATACTTTTGTGCTTAAGCCATTGTCAGTAGCTGTCACTAGGTCAGCTGCTGTCATAGGACCAAGCAAGTTTTGCAGAAGAAGTGTTTTGAGATGTCCTTGCCAGGAATAATTATGCTGCTACAAAAATATCCACAGACATCTACAAGAGCCCTGTCTTTGAAAAGGAGATGTTAAGAGTTTTTCACAGCAGTTTTCAGAGGCAGGTCCTTAAATTCCGATGTAACCTTGTCTCTTTTCACAAATCTGTGGGTCCTGACTTATCAGGGCTGTAAGGGGCTCTTACAAATTCTGATTTTTTTGCCTGAAATAGCAAGAAAACAGGGCTTATATTTGAATCTGACCACTGGATTTGTCTACAGACAGATTAAATAAATGAAACAATGAGGAAGGAATAAAGTTTTAATTAATTTTAAAGAATGTTTAATTAATGCTCTTGTTCTAGCACATTTTATTCCCTTCATTATTAACTACCCCCCCTTTCAAGAAAAAAAAAATCCCAGTGAAAATGTTTTCACAAAGGATTAACCTTGGTAGAATTACCTTCTGCACTGAAAGCTGTTTCTGTTTCAGTTTTTCTGGGCATTTCAAGCATTCAGCATGAGGAACAACAGAATGAACTCCCCAGTTTAAGAAAGTAGGTCTGTAGCAAGAAATTACAAAGAGGTGACATTTTCAGAGTGTCCAGTGAAGAATATGGAAATATGTAAATTACTTGTTTAAAACTTAAAAATAAAAATAATCAGGTCAAATTGAGTGTTCCATAATAAAATAGACATATTTTGGAGTTATAACTGCATTAGACAGACAAGAAGGTAATTTTTATTTTCCCCAATAACCTAATCCATAGTAGATACTCCTAAGAAGCCTAGGAAAAGTGGATTTGGGGATAGAAAATACTGTTGAATAAAATAACTGGTGTTTTTCCTGGAATACTGGTTTTGGAAGGGTAGAGTTAAATCACAGTAGGTATTACCAGGCTGTGTTTTGAATTTGTGCTCGAAACGGTGTTGATAGCACAGGGATGTTTTGGTCACTGCTGAGCAGGGCTCGCACAGAGTCAAGGCCTTTTCTGCCTCTCACCCCACCTCACCAGTGAGAAGACTGGGGGGGTGCACAATTGTCTTGGGGTGACAACAATGCATCGGTCTTAATTTTATCCCCCTTTTTTCATCTCTCACTGATGCTCTGTAACAGACTTGAGATTTATTTTATGATGAATTACAAGATTAAAATTTGCACCTCTGAAAATTCTGGTTTATCTGTAAATGTCCAATTCTACTGTTTCCTTTACCCTAAAAGCATTTACTGTATGTATCAGTGAACTGCTGAGGTAGAAGTTTTGAACAGATTCTCCTGTTCTTACAGCAAGTAAAGACTTTTTCAGTTCTGAAAATTCCTTTTGTAATAGTTTTATTCCTTTTAAACTTATAAAAATTCTCTCAGCATCATCTTCTCTGTAGATCGGTTGTGCGTTTATATAACATGCAGAACTCCTAAACATCTGTAATCTAAGGTTGCTGTTATTTTGGGACAGGAAGAGGGAAATTAGGTGCAGGAGTAATACAGATAATTGCTAATTTTTTCTGTTTCAGCCAGCACATTAGGCCAGTCATTGCAACTCCTGTGCAAACCACGCAGTAGTTTCTGGATTACTGCATTCAATAGAAGAATTATGTCTTGTCTGCACAAAAAATGCAAATAGCATGCAGACATAGGCTATTTATGAAATAAGTTACTACACTGCTGGAGCAAGACTGGAAGAAAGAGATTTAAGAGTATAACTTATGCTTCTGTAGAAGCCTCATGTTGTGTGAAATAGAGGTTTTCCTAGCACTCCTGTAGCTGACCTTTCAATAAAATATTTGTTGAATTAGGCTAGACATTTTCTGCAACAAAGACTTGCATCAATAGTTCTGTTTGCAGCAGAGATCCTTTTCCTGGGGAAATGGTAATAACAATTAAGAGATTGGCAGGAGTTTATTCTGATTTTTTTTCCCCTGACCTAAACTTATGGAGGTTCCCCAGAAACCTCGAGGAAACTAACACTTGGTCTACGTCTTGTAAAGAAAAAAATGTCCCATTTAGGAAATTCTATACATTTGAATAGCTTTAAATGGCCTTTTGAGGTGCCGTGGTATATGTTTCAATTTATTTCTGCCTATTCCTCACTGTCCACAAAGCCTTAACTTCATCAGCGTCTCCGAGGGGAGGAAATAAGTCGTTTGAAAAGATGGAACAATTTTCCCCTTAGCACAGGAGGCAGTGCACATGCAGGTGAGTCTGGTCCCTGGTCTTACACTCGTCCGTGTTTCTCCAGTGCTCCTTGGTGTCTGCAGGGCCGTGAGATGCTGCAGCACTCAAGAAGTGGGTGCACCCTCTATATTTGCGTTGTGCAGTGCACGTCTCTCCCTATGAACAAATCTATAAACACAGCTCCCAGACCTACTACACTCTCTGCTTTAGCTTTTTTCCGGTTTATTCTGAGTCATCCTGCAGCTATTAACAGAACAAAATCTAGCAGATGGCTTTTTCTTCAAGATTAAGGAGCCCCACTAACATATTTAGATAGTTAATAAGATTATTTTCTTCAGTTTAGATTTATCTTCCACAGCTTTTGCATTTTATTGGGAATAATTTTTGACCTTAGATTACTTTCATTTGGTAATAGCAAGAATAAAGAAGCAAGTAGAAGCTGCTGACTGTATTTTCTTCTGAGCTTGTACTTAAAAATTTAGCAGATGTTCTGGAATATACAGTTGAGTGTCTTGTCTGGATCAATTCTTTCAATTCCAGGAGCAGAGAAAGTGTGGAAGATGTGTCACTTGAATTATGATAACATTATATTTTTCCAGCTGAGATTTTTTTCTTTAAATCCAATTTACACAGCAAAATTAGCATAAAAGTATTGACACTCTTCTGGAAATCCATTAAAAGAGTGTCTCTGATCAAGTCAAGTGCTGAAGAGTCCCAATATAGAAAGTGTTGGGATACCATGGTGATTGTATCTATAAAAATCTATACCCTGTCAGATTTCAGGGATTAAGAGCAAACACACTCTGCGGTATACCTTATGAAAAGTCATTAGTAGGAAAAAAAGACTACAGCACATAAGTACTGTGATTTTCTTCATGAGTCTGAACTCAATCCACCATGCCAGTTGTTTTGAGTGTCACCAGGGTTTGACAGTAGAGACCAAAAGCTGAACAGAAGCTCCAACAAACCTATACTAATTTCTGGAAGGCTTATAATGCAGTGCTGGAGAATAAGGCTAATTTTTTCTATGTGTCTGATCTGTCATTTCGTCAAGGTTCATTGCTGTGAAACTCAGTGAACTCCTTGAAGCAATATGAAGTGTGGCAGCTGCAAGGAAGCCCTGGCCTTTAAACTCAAGCTCCCTGCTATCAGTGAGCCAACCTGATAAGGGCCACATAAAATTTAGATATGGGTTCCCCTTTATGTACCAGGCCAACCAGAAGCTTGATCCAGAAGTTCACTTCTCTCATAAAACAATCCTTCCTCTAATTTTTAACCTAAATTTATTTGTCTGGTTTACATTTTTTTTGGTGTTAGTCTCTCTTGCAGTTTATATGATTCTTCTACCTCCACACTGGTTCTCTTTCCTTCTGACACCATCCTGCTTCATCTTCCTACACCATCCCTTAGTTCCTTCGTTCTGTAAAAAAATCACTTGTAATTCCTTTCCACATCACAGCTTTCATTTTGGTAAAATGAGTAAGTCATGCTCTTTGAGTGCTGTCTGTAAAGCCAACCTTTCTCATTTCCCTGTTCATGCTAGGAAATGTTCTCTCCTGCTTTTGCAATTTTAACTCCTCTTCTTTTTGAGTGAGAATAGCTAGAACTTTATGGAGTTTCCAGATGAAATCTTCTGAGTGCATTATAAAATGGCATTAATATTTTCTGAGCCTCTGCAAATACTTTTATTGATACACTCTACCACCATACAATTTTTTTCTTTTTTTTTTATTTAATGTTATATCTCTGGGGTGAGAGAGATTGTTACATCTGTCTTTTGCCGCCGTTTGTGTTATGTGCAGTTCAGTAGGTGCTTAGGCCCTACTGTAAAGTTTAATAATAAGTTTTATTAGTAGTATCTATGAAATGCATCTCTCATTACTTGAGAATGTTGGTGATATGCTTTATTAATCCTTGGTTACCTCATTTCTCTCTATATTTTCAGTTCATTTGCTTCTTCTTGCATGTGTTCATTTTAGTGTTTTTACTTCTCTGCTGTGGCTACCCTTCAGGAAACACAAAACAATTTACAAATCTTACTGTTGCATATTTAAATCTTGGTGTAATGTAACTGGGAGGGTTACTCTCCATATAATCAAGTATACAGATTTTTTACAGGAACTATAGAAACAGTAGTCAGCATTGTAGTACATTAGAAATAGAATTACAGAACTGTAGAATCATTTAGGTAGGAAAAGACTTTTAAGACCATCAAATTCAACCATCAGCTGATCAGCATCACCACATTCACTATTAAACCATGTTCTCAAGTGTCATATCCACGTGTTTTTTGAGTGTTTCCAGGAATGATGAATCCACCACTTTCCTGTATAGTCCGTTCCAATGCTTGACAACCCTTTGTGTGTAAAAATTTTTCCTACTATCTAACCTAAATCTCCCCAGGTGCAACTTGAGGCCATTTTCTCTCATCCTATTACTTGTTACCTGTGACAAAAGACTGACCCCCACATGTCTACTACCTCCTTTCAGGTACTTGCAGAGAGCATAAGGACCTCCTTTTACCTCTATTTCTCCAGGCTAAACAACCCCAGATCCTTCAGTCTCTCTTTGCAGAACTCGTGCTCCAGACCCTTCCCCAGCTCCGTTGCCCTTCTCTGGACACGCTCCAGCCCCTCAATGTCTTTCTTGCAGTGAGGGGCCCAGAACTGACCACAGGATTGGAGCTGTGGCCTCAGCAGTGCCGAGTACAGGGGGACGGTCACTGCCCTGGTCCTGCTGGCCACACCATTGCTGATCCAGGCCAGGATGCCTTTGGCCTTAATAAAAGTAATATTCATAATAAACTCTAATGAGGCTTCTATTTCGATGACAACATATTTCTTAGACCCAATATAATTTAATTTATGCAATGACTCATAAAGAAAAGTGTCTGTATTGTTATATAGACTGTATAGATTGCAACAGTATACAAAAAGGAAAAGAGAGAAAGTCAGAATCTTACTAGACTTTCTGTTATGATAAAACAGATTTTTATTGTATCTAAAGTGTGTTTTTATGACTTTAAATTCAAGATGAGTGAAGACTGAGACATATAAATGCATACATTTTATTTTATACAACCATAGCAGTGTGATTTAATGATTGTAAGTTGCATAGAGTATTTCTTAGTTTACTTAATATGTGTTATGTACAAAGAATGTATTTACCTAACCTGAAAAGGAATAAGTCTCAAAATCTATTGCTACATTTAACACTTGAATCACAATTGTTTCTAGAACCTTACACTATCCTAACCCTAGCAGACCAGGGACCTCATTTTAAGGGAACTAAATGCAGGAAAGATCAAGACTGGAGTCTATCTGGTATGAATGCTGTTCTTGCCATTGCAAGGTTAGAGAACTGAGCATTGCTGACTGCACAGGGTTTCTCAAAGAAGATCATAGAGTCATAGAATGGTTTGGGCTGGAAGTGACCTAAAATATAATGTTCCAAACCCCCTGCCATGGGCAGGGACACCTCCCATTAGACCCAGTTGCTCAAAGCTGGCTCAAAGCCTCAGCCAGCCTGGCCTTGAACCCTTCCAGGGGTGGGACATCCACAACTTTTCTGGGCAACCCGTTTCAGTACGTCACTACCCTCTGAGTAAATTATTCCTATCATCTAATCTCAATCTCTCTTTGTTTAAAATCATTAGTCGTTGTCCTGTCACTATCTGCCCATGTAAAAAGCCACTCCCCTTCTATTTTATAAGCCCCATTCAGGCACTGGAAAGCTATAATCAGGTTTTCCTGAAGCGTTCTCTCCTCTGTGCTGAACAATCCCAGCTCTCTCAACCTCTCTTCATAGGCGAGGTCTCATAGGAAACTCCAACAGCTCCATGTCCTCCCTGTGCTGGGACCCCAGAGCTGGATGCAGCACTGCAGGTGGGGTCTCACCAGAGCGGAGCAGAGGGGCAGAATCCCCTCCCTGGCCCTGCTGCCCACGCTGCTTTGGGTGCAGCCCAGGACACCACTGGCTTTCTGGGCTGCAATCGCACACTTTTGGTTCATGTCCAGCCTCTCATCCACTGGCACCCCCAAGTGCTTCTCTGCAAGTCTGGTCTCAAATAGTTCTTCTTCCAGCCTGTAGTCATCACAGCATGTGATATTTTGATGCCTTCTATTAATGAGGTTAAGAAACCCTTATGCAGTATTTCTGAACTTGGGGGAAGTAATTTGCAATTTCCAACTTTTTAAAAATCATGGCTACTGAGGCTATTTGGTAGACCAGTACAAATATTAGCCAGTCGAATTTTCCACCTACAAGTTTCTCCTTGAAAAAAAAGTGACTCTGTTTACTGACAATGTTAAAACATTGAAAATGAAAAAAGGAAATATTGTGGCCACAGATAAGTGATTATAGTAACAATTTTGAATGAATCTGCTGGTTTGTTTATTATTCATGTGTAGCTTTTTTGTGTTAGAAGTAGATTAAAAGTAGTCTCAGGAGAACTACCTTTTTGTTTGGTTTTGTATAATGCATAGCACAGAAGGATCTGTGTAGAACTGGATAAGTAGCCTGGATTGTTGCCTGGACTAGGAATAAGTTGGCAGAAAAGAATATTTTCTATTCATCTTTTGCCCTTTTTCAGCCAGCATGGTGTTGCCTTTAAAAGCGTATGTCTTTGAAGAATATGTCCTATGTCTTTAAAGAATTGTTGTGGGGGAAAGAGGAAAAAAAAAACAATTTAATCACTAAATAACTGAAAAAGAAGATCCAAATTAAACACAGAGACATACAAAGCAGTACTTTGTCATAAATATGGTAGTCGCAGTCATTGCTGTGGTGATCTGGGGTCATCACGCCCACATTTTTTATTAGTGTCCACCTATAAAATTTAGAGGTGCAATTAAAGAGCAGTCCAATTTATGTCAGACTGATCTAGAAAGAGAAAATCTGCAAATATATAATTTCACAGGTTACCTATATGAGAACTACAAAAGAACAAAGCAAATCCAAATTTTATTCTGGAATATGTCACTTGAATATTATTTAAAGAAATAATGTGATGTGGCTTCTATGTATCCAGAGTAGAGTCTGATTGGAAAAATATTTGGTCAGAAGTTTTTTTGAGTTGTCAGAGCATAAAGGGATTTTCTTCTAATCATTCCAATTTTGGGTATTTTCATGTGAGCGTGTCTGGGCTGTACTGTGTGGTAGCTCCTGAACTTGATAGCAGAACCCACCTCAGAGGAATTGAACCCTTCTCTGGAATTGCTGTGTTATTGCCTTACATTTAATACAGGTGTTCTTAAATTTGCACCCAGTAAGAAGAAAATCAAACCATAAAACATCTCAGTAAGCACTGAAGTAGGATTCTTTCCCTGTTCTGGTCTTTGAAAAGTAAAACAATGCATATTCATATAGTGAGAGCGAAGGCAAAATTTCCTAGCACTCTGAAAAAGATGCAAATTGAGTTGGCTGTCAGATCAATTTGATTTGGGATGAAATAACAACATGATCAACCCATCATATATGAAGGAAGCTTAATTTCTTCTCAAACACCATTCTGTCAGGACACATATGGCCTTCCATGAGCTTAGGGGCTTTACTGACTCTAGGTATAATAGCGCATATATAGTTAGGTGCTAAATATGTGTTAAATTTTTACATGCCCTCTTAGAAGACGAACAAAATTTTTCTGTGGTAGGTATTGCATTTTCTGGCACTACAGCAAATTTCTCTGTAATCTGTTTCTTAATCATTGTTCTTTGCTTTGTTTATAGAAAATAGATGTAACATTTTCCAGTGTTGCTAAATTGCTCTGGTAAGTCTGATTCATGATGAGCAAATTCATAAGCATCTCAACAAGTTTTTTGACAAGTAAAATGTTTTTAAGACCTCTGAATGCTCATATTCTACATAGAATTTCAGCATGTGAACTACCTTAAGTGACTTCGAAAGCTGACCACTCTAATATGCCTTCCTGAAGCCGGTTACAGAATACCAGTTTCTCTGAAGGGCATCAATTCAGAGAATGACAATTACATGACCCCTTGCGACAAAAGCCTCTGTGCTAACACACACTATTGACTTATGAAATATTTGGTAATAGGGATTTTGACTGAAAATGGGGAAAATATTTTTGAGAGGAGGATAAATATTTAACTTTTAGAGTCAAGTGCGTGATACCGCAAAGAACTTTTTCTTTGACAGTGCACATTAACTGAATCTAATAGAATTCAGCTCAGCCAGGCAAAAAAAGAACTAGACAGAAAGAGAGGTTAGATAACATAGGTGGTTGGATATAGCAAACATAAGCCTTTGTACAAGGCAGGCTTTATAAAAAGTCCTGTTCAGTATTAACTTACTGGAAAGATGAAAAGCAATGAGGAAGTTGAATGTGCATTGTCTGTGAATGCAGCTGTCAAAACTGAAGATTCGAAAAGGGATGAAGAGTACAGTTTGGTAATGCAATGTGGAAAGAGAAAATTTGCTAGCAAAGAAGGTTAAAATTGATTCATTACTTTGCATTGCATTTCAGCAATATGTAGGAGTTAATGGCCAGAGAGATATAAAATTATGCAATCAGAGATATAGTCATAAAAACACAACTGCCTTCAGTTCTTCATGACATTGACACAGCAACTTTGTTGCTATTGAAATGACAGAAAATTATCTGGTTGAAAAATCCATAAGACTTTTTCTGCAATAGTTGTGAACAGTTAACAGTTTTTCTATATTGTTAAATGTCTTTGTTGTTTTCTGACCTCAGTACAGCTTGCATGAATGTGAAGCTTCATCCAAGCAAGCACTTTGTAAAGGACTTTTTTTGTCATTAATATGATGTTGTATGGATTTTTGAATTTAAAAAATGAATGATGGAGTAACCATTAAACGTGTGTATATCGCCAAAGAATGAAAGAAATGTCAAAACCCTAAGTCCACAATACTGGCATATGAAGTAGCAGGTATTGTGCTGGTTAACTCAGAGCTCAGTAAATATTCAAGGGACATACTGGCTGTCAGCGAAATGATCTGGCTGCTTCCTTCCTTGGCATTAATACAGAGCCAAGGGTAGGTTATCAGCCACCATAAAATACGTGATTCAGAAGTTTTCCAAATGAACGGCAATGAGATGAAACACTTTATACTTATAACTCTTTAAACAACTAAGTTATAAACTAAAATTATTTCATATATTCAGGAAAACATTAAGGATATAATGTTAAAGTCAAGGATCAATGTTTCTTAAGAGTGATCAATCATCCTAGTTTCATTTCATGACCACTTCGCTATCAATCAGGAATTCACCACACAGGAACTCAGGTCGTGCCATTTGATGATCAGAGACTGGGGTGGTGAAGATGAAGAAAGACAAAGCATACAAAAAGCAGGTGTGATAAGACACAGCAATAGCTGAAAATGAATGAAGCAAAAAAAGTCTACTCTTTTAGTGAAAAATGTAGGCATATTACAAGAACAGTCATCATTGCTGTCTGTAATTAGACATATATTTAGCTAGTTTAGCAGACACTTCCCATTATCTTTTGTCATTTGTGTTGAAACTTTAATCGCTCGGGCTGGAATTTTCTACACCATGACAGTAGCTTTAGGCCATATAGATTTGTATCTTCCTTAAATGTCAGGTAACACCACTGAAAAGTTTCTTTAAATAAAAACAAGTGGGAGAAAAGAAACAGTATTTTTTAAATTATGTTTTAAAAAATCAGAACTACTACTTTTAAGAACTGCTAAAGTTTTGAAGCTAAAACTTGAAATCTGTTATATTAGATGGGTCTTTATTTGGTTGAGGATTATTCTGGGTAGATTACCAGCACAAGAAAGATTTAAGATTAAAAAAGCGGTTCTTTCAAAAGTTCCTTCTGAGATAGATGGGAATAGAGGTTTCTTTAACTATTGCAAGGGGTCCCTGAAACTAGTTTACTCTTGGTAATATTTTTTCCTTCCAGCATGAATTGAATACCTGAAGGAATTTCTGCAGAAGTCTAAAGCCCTCAGAGCCATGGAGAGTAAAGCATGGAAGAGAATATGACCAGGTTTCATATAGCATTCACAACTATGAAATGTAAGACAAAACATACCATCTCTCTCAGTTCTTTGATAAAGATATTTTATCATCAGGAGTGAATAGAGATTCCATTTAGCCTGTCCAGAAATATCTGTCTGAAGAGTGAGGGGAAGAGATCAGAGAGGAGGCAGTTTTCAGTGGCTTGTCTGGATAAAGTTTTATTTCTATGTCTGAAATTGGTTTTGATAAGAAACATGGGATGTATTGCAGATTTTAGATTTAAATTAGCTGATGTACAAATTTTTTAATGTTCTTTTCGTGATATATGATGATATATGATATATGACGCCTTACAGGATTTTAAGGTTGCATATTCATTGTTACAGAGAAGAGGAAAATTATACGGAAAAAGCAGTATTCCCTTTCTGAAGAGAGACAGTAAGTGAAACTTGGAAAGGATAATGAATAGCAGAGGTATTAATGTCACAGAAAAGTCATCCAAGTTGGATTAAAGCAGGAACTCCATCTGTACCTGAGTTGGGAGGAAGCAGAATAAAGGAAGAATTCCAGCTCTGATGCAGCAAAGCGAGGATGACATGGGAATATGTGGTCAAAAGCTTTCTGACTTGAAAGCACCCCAGAAAGTACATTCTGCATAGCATGTCCTCAAATATGTTGTAATTGCATATTTCACTTTCACTTGTAACCTCTTTATTGCCAAACTCATAATCGTTCCTGTCCAAACCTTTTCCTAAAACACTTACAAATACACCAGGGCTCAGCTGCACTGAACAGCCTAATACCACAGGACAAGATTGATGAGGAGGAAAACAGAGATCTGATGTGTTGCAAGGAAACAACAGATGAATATATAGAAAGAAATACTGTCATTCTGGAGATAATACAGATTCAAAGATGGGCTTGTAGAGCTCAGAGTCTGGGAAAGAAGGCATTGACTGAAATATACCGAGCCATAGTCTGCAGAGATATGTCTGGATGCTTGAGGCACAAAGCACATGGAGTTCAGGAAGGGAAAGACTTTGCTTTGTGTGATCGCTTCTGAGGTTGCTTACAGACATTGCTCTGAATTCCAAGGGTGCAGTACACTTGTTTTTCTATTAAACTAAGTGAATTGGTCAAGTAGCTGAAAAAGAGGATCCCTGATATATACTTTCAAACCAAAGTGTTCACAATAGGTGAAAACAGTCATTTTAGCATAGGCTTTTGGCAGTTTTGTTCTTCAGCTATAAAATGAAGTTGATCCTGTGGTCTAAACTCGCAGGTGTTCTGTGAAGCTGAATTGGCTAACACCTTTGACACACTTACATGGTGAAAAAACCAGGAAGAAAATAATTGTTAGCAATACAAATTCCAAAAATTGGTTAAACAGACATATGAACACACATTGGGTTGAAAGATCAAAGCGGTTATTGAGAAGATATTAATGAAGAAGGAACTGTGAGAAAAACAAATGAAAAATATCTGTGTCAGATCTGTATCAAAGGTAAGCATAAAGAGGTGAATTACGAAGACATGTGTTATATATATAGTTATAGTTACCTCCCCTATTCTATTCTGTTGAATTTAAGGCACAAGTACTTAAAAACACACAGGCCCTTCTTTTTTCGTGTGAAATCAAATGCTTTTCTGGAACCTAATTCCAAAATTGTGTATATTAATAAAAATTGAATGAGAGAGAATATGCTCCCCAAAAACCACCAGAACAGGTGGAGATGCCTGAAGGAAGCTGCAGGGGTGGGGAGGAGTTGGAAGTGTCAGAAATGAAGGAGTGAAGTTGAGCCTGGAAAGAAGAGGGAGTGGGAGGAATATGCTTTTGGGTTTTGGTGTATAGGGTTTTTTTGGTTTTGTTTAGTTTTGGTGTGGTTTTTTTTGGGGTGGTTAGTTGGTTGGTTGGGGGTTTGGGGGTTTATTTGTTAGTTTTTTTTCCTCAGTATCATTCTCTATTTGTGATTGGCAATAGATTAACTTAATCTTTTCCAAGCTGAGTCTGCTTTGCCTTTGATGATAATTAGTGGGTGATGTCTGTGTTCTTATCTTAGCCCATGAGTTTTTTTAATGTAATTTTGTCCTCTTGTTCTGTTGAGGAGGGGGAGCAAGGGAGTGGTTTGGTGGGCACCTGGCAGCCAGCCAAGGTTGCCACCACAAGAGCTCTGAGCTTTTCCTCTCGAAGAAGGGATTGATTTTGCCTAATACAACTTTGGAAAAGGATGGTATGAATTACAGAAACAAAATATTTTTACTTGAAATGTCAAAAATGTTGAAACTTCTGTTGTGTAGGTATTGTATCTATTGAGATCAGAAATGTGGGTCTACAGTGGAACTGGAAAACTCTAGAAAGTCAATGTGTACAGATATTCTGTCTCTTGAAAGCAGGAGAATTACAAATGAATGCTTATAGTGCTATTAAGTAAATGATTGAAAATAGCCACAACTTAATGAAGAGGCAGATTAGGGGGAAGACATATCACTTTTACACACTATTCCCCACCTGCTTGAATTTCTTCTTCTGTTTTTTGCCAGATACCAGTGAGTAGCTCTGCCCATTTTCTTGAGAATGAAAACTGCTTTGTGAAAATTTAGAACCAAGTGTGAGAAATGTTTACAATAAACAGTATAATTTCGCTGTCACATTTATGAAAGGATAGCAGAGTATGTGGATGCATCATCACAAATACTGCTTTAGCATTTTATTCAGACACAGGATTTTCACAGTTTGCAGAATCAGGAATAGAGCAAATTAATGTCAAAAGTTTCCCAGAACCTCTAGAGAGATGGATTGGTGTCGCTAGCATATTAAGGAAAACATCTCAGAATCAAGAAGTAGTCTCCCTGTATGGTGGATGAAACATTACAAAAGAAGGCTGCAAAATATCTCCATCTAAGGTGACTACCACCAATAATAATGCATTATTAGCAATGAAGAAAGATAGGATTTCTAAAGGTGAATAAATTAATGCTTTTCTTTCTGATAGAAACTTTTAAGTGGAACACTTTACAGCTTTCTGATGAAGGGAATAGTACTTACAGGTGTGTAGGGGCATACCCAGTCTACATTTGCTAAATTGCAGGTACAATGTTAAAAATTGCTCCAAGAGGGAGAGAAAATGTAGTTTGATGCATTGTGAGAGATATATTTAGTCCTAACATTTGATATGAATTTGCTAGCTTTTGAGTGGTGATCATAGAAAATGATTTTTGGGAGTGCAGAGCAGTCAGTCAGTCAGAAATAAGGATCAGAGATGCCTGAGAAGAAAAATTCTCCATTGATGGCAAATTTTGTCACTGTTAGGTTTCTTTCTCATCTTCTAAATACTCTCTGCAAGAGAAAAAATCAATTCTTTGAAAATATTTTCTACCATGCCTTACATTTAACTCTTTTTAGTGAGGCTAGTGAAGTTTACCACAAAAAACCCCAGGATATTATTTATTCCAGGAGTTGTTTGTGGTGGTAGTGTTTTTGTGTTGTTGTTGGGGTTGTTTGTTTGGTTGGTTTGTTTGTTTGGTTGTTTGGGTTATTTTTGTTTGTTTGTGGGGGTTTTTTGGGTTCTTTTTTTTCTGCTTAAATGATATGGAAAGCCTGCAGAAAAGTGCTAATGGATGTTGAATATGTATTTCCTTTTTCAGGTGCAGGGACCAGAAAATACATCTATCCTGTCCTGTGAACCATGTATTACAAGAGGTAATACATGTTTCTATATATAATATTATTTTTGATAATAGAAGACTTAAAAAGTGGTTGCATATGTTCATATAAAGTTATATGTTCCATTTTGTTTTGCAAGGAACATTTTCCTTGCTAGGTTATCTTCAGCCTTTTCAATCTAATTTTGTCTCCAGCTTGAACAAAAAAATGCTGGCCGAGAGTGAAGGATCTGTTGGTAGTTACAGTTCAGGAATCTCACAGAATCTCAGAACAGGTCAGACTGGAAGGAACCACAGGGGGTCATCTGGTCCAACCTCCCTGCTCAAGCTGGGACATCCTAGGGCACAGGACACAGGATTGTGTCCAGATGGTTGTTGATTAACTCCAGTGAGGGAGATTCCACAACCTCTCTGGGCAACTGTTCCAGGCCTCAGTCACCCACAGAGTAAAAAAGTTCTTCCTCATGTTCAGGTGAAACTTCTGTGCAACAGTTTCTACCCATTGCCTCTTTTCCCAATTGCTTGGCACCACTAGGAAGAGCCTGACTCCATCCTCTTGACACCCTCCCTTTGGATACTTGTACACACTGATAAGTTCCTTCTCAGTCATCTCTTCTTGAGGCTGAACAGGCCCAGCTCCCTCAGCCTGTCCTCATAACAGAGATTCTCCAACCCCTTAATCACCTTCATTGCCCTCTGCTAGACCCTCTCCAGGAGCTCCATGTACTGAGGAGCCCAGCACTGGACACAGCACTCCAGATGTGCCTCACCAGGGCTGAGTAGAGGGGCAGGATCTCCTCCCTTGACCTGCTGGCAAAGCTCTTCCTAATGCACCCCAGGATCCCATTGGCCTTCTTGGCCACAAGGACACTGCTGGCTCATGGCCTACCAGGACCCCCAGGTCCTTCTCTGCAGAGCTGCTTTCCAGCAGGTCAGCCCCCAGCCTGTGCTGGTGCAAGGGGTTATTATTCTCCAGGTGCAGGAGCCTGCATTTGCCTTTGCTGAACTGCATTAGGTTTCCTCCTGCTCAACTCTCAAGCCTGCCCAGGTTAAATTTCAGATGCTGTCACATGCAGAAATTGCAGTATTCAGACGTAAGGGCAAGCCGAGCCCAGCCCAGTGAAATCTCTCTCCACCAACAGAAGATGTTTTATAATAGAAAGGTCACTGAAAGGTATGTGCTTCTTCACAGGCCCCAGAAATACTATCATGTTGTAATACCACGTTACTAGATTTGTTTCTTATTTGTCAAATAAGCCCAGTAATGGAAAACTTTAGCTCAAAGAAACTAAGCAACTGCAAAGTGATCAAAACAGTCCAGGCAAAACCTGCAGTTGTCTTCCCAGAAACATCTTGTTTACTTAGTTCATCACAAAAGTGGTTGTCTGTCACGTACATCACATAGGTGAAGGTACTGACTGTGGTTCTCTAGGCTAAATAAACACAAGCATAGAGCAGAATGTCACCAGCAGAATAGATAGAATTCAACTCTCTTTCAATATGGAATCAAGTCTCAGGACACAGCTGATGAAAGAATAATTGAAAAATAAAAAGGATATGTTCTGGTGCAGGAGTGGCAGGAAATACTTTTTCCTCTGCAGGAAGAAATAAAACAGATTTCAGAAATGTCCCAGTACAACAGAGGGATAAACCCAAGTTTTTTATAAATAATAATAATTGCAAGATAGACCAGACCTGCTAGATGAATTTGAAGGGTATATTTGCCTTGAGTGTCTGAAATCCAAATAGACCTTACAGTTCTTTTATTGAGCTAGTCTAAACCCTTCATCTTGGCCCTATTGGTGACTTTGGGGTGGTGCTTTCAGGCTCTCTTTAAGCTGCACAAATGTTCACTGCAGCAGAGGTTTGTTCAGTTACTGAACATTCGTGGTTTCAACCAATCATACTGCAAGCCCTGTCCCCAAAGAGGGAGCTTTGGATAACTTTGAAATTTGTATAAATTATTTTTTAGACAGAAACAGAAAAAACATTGCCTGTAAGTAATTGACATTGTCCCTCTGAAAGTGAAGTTTCGAACTTTCAGTTCAAGTGACAGAACAGCCACTACAAACAAGAATTTTAGCTATACATGTTCTACAGCTGGACCTTATATGGAAGCAGAATGCCATGCATTGGTAAAAAAATATTTTCTTTATGACATCTCACACAAATCTATATTTGACTACATAGAAAACAACCTCAAATAAGAGAAACACCTTATGTGGAAGTTCTATTTTACTTTATTTTCATGAAATGAGGGTGGTTTTTTACTTGCTTATACTCAGATGCCTCTGTTCTTATTATTCAAACTGTTTATAAGCCAAAAATGGTAGAACCTGAAACAAAGAAGAAATAGGCAAATCAAAAGGAAAAAAATATAAAAGAAAACTTCCACACAATGTTGTCTTAATTATGTTTTTGCTAACAGTAGAGACAATTTTTCCACTCAGTTCAAAGGAATCAGAATTAGGAACAGTTTAAGAGTCCTTGAAAATCCCAGGTTACGGACACTACAATTGGTTTTTACCCAGATCAAGAAATATGTGTTTTTTAGGGAACAGGCAGCAGAGCAGGAAACACACAATCAAAAAGTGCTAATAGCCACTGAAGTCTGTAACATTCCTCAGAGATGAAAATTATGAGTGAAAAAAAAATTGTTATCTACACAAAGAATTACATTTTATTAGCATGCATAAACATATTCTGCTTTCTACAGAATAAATCCTAAATCCTTGGGAAAATGCAATGTATCAAAACCAGAAGTGCTGCTTTGCAAGAGAAACATTTTTTTTTTTTTTTGTTTTTGTTCTCATAGCACCCTTCCCTTCCCTTTAGCAGCCTACTTTTTGGCTGGGTATTGTATTTTGCTTTATTTTTCCTTGCCTTTTTGATTCCCTGGATCGGAATAAAATAAAGCCAGTCCGTGCTGTACTTGAATGCTGAGCTCCATGGACTGTTCCAGCAGTCTATCTTTGATGCCCTATTTACGTAGTATTGCCATTGATTGCTCTAATTGTTTGATCCTGGTGCATCCATTTTAGGTTTAGCAAGCTATGATTTTATAGTAATTGAATTCAATTCATTTAATTTGTAACTCTGAGGGCTCGGTGTGTTCCGTATGCCTGTAAAATGCCTTTGTGTATTAGGACTGATGCATTCTTAGGGATTATTTAATCCAGTGAGTCATGTTAGTTTTCAGACTATTGCCATTGTGATAAGGCAGGTCATACACAGAGGTAGTTGGGATGGATCCTTAGGGATCAAGCTAATAGTAGGTCAGTAGCTCGTGTCTAACACATCACATGATCTGATGTGATGGCTGTGTTTCAAAAGCCAGTTATTGGTAACTGATTCCTCACAGAATAAAACAGAAACAAGAGCTGTACAGGCACAGAGGACCTCTGAAGATCATTGGAAACCAAATACTATTGGAAGCCTGTGAAATCCAGTGTAGATTGTGTTGAATAAATTTCCTTAAAACAGTGTTTTTTACACCTTTTCACATCAAGAACAACCCATCCACCCTCCCTAGAAGGTTTAATTTCATTTTTGATAGGAACCACTGCAAGCTGTAGTTATAGCTAAGGACCTTCACCAGAAAAGTAAAATTATTGTACCAGCTTTTAAAGCCAGTTTTGTACTTTGGAAAAATAGATGCTGTGGCATCTGATAGGGGATACATCAGAGAAATTTTTAGTAACATTTGTTCCATGAAGATAACAGCAGCACAGCACTTCCTTGTCTAATTGCATTTCTGATATATATATAAACCCAACGTGTATTTATAGATCTTACACAATGGCATTCCGCCCTCCCTCTTGATGTTTTATCCTTAACCAATGAAGTCTTCACTGCAGCAAAATTTGCCAGAAAAAAATTAAGTCTAGTTTTTTCTGTTCTGAACTAAATAAAGGAAACCAACTTCCCCACCTGCTGTGGCTGGCTGAATACAGAGAGAAAAGCAGTGTTAATTCAAAACAAAATCACACAGTGAAATCCATTCACAGCTATTCTCATGTTGTGCTTGCTTTCCACAAGGAACTAAAAACATCTGTCTGAAGCAAATTTTCTTTCTGAGGGGGTGCCTTTGTAAACGCGGTTTCATTGGGAACACACCTGCCATTCCGTGAGCAAATATGTACTCTGATCTCCCATGGATCTTGCCTTCCACCATGGCTTCCAAAGTATCTGGGGTGTGTGTCAGCTCTGCATATTACTAAATCCTCACTAGGGCATGTCAGATGAAATAAATAATCTTTTTGTAATGCTAGAAATCTCTGCTTGCTAGCGTAAAGCTACGATTATCCCATATAAAGAGGCTGATTTTCCACAATTTTTTATCCATTTCCAAATAACTGCATTACCTCACATTTCCATGTGAGGCAAGAACTCACAGATGCTGATTTATAAACACTGTGACATTCAGAATGAAAGGTAAGAGTACTTCTACTGACCCAAATGACAATATTTCTGATTTCTGTGAAGCCCAGTTCAATTATTTTAAGGATCAATGGCCCCATTAACACAAGAGAGAAAGTAGAGCTGGACATTATGATTATTTTTAACTCTCTGTCTTATCCATAATAAGTGTGGCAAAACATGAGATAACTTTGACCTTTCACCTGATCCTCCAAAGCATTCTTCAGGCTTCTTAGAAGTTGAATTCTTCTTACTTAAACTTGAAATAGATAACTTTATTATGTCTTTTGTATATATTTCAAACTTCAGCTTTGACCCTGAAAGTACAGAATTACAGAAGTGTGTGTCTTCATGCAGATAATGCCTATTAACCTCATAATTTTACCCCAGAAGATTTAGTTCCTGCTTTTTTTAAAATCATGCAAAAATTTGATTATTGTCTGTAAAGATGAGATTTCACCTTGTATCCAAGTTTTAAATGACAACAAAAGGTCTTCTAGAATTTCTTCATAAATATCTCTTTAATGAAGCATCCAGATATCTATATCCTTTTCCTACATCTTCCAGAAAGAGTGGT
This sequence comes from Struthidea cinerea, assembly GCA_013397865.1. Classification (NCBI taxonomy): domain Eukaryota; kingdom Metazoa; phylum Chordata; class Aves; order Passeriformes; family Corcoracidae; genus Struthidea; species Struthidea cinerea. The sequence goes on along the minus strand of VZTI01004955.1, from coordinate 125,083 downwards.
TGAGGATAGACTGCCATAGCCTCAGACTGTAGTTTGATGTTCTTTCTAAATGTGGACCCATGACCCATTTTCATGTGCACTTCTACTTCTCCATTTTTGGGGAAGGGACAGAAAGCAGAAACTTCTCCATTTTTGCATTTGCTAAATCTATTTTTCTAGTGGCATATATTAGGATCTTTCATATGTTGATATCATACCCAAACACCTCAGATCTTCAAAATGAAAGTCTTAATCTCACAATGCTACAGTGATGAACTAAGGAATTATACTCATTTTGATAGAAAGGGGAAAAAGAAGCATGAAATATAAGTACATTTTGCAAGATAATATCAAGTGAACCTGTCACCCAGGAAGAGCAAAAACTCAGTTCTCCCTAATCTGTGCCTATTATCAGGGTCACAGGATGATCACTGAAGCTGCAGGCAAACTGCTGCTCAAGATTACTGATCCTAGGGAATGTCTTAATAATGTGCTCACTTGCAAGATAACTTTACCATCAGAGCTCTGGTAAACTGTAATAAAAAACATTTTCACGCAGTTCCATCTCTGTTTTGTATCCGCGACTGCATTATCCCAAGCCGATCATATTACACGTCAGTCAAGACATTGTACTTTTCAGTGATGGGAAACCATTTCCAGTGATTGATTCCTGAGACACCAGTCCCCAGCCAGTGAGATACTAATAAAAGGAAGGGAGGAACCAAGTGGGTTCTAGGTGCACTGCTGATCTCCTTACTGCAGGCTGTATCAGGGTGATGCTGTTCCAAGAAGGCAAAAGCAAAAAAAATTTAAAGATGGACCTCTGCCATTTCCCTTTGTTGTGTTTGCCTCTGGCTTTGCACAGCATTTGGAAGAGAGTGGTAATGCACGTGATCCAAGATGAAGAGGTGAGATAGTGAAAGGAAACAATCAGCAGGAGAAACAAGAAAGGAAGGTGGATTGACCCTCTACAATTTTTTTTCATCATTTTAAGTGATAATGGTATCAGGCATAGCAATCTTTCTGAAAATATCTTGCTTTTGGTTATCCTGGTGCACATTCAGCACACGATGTCTGTGATTTTCTAGAAATCTATCTGTGAATGTGGATACAGATTTAAATGTTTCTGCTGAAAAAAGAAGAAAGAAAGAAAAAAGAGAAAAAAGGGGAAAAGAAGAAAAAAAATTAAAAGAGGTGTTCATAATACATAAAGTGCTAGTTTACACCTTGATCTGACCTATCTAGGTCAGACGCAAAATTGTGACATCCCAAACCAAATTTTTTGTACACCAAAGGCACTAAACACTGTGAAATATTTTCTTCTTCTTCACTTTTCTTCTCCTTCTTTCGTGGTATTCCACATCTATGCCATAGCTCTTTCTATACATAATTCTATCCCATAGGTGTTTTACCATCCTTCCTCCACATGCACTCATAATATATGTCAATTTTAAGATCAGTAGAGTAACAGAATAGGAAAAAAAGAAATGTGCCATTTGATCCATTGACTTGAAAACAGAAGTCATCTTTTCCAAAAGCTCCCTTGCTGCTCTGTTTGGGTATGCCACATTTAAGGGGTTAAAGGCCTCTGCATACAAGCTGGGAAAGCAGAAATATGTAGCTCCGTGCTGGAAGGAGATAAGGGAGACTGTGAAATGCTAGACAAGAGAGAAAGAAATTTTAGCTGGGAGTAGGTCACTCTTCTTTCATAGAGCAATGGCTATTAATAATTTTCTGCAGCTTACATTTCCCTCTCAGCAGAGTATTTATCTCTCCAGGTTACTGTTGTATAATAGTAAATTCCTAAGGTTTGCTTTTCTGTTAGGTCACAAAGTGCCAGATAGCTATACAGCATGTCCAAATAATTCAACATCTCACAAAAAAAAAAAAGGTTGTAGCAGCTATTAATATGTGTGGCCCTCAAGGCTAACATAGGAAAACTGGAGCCTTTATTATTTTTTTCATTAATTTCTAAGATGTGGGTTTGCTGAGGTGTGAGTGGAGGGTGGTGTAAATTTTTAAACAGTGGCACTCTCAGCAGTTATGCAGAGTTCTGTAAATACAGCTTGTCTCAGAGGACTGTAGTATTTGAACAGAGTACTCCCTTGGAACAGCACAAGAGAACTTTCTATTAATTTGTGGTGCTTAGGGGCATTCAGTACCCGCTCACACCTTCCATGAGAAATCCAGAAGCAAGCCTAGCATCAGCCATCTGCCACACTGGGGACGATCAGGTGGAGTTATCCCTGAAATGCAAAAATTATATCTAGGCAGTTTTGACTTCTCCTCCCTGCTCCATCCCCTCACCCCCCACCTCCTGTCCATGAAGGAAAGGAAAGAGTTAGGATGTATTCTTACGTTTCTTAAGCTGAACGAGACTGAATTAATTGAAACAGACTATCTGAATGCTATCACAGGAGGGAAACCAACAAGCGTTTTCAGTGCTACAGTGCATTATGGATTCAAAGTCCTGTTGACTGCATTCCTGAGATGATCCCACTGCTCCTTTAGGTAGGGGATGGGGAATAACTTGGTCTGAGAAACTCTTACGTGAAAATCACCTTGAAAATCCTGTATGTGTTACACCTTTTAAGATGCATTCTTCACATGTTACATAGAGCATGAGTTTACTTTATGGACAATACATCTGAGTGCTCAGTTTATCCTTCACACTCAGAGTCAGCAGCAAGGACTGGAAAATTCATGTAGAAAGATAAGTTTCATTTGGCTGCAAATTTGTTCTGTTGTAGAAGTTCCTCATATTTTTTAATAGCAGAATATACGTGCTAAGAGCTGTAATAATGTTCTACAGAAGAAAAAACAAATAAAGAGGAAAAGAATGAAGGTAGAAGTAGGGCTGAGAAATGTGATAGGACAGGGAAGGGACAGAGCAAATCTAATAAACCTCAATACAAGGTGAATGGCTGGTCAAAATTTTTAATTGCAGTTGAGATGCTGCCTACATGCTGTGGGAAATAAGAGTAGAAATGGAAGCCATTCAACAAGATTCAAATGAATTCAACAAGATATAATTGTCTTGGGGACAAATAATTTTGAAATAAGTGACACTTTAAGTCATGAATCTGGTGGTAAGGATTTGGGGCATTAGAAAAATCAGGAAAGACAGAGGGAGAGGTGGAGTTGAAGGGTGCCAGAGAAAAATATTGTATGGTAAGTGAATACAGCTTAGGATTGTGGAATAGGTAACTTGGACTGATTTGGACAGCTGAAAGCTTTGAAGAAAAAATGAGAAAAACGTGAAATGGGATAATAAAGAACAGGTTTCAGAAAAAAAGATTAGGCTAGACTGAAAAGTTGTCTTTATTTCAAAAGATAATTGGGTTTTGTATCAGAAATATCTTAAAATATCTAATTGATCTAGATCATTGCATAATTCACCTTTTAATAAAGCTCACAACAATTCCATATGGAGATTTGCTGGGAAAAATTGAGATAAATATGACAGGCTTAAAGTGCATACAGCTAAAAGGAAAAAAAGAAATGGGTAATGCTGAACCGAAAAGTCTTAAGTGCTAAAAGCAAAAATATTAAAGAGTCATTTTCAAGATGCAGGTCCTTTGATGTTGTGATTAATAAACTTCACTCAAAAAGTAGAAATATTCTAATGAGATGTGTTGAATATTTGAAAATGTCAGGTAGTGCTAATATGGGGTAGTAAAAGGATGTTACTCAGAGATAGTTGGCATTAGGATTGATGTAATGTAAATAGAATAGCATATAAAATTATGGAGTATGAAGGACTTTAATTATTAAAGGCTAATAAATGAAATCAAGTAAAGCCCTTGTAATAATCTTAGAGCTTATCAATGGGATGCCATGGGAAGGAAGTGTATCTGAGTGCTTTCATCAGTCATGGGATAATTTGTGTGATGCCATTGTAAAGTGATGGTGAAAAAAGCTAGTAAAAGACTGGGATATGTCAGGGGAGACATTTCCAGTGGAGGAAGGGAGAATATTAATGCGACTGTGGCAGCCTTGGATGAGACCTGATCTGGAATATTGTGTTCAATTCCTCATTCATCGTCAGGCGAGATGAATTTGAAAAAGTGCGAGAAACAGGCTGTTATGATTCTCAGGGGAAGGAAGAGTCTATTTCATGAAAGGACGCTGAAAGAGCTTAGAATTTTAGCAGAACAAAAGCAGAGAAGGGATAAGACTGCTGTCTTTAAATACATCAGGATGGTAAAGCCGGAGACAGGAAGGAAGTGTTTAAGTTAGAGAACAGTATTGGCTCAGGAACAAGTGGGAACAAACTGTCCACGAATAAATTTAAGCTGGAAAGTAAATGAGGGCAAAATGATCTGGTTTTCAATAAAAGAATTTTTGGAAATTGTTTAGATTATATTATTTTTTTTACATTTATTATTTTACAGTATAGCGTAGCACAGCATAGCATGATAAGATTGCTTTCTATAAGAGTGTCATAGGAATTTTGTTCCAGTTCTCTGTTTCTTATTTTGTGTGAATGTGTAAATGCCTGCATGTATAAATATTTAATTTGCAGTAAAACTGGAGGTCATCTGGGATTATTTAAACAGAGATGCAAAAGGCAGGGCAGCTCTATGTATTTACACAATAGTTGGAGTCAGGGATTTTCTGAGCAGATACACTTACCACTCTGAAATGAGGTAAATGTTGCTTTAGAAAAAATATATCTAAGCATCATACCTATAATATTTAGATAAAGTTGTGGATTAAACTGTTGGCATTCTGTTCCTATGCTCAAACCAATTTTGTTGGCTTAGCCAAAGCACAGAAAGAGACATTAAAACTGATAACAAGTAAGGATACAAATACACCTTTGTGGTTCCATAATTTGGTTTTTGTACTATAAAGAAAAGAAAAACCTCTCTGTCTCCAACCAGTTAGGGTTTGGGATTTCTTGGTTTGTGGTTTTGTTTTTTTTTTCCTCTGTAGGATTAACTTTTTATGAGTAAATGGATTTGAGTGGGAAGATGGTAAAGGAATCTATTATTCTAGTCTAGAAGTGATACAACCTACCTGGAAGATAGTGTGGGAGAGTACGTGGTCAGTTTTGGTGGAGAAATACCTCAAAGAATTGTGTTATGATATTAAGCACTCTCAAAATAATACCCAGAGTATGGAACTGAGATAAGAAGAGAGTGAATTATAGGGACCTTAATGTAAAAGTGGAAACCTTAGAAGATAGGCCACAAAATTAGATAATGGAGGAAAAACATCTGCAAAGCCTTCAGAGGCTCACATGCTGGTTTTGTATATGCTGTTTGATAAGGTTTGAGGTGAGGGTGAAGTGTTGAGGGAAGTTTTTCACATTTCCAGTGAAACAGCAGTGACGTTCACAGGAATATGTGTTCAGAGATGGGTCAGTTTTTGTTTTTTTGTAGTGCAACAGGAGCTGATTTTTTGAGAAGATGTCCCAGAAAGATTGGCTGATTTTGTCCTCCCAGTAAAGATAAAAATTTTTTGTGGTTGTTTAGCTGCTTCAACACAGTACTGTTCCTTGGACACGTGTGTTACACAGAAAGAGCATCCTCCGGAGGGTTTAGCATCAAACAGTTGCACAGTCTACCACCTGGTGAGCTGACCTGCTTTTTCTGAGTGCTGTTGCTCAGAGACACAGCAGAAATACGGATCATTGTTTGTGCTCCTCTTTCTCTGCCCTTGAGTTGGATTTTGGTCTCCTGTTGTTTATTCATGCATCCATTCCTCACTGTTTTGTTATATTCAAACAGTATATTAATTTGCCCTTTCAAAATGATCATACCTCAGTTTAAAATTTTAAACAAGAACCGTTTACTTTGCCACCAGTTTTCAATATCATTAACTTTTGCCACGTTACTTAAGTCCTTGTTTCTGTGAAATTTACCATTTTCTGAGATAGTGTCATTTTTCCGAGTATTTTCTTCAACATTGTTTCTGATTGCTCTCAGGCTGCCAAAACTACTATCAGTAATGGATGGGGAAGCTACAGCCATAGTTCTTAGAAAAAAATTTTAGGGCAGGTCATGGTGTTCTATTCGTTTGAAGTGAAATTGGCCTATTCACCATTTACTGCAATACTTTTTGCGTGGATATGATTGGAGACAATTTATGTACATTCATTGACAACCAAGACCATCTTAAAGAGCTCCCGAACCAAGCCCTAGTTTTACCTTTTCTGTTACTTGAATTTGAAAATACAATCCAGTGAAAAGAGGAGATGGGAAGTGGCCCCTTCAGTACAGGTACACCCAGGGTTTTTACCATGTGCCAGCCTGCTCATGGTTCATGCTATCCACCATCATTTTGTATGGTGATTTTATTGAATCAGAATAAAATTCTAGCAGCCTTAGTTTGCAAGTTTCGTTAATAATTTCATGTGAAAATAAAACCAGCACATTTTGGGTTTAGCTGTAGGTTTTATCTTGTTTGCTTTTAACATGTGTGTGTTCAATGCCACACATTGGTCTTGCTTTCCTTTCTTCCTAAGAAAACTCATAAGTTAAAAGTGAAAATAATCCTCAAACTGCAACTTGAATTTGAATCAATGTGGTAGTTTTCTTATATGAGTCTGCCAGTAGTTTATATTATAAGTAGGAAAACCATGACCTTCAATGAGATGGCAAATGAGAAATTTCCAAGAAGTGCCCTTTCAGTACTGAATTGACTAAATATTTCACTGCTGCTGAGCTACAGAGCTGATCTGCTATTTTGAGATGTACCATAGGGACCAAGTGCGGGTACCACTTGTCAAATTATTTTGAAATAATGTGGTTTCTTTTCAGAATTGCAAGTCTCTCTCTGCTTTCATTTCTTCATGAGCAAAGAAATCTTTCAGGCATGGGTGGTAGAGATAGTGATTGTTCTCAACACTAGTTTAATTTGAATCTCTGAATGGAGAGTTAAGGACCTGTGCATTACAGGAAGTCTGTCTGGGTTACCTACTTCTCTCTGTGGCATCTAATTTGCATGGAGGTAAGAAACTCCCCGTGTCTCATTGCGTCCTCTGATTCTAAAGGGAACAGGATGTCCAATTCCTTTTCACCTAGTGTTTTATTATCTTGAATTAGAAAGATGTGAGCAGAGCAGGAGAAACGGTCATGGCAGTAGCTGAATTCAATATAAAAATAACTTAAGAAGTTGTACTGAAGCAATGTATTTATGGACCAGATATTTAAATGACTCTTCATGACAGTTTTTATTTATTCTCTGAAATGTCTTAACCATCATAATGGGGTGGCGGGGGGGAGAGGAAGTAATTTTGAAGCTGGATAAGTTCTTATTTAACTCACATAATCAAAGAAATTTTCCTTGATTTTCTTTTTCTTTTCTGAATTATTTCTTACACACTATAGTTAATATGCATTTGTACTATGCTTTAGGGGCCCCATTACCCTGACAAAATTTATTGGTTTTAAATTAACCTGAATGTAAAAGGTAGAATTCCATGTGGGAGAGTTAATATAATGTTAATGTCTCTAGAAGTTGTAAAGCACTCAGAAAACCCCCAAAAAATCATATGAAACATATGTTCGTTCTAGAGGGTTTGTTTTCCCTTCTGGTTTATTAGGCAGAACTCCCATTGCTTCACTAGTTTTAAGGCCTGTTTCTGGGCTTTGTCACAGGGCTTCCTGAAGAAGCTACAGGACAATGCTTGCACTTTTCGACCTTGGTTTGTTAGGAGAACTTCTTAGTGTAGTGAAATGGGAAGCTGTATTCTCCTTCAAACAACAATCGGACCATTTCACAGGAAACCACATAAACTTCTTTATGTTCAATTTTTACTGTAGTTCTTTCACCAAACTATGGCCCAAAGTAGGATTCATTTCAGCTGCTCCTAGATTTCTGCATATTAGATGTTTAGAATGGATCCAAACTAGGCAACCTTTGCTCCCTTCTAGTACTGGAGAGAAACAGGCACTTTAAGGGGGGTTCATGTGACCTGATTTAGTTGTTTGCTTTCAGATGAGATGAATCAGAATACACGTTTCATCAGGCTGAGTCACCCTGTTTCAGATAAAGTGTACTTGGTCTGTTAACAGCTCTCCTGTGTGACTCCTGGGAGCCCATAAGTGTTTGCTTTCCCTGGGATAGTGCTGGTCACCACGTTGCCTCTTCAGTGCTGGGGTAAGCTCCATGTGCTCCAGAGGCAGCTGTACCCATTGGGTAGGGAATACCATGTTACAGGATGGGGAACATTTCTCTGTTCTTGGTAGTCCTGAACCTGTATCTTTTGCATAAAAAGCAGGCAAACTTGCCAAGGAGGTAAAAAATACCATTGATGATGAGATGAAACTTGTAATAAATAAATAAATAAAATAATTTTCAACTTTTGGGCTCCCTTGTGCATTGTGTTATTTTAACTGGGGTCATAACCCCCATGATTTCCAAAAATGTAATTTAGTGATTAAAATAATTACTCTGTCTCATCTAATTTATGCTATCATGCTATTCCACCAAGAGTTCCTGGGTGTTTTGTATATGCTGTCAGCACAGATAGTGCAAATGTGGTGTGTCAGCATCCTTTGAAAGGACGTACAAATGAGACTGGTGAACTCACATAACAGTTCTCAGATAAAAGAAGGGAAAGATTTCTTCCCCCACCTCCCATATCCATCCCTGATCTATGTACTTCCTCCCTTGGAGTACCTGGGTAATCTTGATCATATTTTTTCTGTGAGAAAATACAACTCACCAGTACAAGAGAAATCTCTGTCTGGTTTCCTTTTTCTGCTGGATTAGGGGATGGAATTTGCACGCTGAGGGGCAGCATGAGCAGCAGAGCTGGCTCAGAGGAGTGGCCTTTCAGAAGCAGCTAGCTATTAGACTAGTTAAATCTGTCTTGTCTGACTGCACCCTGCATCACACCAAGCACCACATGGTAAAACACTCTTCCATACTGTGAAAAAGCTAAGTTAAACCTTCTCTATTTACCTCAATGCATCTTTGCTTCTGTGATGCTGGCAAAGAGCTCTGTGTGATTGACGGCTGAGCCTCTGACTTTCTTTTCACAGTCCACTTGTGATGCTGCAGAGCAAGAAGTAACTCTGGCAATGCTTACAATATGGATTGGTTATTCTGATGCTTTTAGCTCTTTATGCCTGTAATATTTGGGCCAAAACTTTAAAATGCAGCATAAATTTTGGGTTCTCAAATTGGCATAAGTCCGGCACTCAGAAACAGAGTGTGCCTATTTTTTCAAAGTATTAGGAGATACATACATCTCCTCTAGGTACACTGGGATGGGGGAAGAAGTCCAGAAAATAATGAGGGTGAGGGAAGGATGTTTGCATTTCATTTGTATGCAGGTGAGCTTGAAGTCACAGAAATCTGCAGGAGACCACCGTATCTGAAAATTTGATGTTGGGCTTATCAAAGTAGTTTACCAAAAATAGGATCACAGAAAGCATTTTTATAAAGTATTTTCATGCTCAATGAAACCTACAGCAGTAAATTAACTGTTGCAAGAAACGTGTTAAAAAAAAAAGGGATATATTTTGCTTGAAAAGGGACTTGCTTCAACTCGCTGTTGGAAGAGATAGCAGACATGGAAACAATTTCTCAATGTGTATGAGAGAGGGTCGCAAAGACTAGGGAAGGATTTGAATCTGACGAGTTAATTTACAGTCTGGAAACTCTACCAAACACAAATTAGAAACAGTGATTACTGCTGTGAAACTAGTTTGCAGGCTGCCAAAGATGCTGACTGTTAATGACCGGCTCTAATCTGATGGACATATTTACTCAGAGGAATATTACTGAGATTTACCAGTTTGAGAACTGTGTCAACTCAGAAAAACTCTCACAGAGCTGTGAGATGGCCAAAAAAGATTCAGAGAATGAAAAATCTGCTAAATGAACAATCGTGGTGAATACACAATATTGTGACAGTGTAGAAATGTGTAATTATATGGATAGACTTTGCCAGAATAGATGATTTATTTTTGCAAGTAAATTTGAACATGTAGTGGATGTTTGACCTTACTGAGAAGAGTAACAGAACACCTACATCTGGTATTTCAATAGTTACTACAAAAAAGAAGGCTGCTACCCCTGAAAGTAGATGATAGCTGGCTTGAATTTCAGAGCTGTGTTGGATACAGGCAACTTGACACGTTGTTCTTTTTCTGTTTCATTGCTTTCGTTCCATGCTATCCATGAGGTAGTGCTAAACAAAGATTTAAGAAGTAAAACATTTGAATTGAGTTTTTAAACCGTGCAATTTAGGGAATTTTTAAAATTGTAATGAAAAGAATTTTTTTGCTTTGAAAAGTTTCTTTAAAAATGAAGAAAGTCGAGTTGATGATGATCTGCTTTTCTGGATGGAGGAATCTGAAAAATAGAAAATTAGAAGTTTTGCTTTCCTTGTCTTTTTTTTTTCACAAAGAAATTTAATGAAGACCTAGCAAATATAATTGTAATGTCATAAGGTGTGCAACACTAACAAATGCTACAAAGTACGCAACCAGACACTTCAAAGGTCAGGGTTGTAGGAAGCACATCAAACTTATCATACCCTTAAAACTGTTCTGAGTCATGCAAGTTTCTTTATATCATTTTTGGAAAGTCAAGTCATTTTCACCTTAGTAAGTATGGAAGATGCTGAGTTCACAGCTTTTATCTTATAGTTATGTTTAAAAATTTAAGTCTAAATGTCCTTCTCTCTTGCAAATAGCACCAGATCTTATTTTAGTGGTGGGCTCTCACCCCAACACTCTTCCTGGTTTCTTACATGTGAGGGAGATATCCATTGTAGCATATATATAAACATCTATGGAATAATGACAGAATTACTGTAGTACCCTGTTATAATCATAATTGTATCAAAAGTATAAACATTCCAAAATAACTCTAGGCAGCTAAAAATTAGGGTTATTTGTAACAGTTGTTTTCAAACTGGTCATGGACTACATTTGCTGTTTTAGACCAGCAAGAAGTGCAGAGTGAGGTGGATTTCTGCTCCAGAGGTCCTTGGATAAGGTTGGGAACAGACAGGTGTTACAGCTCATGGTACCTCTGCTTACCAAGCAGCTTAGCAGCTCAGACCTTCCTGTGTCTTCAGGGGCTTTGACCCCAGCTGCTCACTTGGATAATTATGTTGAAGGGGCTGCTTCCATTCTCTTCAGAGATACGCTTTTCCTTCGCTTTGAAACTTTCCTGAAATTTGGAAGTACTTGAAACTTCCCCAGCTTTGGGGCTCAGAGTCCCACCAGCAGCACAGCCACATTTTTATATTCCTAGCTGCAGTGCCTAAGTTCCTAGACCCTCTGCACCTCTCTCCTGTGTGCTTACTAACAGCAAGTAGCCTGGAAGGAGAAATATTTAGAGGTCTAAGATAGGTCAGATGAACCTCTCCTTAATATATGCATACTTTCTACCTTTTTCCCCTTTTTCTGTATTCATCTTGGAGTGAGTCACTCCAACATCTGACTTGTAGGTATGTAAAAATAGGAGAGACAAATCTCATCTCTTCTTTAAAAATGATTCTTGGATTGCAGGTGACTTCAGTACAAGATAATGACAGAGAACCCGTGGGGTGGTTCACGTGGTGTAGTTTGATTCAGGACAAGCTGCCATCCAACACCACGTAGAGCAAATGCTCTTTTATTACCTTTGCCATTTTTCAGTGGCAATTTTCCTTTTTTTTAAAGGGAATAATAGAATCTCTATAATGCCTAAATTTCATTTAGACCTTCAAATTAAATTCATTAAATTAAAAAAAAAAATCAGTGCAACCTTTAATATTTAAAAGATAGTGATGATAAAAAGCTTTAGCAAAAAAATTGATTCATAAAGATATGTTTAGCATAACATGGTTTGGATATGGACATTAAAGTTATTTCTTCTTTCAGACATTTTTTGCAGCATTTGCATTTTATACATCTTAATCACATGATGTTATACAGTCAAAATAATCAAAAGGCTCAGGATGAGTGTAGAATAAATTATTACTCTTGCAAGGTCTGAGTTAGTGCTGGATCATATAGGACACCTATGGTGCAACAATTTAAAAAGACGTCAACATGGAAGAAACTTATTAGAAACATGCTTTTCTGGTATAAGGAAAATTATATGAGTTTTCCTGGGAAGAGAAAACAGTATCAGCCTTCTCAATCGAACAATAAACTGGCAAATCAGCACATGTCAAAAGACAAATTAGAATCAAAGAAATTTTATCAACTTCTTTAGAATTCATGATCTAAAAAAACTGTGCTTTGATTTAAAGTTGTGAATGAGTTCTCTTTTCCTTCTTCAGTGTGTTTTGACAGGTATTTTGTCCTCTCCTCTTTGCAAAGTGATTCTTTTAAAATATGAATTTCATTATTTTTGTTTTTCTTCACTCTTCTCTGCTCTCAGAGCATATATTTGATATTTTCAGCATGCAGTTGTTAGGAAACTGAAGTTAGTGACAGAATTTTCTGCAATTTTAACAAGACTAATGTACCGATCACATTGTATGAGTTTGGAACCTAAGATTTCTGTTATTTATAAAACTGATGTATCTGCTTCTTCAGTAGAGTATTTATGACAGAAAATCTAGACAGATATTTTTAGGACCTAATTTTGTAAACATTTACACATTATATGATTTTTTTTTTTTCATTTTTCTATCTACAAAAAAGGAGTTGAAACTTCTAGGAAAAAAACAGGAGACCAATCTTGAACCTGCTTGTGGAAACGAACATTCTCAGGCCTAAAACAAATCTTTTATATAAAAAGTCCTCAGCAACCACTTTTGATGCTGAATGCACGTGCAACAATCAACACCTGCTCCTGCATCACTTCTAAGAGGCTGTATTTATCTCTGTTTCTAAAACAGGTAATCTTGATGATTCCTCATATCTTTTTCTATTTTCCTTCTCCACATGTGGAATGCATGAAAAACAGCAACGCAGCTTCACTGATCGTGAGTGGGAGGAACCCTCCATTGTAAGATCTTGGGCTATATGAACCGAGTAAATGACCATTGCTTTTTGTATATGCATGTATGTATGTATATGCCTGTCCTGGAAGATCCAGAACTTGTCTGGTCACAGACGCTGCACAGTTGAAGTAGACACCAGCTAGCCAAAGTACTTCCTTGTAGTACTGTAAATATCAAGCTTATCATGTTATTATAATCTCCAAAATGATCTTTACCTCATCTTCTTCCTACCTTTTGCTATATTTAAAGCTGCATGCAACCTTCCTTATTTACACACTCTACTCGCCGGCCAAGCGTATTTAAAAAAGAAAAATTGCTATATCCCTTTTTGAGAAAGGCTTGCTGCCACTCTCACAGATGAATGATTTTGTATAGAGAGTGAGAAGACAGGCAGTGGATGTGAGGGGAATCCACAACACCTGTTCTAAGCCTTCCTTTCCCACTGTGCATTTCCCTGCCTGGAGCAGGATCAATATAATCATATATTTACACAACAGTGCATCAAGGTCCTTGGAAAAACTGTGCTTTGGATGATTAAATAACTGCAAAGTGAAATTCTCTTAGAAATATTTTCCATTGAGCTGGGATTAAAACAGTCATAATAACAGAAATTGTTCTGGTCAAATAATTTTGAAGTTTTTTAAATTAAGACAGCATGAAATGCACAATGATAACTTAATTTTTCCCTCCCTCCAGTGTGTATAGCTGACAGGCCAAAACCAGGATATGACTATCTTAGAACAGATGATAGAGGAGATCTTAAATCTATGTGTTCCAAAGAGTAAAACTCACTAGGTATTGCCTATAAAACCAATTTGTACTCCAACTGGGAAAGCTCTGTCTGCTGTCTTTGTCAAGCACTGTGGTTCCAAAGGTAGAAACAGACCCTAGAAATAGAGCGGGAAAGTCTTCTGAGGTGTGAATTGCTTACCTAGGTAGAAAGGGTGAAAATTATTTGATGCCATGAAGTGATTTGTTTGTTTATTCTCTGGATTTATTACATAAGAAGAATTCTTTAGGTTCTCTGAAGAGACTGCAGGGGAAAGTGGTGGGAGCTGAGGGATAACTATTTTGTATAGAGCTGAACTGAGGTGGTTCCAGAAGATGAGGGCAGGGCTGACTGATTTACCGAGCTTCCTCACGGGTGTTGAAGCAGGACTATGGTTGAAATGCATCAGTTTAAGTGTTTTTCTCAATCAACTGTGGCACAATGAGAGGTAAATTAGGGAGCTGGTGAGCTACAGAGAGAAGGAGAGATTTAGTGAGAGAGCATGTAGCAAGAGGCCAGAGAGGGAGAATTTATTTCCAGCACAGGAATATATTTTTCTGGAATAGACTTTGTTGTTATAGAGAAAAATATCTCCTCATCCAGACAGAACAGAATCTACTCTCTCCTCTGGCTAATACTGTATATTTCTGAAAAAAATTGCTTTGATGTCAGACTTAATTGCTTTGGTAGAAGGAACTAAAAAACCCACAAAAACAAAAACACTCTTGCATGGCTTGAAATACTGGAGATTTTACATGGATATTACTATTACCTTTGAATCACTAAATGCGTCCTGTAGTTCAGTGGGCATTATTTCCTTCAATGGCAGACTGGTGACGAGTCAAATCATGCAAACTTAGTTCTAGGAATGGAAAACTTTGGAAAGTGTTGACTGCATGCAAGTATTTATTCTCTTTAGCGTTTCTTTGCATTTCTCTGACAGTATAACCTGTGGAGGTATAGGGACCCCTTACTGACCTAATTCTTGGTGTCCTTATCTCAAAGCCAGCGTTTCCACTGAGCTCTGAAACAACTTTGCATAGGGTCAAAACTTAGGCTTTTAGAAGGTCTATGTTTTGCATTCCTTCTGTAATGAAATATTGTAATTAAGCTTCAACCAAACTGCTGTTTAAAACATTAAACACAGAAGCTATGATGAAGCTTATACCACCTTGTAATTTTCATTGACATTTAACCTAATTTACAGTGACTGCTGTTTGGTCCAGGTGGATACTAAAGTGCAGCTGTTTTTTAGATATTATTCTGTGAACCCTCTGGAGTCACTTCTAATTTCTTTGCCTTCCTTTTAAAGCACTAGCTCTTTGTTAGGAAAAACAAAAAGGAAAAGGAATAATTTGCTATTGTTAATCTATTGGTTAGTTAAGAAGGATACATGGAATGATGCAGCTTTGAATTTCTTTTACTATGAAATATTTCTGCAATAGAATATGCTGGTTTATCTTTAATTGGCACTAAGGTACCATGCTTGGTTTGCCTCTGTTTTACTATGGAATATAAAAAAATCTAAAGAAAGGGGTCAAATTCTCTACTGTTACCTGGGAGCTCAATAAGATCTTATGAAATAGAATGGTCTTTCTTTAAGAAGAATGTAGATAATACCCCTAAGGGGTTCAATTCATTCCAGGGGTGAAGCAACTTGATGAACCAATGAGTATGGGAATTTTAATTGAGCTGCAGTGAGTAAATGAAATACAGAATTAAATACAGACTTCATATCATGATGATATGATGTGATGGCATAATGGCACAAATTAAATTGCTTTCAGAGAGTTGATTTTAAGGCTGTGGCTGGTTTCTTGATAGATGAATTTTGTTTCTGAGACTCAGGTATCTCACCTCAACCGAAACATGGTGTAAAAACCCACTTCACTGACTTAATCTTGCGAACAATAATAGGGATTGGTATAACAGTAAGAGTAAACTCATCACTGCATGGATAAGTACCTGAGGAAACTGTCATCTGAACACCATTTACCACCTGAACAGATAATTAAGAGAGAAGGAACCAGAAAGGGAATCAAAAATTCAAGTGGATAGACCGTTTAAAATCAATACATGTTCAGCTTGACTCGCTTATTTATTTGAAAGCTTTCTACTCTCCCTTACAGCTCTAGCTATGTAAGGAAAAGTTTGAGACTGTTTATAAAGAATATTGCTAGGAGGTTTTTTAGGGGAAGAGCCAGGGTCATTACATAAATCAGCAAGCAGATCATAAAGAAATGGGCAAACAATTTCTACCAAATGGTTCTTTCCAGGCAGGGAGATTTTTTTTTTTTGCCACTTCCATACAAGTGCAACTGAAATATGCCTGGATTTGAATTCAAAGATTACCAGGGTTTTGTCTACAGAGAAAAACTCCAAGTTTGGTACTTGGTTTTCAAAGACAAGTTGAATTGCTACAGTGAATCATTGAAAATGTATTTGTTCTTCCAGTCTTCTTTAAAATTAGCCATAATTATGTCCTTCTTCTCTATCCAACTCTTCTTACAGATGTAATGTGTAATACCAGAGAAGAAAGTGAAAGCAGGAGAAAGGTGAATAGTCTTGGTGATAATGAGCTGAGGTTGTGGTGGCTCTGCTGTAAGGAGAGGAATGTGGCACTGCAGCCTGGACATAAGTTGTGCAAGTTTATTAAGAAAGGCACAGAAATATGTGGGATGAGAAAAACATCTTGGAGGGAATATTTAAGCCTAGTCACCATTGAAAAACTGGTATGAATTGAAAAAAAATAATCGAATGTGTTTTAGAGTAGCTGGATAAGAGCCTAGAGAGACAATACTAAATTGTATAAAATGAAACATGGTCCAATTCTTGATATAACTAAATGGGTTAAATGAGGGTTAGATTTTAGATGACAGGCTAATAAATCTGTGGCACACCATATACCTGAGATATTTTCACACTGTTAAACAACAGATCAACAGTTAGAAGTGCTTTTAGACAGTTAAACAGCAAAGGGAATGTGTAGCGCATTTTGTGCACACATTGCAAAGGACCGCGAGTTATCTGAAATCTGTGGAACTAAGGCTGCTTGGGACATTTGGAAGTCATACTGTTGGTCCTGTTGGTACTTTGGATGTTGGAAGTATGGTAGAATGATCCATATATTCAGTTGCAGATTCATTTGGATGTGAATACAAATAAGAGAAAACATTTCTTTTTGTTTTTATGCAACATGCATTTGCACTAGGGATGTGAGAAAAGTGCTTACCTCCAGTTTCTACAGACAACTTCTGCTGCATGCATGCTACATGTGTTCACCACAACAACTAGCTGTTAAAAATTGATAATGACAATTATTCTCATAAGCTAGTAGAATTATGTGAAACAATTACTTTAATTTATTGACTGTTACAGCAGAGCTATAAATAATATTTCATGATATCCAGCCATGGGTTACCAGAGCATATGAGATCCCTTAAAGACAAATACATCTTGTAAGAAAAATGAATAGTGGCTTACTCATCCTACTTTTTGACAGCTAGCTCTTTCTGTGGTACAACCTCTTCTTTTTTTTTTCCCCTATTTTTCTGTATTTTATTATTTTCCAAAGATAGAGCAGGAAAAGAAAGTTTAAAAAGCTAAATGGAAAGAGACAAAAGATTTGGCTGCTTTGACTTTCTCACTGGAAAAAAATTGGAAAGCAAAAAAAATTTTAAAAAAAAGAAGAATGGGAGTAGAAAGAAAAAAAGAGAAATATCTCACTGTTTTAATTTCAACAAGGATACATAAAGGTTTTTTTAAGCATAAGGTGTTAGCAAATAGCTTTCACCTGCATATTCTCCACTTTTTTTACTTGTCCTTGTTAAAAATAAAGGATGAAGAAGGCAAAAATTCCAAATGGAATTTCTAGTTTTATTTTCCTTTAAAAGATGGGAATAAATAAATTTTTAATTATTGAATATTATTTTAATGAAACAAAAAACCCTACAAAAAGCTAATATTTGAATAAAGTACTTCTCCAAATAACAGTTAATAAAAGTAAATGTTCTGGAAAAAAAAGTTTGACAGTCATCCTTATTAAAAATACCATTTGTAAAAACTTTTTTTTTTTCTTTTAATTTAGAACATACTTTGGCTTTTATTTTCATTCCTNGTTGAAGTCTCCTTTTTTTTCTTTCCTTTTTTTTTTTTTTTTTAATGAATAGTTTGCATTTTCAGGAATAAAAAACAACAGATCTTATTTGTGAAGTTTACTTTTGTCAACACAGCCTTCCTCTTTGTTTTGTTCTTCTAATGGAAAAGAAGTGCCACTATCTACAATCAGCTGTTCTCACAGATGCAGTTCTCCCTGAGTTTCCTTTGCATTAGTTTATCATCCTTGGGTTTAATGGAACTCACATGTTTGACGTGTGCTTTGGAGAGTATCTGCTTTGGTATTTCAGAGAACTGAAGCATAAATAAATGGTATTGACATCAGTAGATTAAGGAGAATAATTAATGAAAGTCATGCTTACACAAGTAATAGGGAATGTTTCTGGGTCTAAAAGTGAAATATTTATATATTATAACTGAAATAAAAACCTAAAGTTTCTTGTAAGCATAAAACATACTGAAGTTGTATTTTGACCAAATAATCATAGTGGTCTTTGCATGATTACACTGAAAATTTGTGAGCTTAAAGTGTTAAAATTCTGCTTAGGACAATGTGGATAAATCCAACCACATACATTACAGGTGCATGTTAAAGACAATACAAGAGTCATGTTCTCATAGTTCTGACCCTGACCCTTGTAATGTCCACAAAGTACACTTTGAAATACAAGAGAAGATGTAGATAAGGACAACAAAAGGATCACTGATGTGAAGAGGTGAGAGATAAAGACAGTATTGGTCATATGCTGAAATATGGGTCTGGTTTCCTATATCTAGCACTTATGCTTGAATTTTTTTGGCTCTTATTACCGAAACAGCTAACTAGGATGGATCAAAGATAGTAATTATTATAAGAAGAAGTTTTGATTTGATAGAATTTTTTCTTTTAACTCCTTTTTAAAAAACTGATTTCAGAAATTCTGAGAACTGATATACCATTTCTGATGATATACTCCTTTTTTTCTTTTTCTTTTCAGCTAGAAAATAGCTGAAAACATGGAGGTCAAATGTTTTAACTTTCCCTCAACTTCACAGCTATTTGGCAAATTTTATTCCAATTTGTAAACACATTTGTAACCTAGTGTCATGGTTTAAACCCAGCTGGAAACTAAGCACCACTCAGCTGCTTGCTCACTCCCTTCTTCCCAGTGCAACAGGGAGAAGAATCTGGGAAAAAAAGATAAATCTCATGGCTTGAAATAAGGACAGTTTAGCAATTGAAATACAATACAAAAATAATGATTGTTATGATTAGGATGGTGATGAAAAGGGAGACAACCAAAAGAGAGAGAGAGGAACAGAACCCAAGAGAAGCAAGTGATGCACAGTGCAGTTGTTCTCCACCCACTGACTGATGCCCAGCCCATGCCCAGCAGCAATCGGTGCCTCCCGGCCAACTCCCCCCAGTTTATACACTGAGCATGATGCTCTGTGGTATGGAATATCCCTTGGCCAGTTCAGGTCAGCTGTCCTGGCCGTGCTTCCTCCCGGCTTCTTGTGCCCCTCCTCACCGGCAGAGCATGGGAAACTGAAAAGTCCTCACTTAGAGTAAGCACTACTTAGCAACAACTAAAACACGAATGTGTTACCAACATTATTCTCGTACTAAATCCCGCACCCACAGCCCTATACCAGCTGCTAGAAAGAAAATTTACTTTAACCCAGACAAAACCAGAACACTTAGAAATTCCATTTTCTGATAAGTATTATTCCTGAATAGTTAGAAAATTACACTACTTATCTCTTTAATGTATACACAAGCTGAGAAAACTTGTAGAATTTGCCATTGTTATACAATTCCTGAAAGTAAAGAGCCACTGAAGAATTTATAACACTGCTTGCCTCAATCCATTTTAGACTCTTAGGTATATGTTTCAAAGGTAATGAGTGGATTTAACACCATTTGACTTTAAAAACTGGCAGCAGATTGTTTGTCTTAGGAAAATCAGATTTAGTACAGTTTTATTTAAGTCTGAGCTGGGGAGATCTATTATAGTCAGGCAGATTTGAAATAGTTTGGTCTTCATTTTTAGCAGAGCAGCAAATGTTGTTAACAATGTAGTACATCATGACAAGTAAATTGAAGGTGAAGTAAAACCAGAAAAAGCTCAATCTATATTGAATGCAGACTTCAAGTTCACCAGAAGGTCATGCCGAGATAAGATAAAAAAAGCCATTGCACAGACACATAATGCTGCCTTTACTCTTTCTGTTTATATTCTGATAGTTTGGGGATAAAGCCATGCAGATATGTCAGGATGAATGATTTTTGGATTTTGATTTCAAGAAAGTGCCCTTGTGGGAATCTGCACAGGAGTACATTAATGGAAGGAGAAGCTTGAAGATGCTAAAGCATCCTGGGTCTGAATTTTGTAGTTACAATTTAAAGGGTCATTTATGACTTTCCTCAGTGAAGACTTCAGTACATGTATACAGTTTACATTTTAATTCCATTGGAAGAATTTATAGATTACTGCAAAGCCATTTATCACCTAATCAGAATTTTCAAAATTAATTTAAGTGTATTTCAAATCTTGGAGTTGCCTTTTCTCAAATGAACCATTTACTGTGCCATGCCTTGGTCTTGAAGCTCAAAAGACACTTGATTTCAATATATATGTTTATGATGTACTGAAACAGATAATATTTCAAAGAATTTATGCACCTTCTTGAGTCAGGAAAATACTTATATATCCAAATGCTTTACATAGAGATATAGGGCATAAAATCACACATACTCTCTTTTACCTTATTTACCATCAAGATGAAAACAATCTTTCTTTTGTTTCTTTTTCCCCTTAGGAAACATTAGTCTACTATTCTCATACCTGCTCATAAAACTGGTAGTGAGAATATTTTTTCCAGAGATATCCTGGGTTGTTTACCTCTCACCCAGCTTCATGTGTCTGCAGTTTATATGTGTACACACTAGCTAGTAACCCAATGCTCTCTTCAAGGTCAATAGAGAGCAATATATAGTGATTCATCTGACCTATTTTAATCATCTATTTTAGGATGAGATGACTCATGCTTTGAAAGTGCCAATTTTACTCCACTCACTGTGCAAAAGTCTTGACAACAAGCTAACATGAAAATATCTGTACTGCTGATGTCTATATTTGTGATTTCACAAATGCCATTCTCTGTGCTATCTTCAGAACTCTCTGATTTCCCCATCCTTTATTTATAAAAATTCTAGCCATCCAATCAGTGAGCCAAAATAGAATTGTATAGCACTGCTGAATATGCATATACCATAAGTATCAACTAGTTAGTAGCATATTTTAAACAATCTCCATGAAAGAAATTCACATGGTGGACTGGATTCAGAAAGTCATTTTTTCAGAGTGAAAGAGCTTCAGAAACAATTCTTCTATTTCTTGGCTAACAGAAATTTCACTCAGGAGAAAATACTTTGGTAAAGGCTACAATTGGTGCTAATATAACTAAAAAGGTGCCCTGTCTTTCATATGATTGGAAGCAGTCATGTTATTGTAAAAGTATTGGAAAAGCAGCGTGCACACCACTTGCAATATTTTCATAAGGCTGAGAGGTTTTGTACCTTCTTAATACCATCTTAACAGTGAAAACAGTGTTTTGTATAAAGCCCCTCCTGAGCACAGTTCCTGTTTAATGTGTGATGAGGACCAAAGTTGTTTGACAATTTGTAAAAAGATGCAGTTGTTAAACATTATGACAATTGGATATATACAGTAAAAGGTGGAACCCTGCAGAAGAACTGATCTTCTTCAGCACCCTCCTTCCTGCATATAATGAGTGTGACATTTAGTATAATGATATCGCTTTTTTGGATATTACTAGAGATAAGAATTTTCATTGTGAGTGTGGAAAACTAGTGAAAAGATTTCTAAACCTAACATCTTACTCCGTGCGTTGAAGTCATATGTCAATGACTCAGATATTGTATAAACAAACCTACTTCTCATAAGGTATCCTAGGTTTGCTGTATTTTGGCAATTTATTCTTATTCCTTAAAAAAACCCCTCATTTTGATGAGTACAGATGCTGATCCCTAAATGTCAAAAGTCAGTAAGAGTTGAAACTCACTTCTGTCTTTTTTGAACCATAATCCCAACATTTAACAGTGTTAAACTCTACTGAAACCTGTATTAGCATATGAGTAGAGAGTTTTTGAAAGCAGTCTTTGTCTCAGGCTTCACTGTAAGTGTAACCAACCCAACTAACTGTAAATTGATAATAGCTGCCAATTTTGCAGGGTTTTAGAAGTGTGATATAGCATTATAACATATAGCAATTAATTTTAGAAACAAGCAAATTTCCTCCTGCACTTTATTGGTCATTTTACAGGACTAATAGGTTAATTACATGGTTGGTTAAGAAAAGGCAAAATTATTAATATCTCAATATGAATGAATTGTGTTTTTGCAGGAGCTATCCACATCACAAACCAAGCGAGGCAGTGATAAAATATGGATGAAAGGGATCTGGCCCTTCAGCCTGTGTCTTGGCCTGGGTAGATACTGCCAAGTGTTCTGTCTTAAAAATTGTAGCTTTCTCTACTGGTCCACTGAATTCACTGTCTGTATGAGCTGCCTTGCAATTTCAGCCATTGATTGTCTTAATTTAAGAGGTTAAATGCTTTGCTAAATTTCCTGTCATTTTGGCAGAAGGCCAAAGAAAGTGTTATCAAGTGTATCTTCAGCTTGCTCTAGGATGGAATTGGGTTCTGTTTCTCGTGTGTAGTCTGCTATTGGATTTGTAATCCAAGTCTTTGCTTTCATTGTGTGCAGTGGGCTTTTCAGCACTCTAGATACATGGTGACCTTCTTGAATTGTTTTCAAAAACTGGGTCTGTGAAACTGCTGAAAATTATTTACTTGTCTTTTATGAGTTTTTTACTCCTGGCTCAATCCTGCAAAGAGTTGGGAAAGCCAAGAAATGCTGAGCATGTCCAAGGTCTATAAAAATTAGTGTTGCTGGAGGTCACTCTCTGGATTATGGTATCATATAAAATGAGATATTTAGTGAGCCATGGTCTTTCCATTTAAATCAGATACACTTGTGAAACTTAATATCCTCTGCCTTATTTAGATAGCTTTGGATTTACAGAGAGTGCACAACAGGATCACGTATAAAATACATATGATGCATTATTTATCTTGATTTGCTGCATGTAAATATCAAATCCCATGTTCTGTTATTCTTCTTATTATTGAGTAGCAGCTTAATTGAATTCAGCAGGCAAAAGATTGAAGAAATTTAAGGATGGCAAAGCTACACCGTTAAGTACTTTGTAACAATGAGTTAAAGAATTACACATATCAAAAGCACTGTTACTTAAGAAGAAACGCAAATATGTCTAAGAAGTTATTTAGTATCTAATTTATGAGGTTTTTCTCAGCTTTAATTGCACTCCAATTTTCTAATTAATTTTAGAAGGAATACTTGGAGGGATACCTATTTATTTGTGAATTTTAAGATGTATAACTTGTCCTTGAGTAACCAGCGTAGAATCTTTGAAAAAACCCTGAGCACAGAGTTATAACTAACGGTATGTTTGAACAACAACGAAACATGATTTTTTAGTTGCATAAACATGTGCTATTTTTTTTTTTAGAGAATATGTTCTCTGAAACATTAACAAATGTAAGCAACTTTAAAACAATTCACTGATATTTTATCTGTCAAAATTTTCAAGCTGAGGAATATGTTGCATATTTGTTTCCAGAAATGTGTTAGAATGCATTGGAAATGACAGACATTTGATATCAAAAGAAGTAAACAATTTAGCAGAAGCAGTACAAAATTTGAAAGTTGTTCAAAGTTAGAAGCAGTAGAGTATTGTCACTACCTTTTGAGAAGAACAGAGTTGAAGAATGAGAGTTCAGCTAAGTAGTGCACACTGAAAAATATATGGACTCGTAAATAAACAGAAATACACATATGTGCATGGTTTTGTTTATTTCAGATGCGGTTAACTTTATTGATGATCATATGATTATCTAATGACAGAGGATTCCAGTCATGTCTCCAAGAAGAAAATGCAAATTATAAAGTTTTGGTCAAAATTATGAGTGGAAAATTTATGACCATTGATAGTTGTCAAGTTTACATGTAAGGCCAAATCTGTACTGAGATACTTTGGTTATATCAGTTTCTCTTTTGTAATTCTCAAACCTTGTAGCAGTATTAATTCTTAAAAGACTTTAGTTTGTCCTGTACTAATTTATCTTTTAATAAAGTCCAAAATTCATCTGGTCATGCGATGATATCTACACATGAACTGGTCATCTTTATCTGAAAAGAAAGAGACAATTACCCTATGCCATCTCATAACATTTGCCACCATAAATCTGATACTTCTTTATGATCAGAAATGTGTTTTTGCATTTAGATTTTTATGACAACAACTCCACTTTCCCTCAACAGCTTTACTCATGGATTTACTCACTGCATGCTTATGAACACTTACACTACTGATGCTATGCATTTGTTTGAATTTTCAAATAATTTCTTCCACTTAATTTTCTTGAAATAATTTTTAATTGCAAAAGCAAGAAAATATTTTAATATTTTTCAGAGCTATGTTTAAAAAAAAATTGTAACTGTTCTGGAAATCAAGTATGGATTTTCCCTAGAAATAATAATCCCTGAAAAGCATCCTGAAGAATCTTACTCAAATGGCATTTAAAAAACTTACATGCAGCTGATTGTATTGCCAAAACTGAAGCTTCAGGACTGAGACCCCAAAGCTGTGCAAAATTATTATAATTTTGGTTTAATAACACTATTTCAAACTCTTTTCTATTAAAAAAGAGATTAATAACCTCTCAAATGACTTTTATGCAATTATCTGTCTTATTTTTTGAGCACTCATATTTCAATTTATCAAAAAACCTCCAACTTTTCTAAAAATGTTCAATATTTTAGAGCAACAGACTGTAGTTCAATGCTTTCCTGTTTTTTTTTGCTTATAGCTATTTAAAAATGCATGGGAATTTTTATTGTCTAACATCATCTACCACTATTACAATACTAAATAGATACTGTACCACACATATGAGAATTATTCTGGCCTCTGTATCAACTTTGTTTCTTTCTTTCCTATTAAAAAATTAACAAAAAAATTTTACTAACTTCAGTGTTCTCCCAAACAGTAATTTTAATCTTCATATGCTTCCCTAAGGAAAAAAAAAAATCATAATTCTTGAGAACTTGCTGCATTGATTTTCTATTAAGGAAGTAACAAAATCAGCAAAATGCTATGCAAAATATTGGTACACTAAAATTATTACAACATTAACCGAATATAGCAAAATATTAAGCAATTAAGTCAGACTTATTTGTTGGAGAGCTTCCATTAGTGAGTATAGCACAAGAAAAACAAAGAAATCACATTGCTCAACCTAAGTGTAAAATTAAATGGGCTTTGTGTTCCTCAGCTTATAAAACATTATTCCCAAATATAGGCTAATCTTAAGAGACTCAGTGTTTTTCACATTTTCATAACTATTGTAAAACATCTGCAGCAGCAACGTGTATGTGTTCCTAGGATTTGCTTTTTTGTCTGCTTTAAATAGCTGGTCTGTTTAGGGTCTGGCTCTGCTTCTGTGGCTTCTTGATGAAGAGCAGAAAGATAAGACCCAGCAGGATAACGTTATTCCTCATTTCTGTTGCTTTAAAGAAGCAAGTTCTCGCTAAGAGACTTTTGGAAAGAAGTGACACCTCCTACTTTTTACGCCTTATATTTGATAGTTTGACCCCAGCTACATATCCTAGAACACCATGCCAAAAATCCAAGCATGTAGAGCTCTCACAAAGTTTTTCCTTCCCCATGTACCATCTTTGGAAAGAGTAGACAGTACACAATATAAAAGTTTAAGTCAACAGCTAACTTGCTTTTGGGGTCTGCATTGTTCCTTCTTTCCCCTTTGTTTTTGTACATGTCAAATTAGTTCAGAAGCTTCCTGGACTACAGATTTTATATTTCATTCTCTCACTTTAAAATAAAAATACAGATTCATGAATTCTGTGAACTGGTGGAGCAGTTTGAAGAAATTTTTTTTCCTTGAAGAAACATAAAAGTTTAATTTTCTGTTATTCATGGGATCATGTACTTAGAGGTGACCTGAAGTAACAGGAAGGTACATGAGCATCTGCTAAAAACTGTGAGTTAAATTTGGAAAAAAACATACAAATCTCCAAAGCAGCAGAACAAGCAAAATTGCAAATGCACAATTTCAGAAATGAGGAAAACCAAGAAAGAATGAAGGAGGTCATTGCACAGCAGAATATGCTGAGACCAGTAGAGAGAAGCACCTGAGCTCATCTCTTAGCACAGAGACCAGCGTAAGCAACTGAATAAAAAGAAATCATCAAGCAGACTGGATCCACCCATGCAGACTGGATCCACCCAGCTTCCCGTGAGCGCAACCTTGTCATTGCTGCCACACTTTGTTAGTGCTCAGGGTGATGGCTGCCTTGGACGCTGAGCTGAGGAGAGGAACTGGCTGCTGCTATGATAACCATTTGCTTTAATAGGAGGTAAAAGAGGCAGTAAAAGGCAGTAAACCCTACACCATCCCTTTTTCCTGCTCACATCTTCTGTGTGTCAAAGCACTCTGAGTGCCCTGAAAGAGCAGGGCCAACAAAGCTGTAGAAAGGCACAAGAACAAGCCAGTTTTCTGAGCACAGGTGATAAAGGGACGAGCAACCCTTCTGGCACACATTGGTAACTAGACAGCTATTCTGTTCTGGGAAGAAGGTGAATCTGGGGAAAAATGAGGCTTTTAAAATTTTTTTCACTGTTCTTGGGTTATATTATCCAAGCAAAATTGTCAATTATTTTTATTGTACTTCCTTCTCATAGCAAGTGTTAGCCCGGGCATACAATCTCTTCCTTGTCTCTGCTGCTGTTCAAACATAGCCAAAACATTCTCGCTGACACACATTCCTTAGAAGCAGGTCGTGACAGCAAAACATCTCCTTTATCTAAAGTTATCGTCTATTCCTTACAGCAATGTGTTGGCTGCTGGCTCCACTATTGGAATAGGGGTCCCTTGGGCTGTGACATGTTTAACAGAAGTGAAGACAAAATGTAAAATTTAGCTCTCACAGCTAGCCCTTACACCTTACTCAGACCCAAATCAGTAAGTGATGCTAACTTCCCATCCATGTTTCTAAGAATCAGAGAAACATTACAGATACATTCTCAGCTCCTGAGAAGATGATATCTTGTGGCCTTGTTCCTTAATGGTGGTGTCCTTTTTCTTGCACTTTTCCTTCACCATAAAAAGAAATCAGGGGACAAAAAAGGAAGACGAGGTTGGCTGACCAGAGGGGGAGCTAAGAATCTGTGTCTCCTACTTTTCAGGCTCTGGAAGTCTTGATGTGAAAGTTCTGAAAGTCAGGACCATTTCAGTTCTGCACATCAAGCAAAGATATAAATACCCAGACCACTTCTCCCAGCGTGATATGGTGGAGGTAAGAAAAGTCAGAAGTGATGAAGAACATGGGCATATGACTGTCTTGACAAAAGGGAGCATAACCAGAGGGGATTAGAGAGGAAATATAAATTATAATGAAATTATGAACCTTTCCCCAATGAATGTAGGGAGTCTAGCTGTCAAATACTGTTAGCATTTATTTTTATTTATTTTATTTATTTAGTGCATCAAGTTTTCTCTTCAGCGTCTTGACCAAAGGCAACCTCAACTGCAGCAAAGTTGTGGTGTATTTAACACAATTTATCATCTTTGTTTCTACAGATATTTCTGTTCACACTCTGAGTGTTGC
The DNA here is from genome assembly GCA_013397865.1 of Struthidea cinerea. NCBI lineage: Eukaryota > Metazoa > Chordata > Aves > Passeriformes > Corcoracidae > Struthidea > Struthidea cinerea. The sequence continues at coordinate 97,536 of VZTI01004955.1, read as the reverse complement.
AGCAGCTAGTATTACACAGTTAATAGAAAGTCTCATCACAGAACAATGAATCCATGTGACCTTGTGTTCTGGGACTGACTTGGATTTAAGGACCACTGGAGCTGATAGGACCTAGCTGTATGGTTGAAAAGGAAAGCCTGTTGATAAAATTTCTATTTTCTACAAGTGCTATGCAGACAACATTCAGTTATTTCATAAAAGTTTTGCAGTGGGGTACATCAGTCAGGAATGCAACATTTGCTCTAGATGCTGGTAGTACCAATTACTCTTCTCTAGGAAACTCCACTAGGCTGACAAAATCTCTTTATCCAGTTTAATTGAAGGTTTACTCTGACAATCTTAGGTAATTAAAATGCTTTGCTAATTGTTACTTGAACAAAATGTACTATTTATAAATTATCATTCTTGAAGGAAGCAAGAAAATTGTAACTATCTGCTCAAATTTTCTTTTGCGCAAATGCTTAGTTGAGATCTTCCAAAACATTGAAGTGTGTATTTATAAGTAAATCTAATAGCAGTTAGAGACTTCCAAGACTTAATCTCAAGAAGATTTAATGTGAGAATTTATTATTAAAGCAGAATTAGTATCACCTAATTCCAGTGATATGAATGTTCTGTATCTAGAAAGTTAGTTCTCTGTTTTTTTTCTGTAATCAATGGCAATGGACAGGCAAGTCTTAGGGCTATTAGTCTTGACTGCATCAGACACTTTACACTAGAAAATGCTTCTCTGAAAGCTGACTCCAAAGGGAGTCCAGAAAATGAACTTAGACTTGATGCCCAACTCTTATAAAACTAAATTAAATGAATCTCATCCTTCATTTCCAGATAATAATAGATGCAATCATTACAGTAGCTCCATTTTCACAAACACCCACAGTTCATTACAAGGCTAAGGCATAAGCATGATATTATTAACATAATTATTCTGGATAAAACACAACTATGTACTTCAAATAAATGGAAGCAGCTTATTTTATCATCCCTTTTTTTTTTTTTTAAATTGCAGTCCTTAATGTACTTAACTATTACTCATTTTAACATGAGAATATTATGTATTAGGTGTTCTCTGCTTGAAATACTACTTGTTGCTGCTTTTCATTATGTCCTTCACCTCCATTTATTCTCTTATCAGTAAAATTGTTTTGCTTCTTTCCTTAAGAGCAAGGATACATCTTTCCATGGCCCACTGTATGTCCTGAAGTTGCATTCTGCCTTCTTGGAGTTTATCCACACTGCTGCTTTGTTGGTTATCATTGTTAGTAAAATATCATCAACACCACTTTTGTTGAAATCCTCTTTTGCTATAGAAGTCACTTGAAAAATTTCACTTGAAAAATCTTCAATGGGACTCTCTTTGTGAAGAGACCTATCTGAAAAATTTAGCCTTCTACAAATCACTCAACCAATCTGAATTTCTCTCTTTGGAATGCTAAGGTATTATGCTACCCAGGGCACCCAAAACTTCATCCACTTGTCAGGGCTTAACTCAAACAGGAAAAGAACAGGCATGCACTTGATTACTCTGGTAATGAGCATCTTGGTGATATAAACAACAAAATATAAGTTATTACCTGAGTAGTATTTTCTTTTTTTCTTGGCAAGTCTAAGTCCATAGTATCAAAGCAGTCTTATTCACGTATTTCATGTTTCACTCTGAACATCTTTTGTTACGTAAGTGCATAGCTAATTACTGTTAAAGCAACATTATTCTAGAGTAACATGGAAATGGAATGCTTTAAAAAAAAACCCCACAATTTTCTCCAAGTCTTTTAATGATGGCTGTCTCTCTTCTTCCTTCCTTCATCATTGCCCTGACAGTAGAATTTGCTGAGCTTAGATTTTTCTTGTTTACAAAGGCACAGATGTTCAGCTTTTCCATGAGAAGGCTATGGTTAGCCTGTTTGCACCTCAGTTGTCACCTCTGAATAATGAAGACTCTGAAGGCTTCTCCACTTTGCAATAATTCACCTTTGCAAAGCTAAATTACTTAACAACTGCAAAATATGCTGAGATCCTGCTGTAAAAAAGTTATGATATGGGAGCTGCAAAATGATATTATAATGCTTACAAATGCAGAGAACTGGATATGGGAACAGAATCAGCAGTTTGGGTGACAGGTCATTTGCAAACAGAATGTGAGGGAGAACGAGGTCTCCAGGGAATAATTAATTCATTGTCTGAAGATTTATACCTGCTGGTGTTGCCAGCTGAATAGTTTTTTTTTCATACAAAAAAATGAGTTGATCTATTATATGACTTTTTAAAATTCTTTCAAGTCTTTATTTCAGAGAGAGATATTATCTGGTTAATGTACATGCTGTTGTAGCAGGATGGGGTGGTGCATTTGAAATATACCAGTTTAGGTCAATTGAACTCTTATTGTGGAAAGTTTTTGTGACAGGCACATTACTGTGGCATCATTAATAATGATTGTTACAATAATATCCCTTTTTTTTGTGTGAACCATAGGATTTGGAACTGGATGTCATGCTAGGGCTTCTGCAGAAGATAATAATCAAACCAACAGAAAGTCTTGAAGAGATGCCTCATGATTTATTCCGTCTCTGAATGCTTACATATTTATATGTGTTGGCAGATTTTCATGATCGTTCTAATGGTTCTGAAACAACTTTTCAAATTATCTTAATGATCTAATAATAAAATATTTTTATAGGACTTTTCCGTCATGCAAGTATTTTTTCTCTTGCTCTTGGTAAAAATATAAAACTGAAAATAAGCCTTGTCTGGATTTTTTTGTAAATTTCAGTGTTTAATATGGTATGAAAAACACTGTGTGATGTAATTGTGCAGAAAATGTGTCTTCCTATTAATATGAACTCTATAAAAAATTCCTGCCTTATTCTTGCACAGCTCAGCTTTATGTTAAACAACCTGATTTTCTCATAAAGAGGATTTGTGGAACTGAACTTCTCACTAATTCTCACTGTGCCGCTACTCTCTGGAGAGATGCAGCTGCCACTCTGAAGTACAAATGCTGCATGACAATCCCCAAAACAGCATTTAAAACATTACGTAAAAGTAAAAGGAATACTTTGTCCATTACTTGGCAGACTTCTTTCTCTCTGTCTTATCAGCGGCAAGTCTCTCCCTTTCTATCACAGTTTGGTTGAAGAGTTCCCTTTGATTGAAAAGGGATTATGTAATGTGAGTAACAGAGAAATGGAAATTGGAAAAGCACACTAGCTCATCCTTATCTTGTAAAATAAACAGAATATAAAGATTGGATCAGATTAGAATTCATAGTTTAAATGATTGCATAGAAGAAAGTGAATGATAATCTTAATTTCTAATTCTTGGGCAGGAAAGTGAAATATTTTATGACAATTAGGATATCATTGAAATTTTAAAGGACAACACTAGAGGCTTAGAAGACTGTTGAGAAGAAAACTTCAGAATCAAAAATGTAGCTGTCTTCTTTTTTTGACATTTTTTTTCCTTTTTTTTTTAAGTAGTCTGTACAAAAGTGCCTGCAATATATTAGAAAACATATGTCCAGGAATCTTCTAGTGATGTGGAAAATTGCAATGAAAATGTTTCTACCAGTATCAACTGATAGGAAATAGGAACAAGTGTATGAAACAGCGAGAGGATGAGAGCTATAAAAACGGCTGACACCTACAGGAACAGGCCATCAAGAGCCTACCACATGTCTGCCTCCAGTTCTTCAGGACAAGCAGGATCAGAGATGGCCAATAAATCCTGATGACTCACAGAGGTGGGATGGTTGGCTCCTGATACATCCATGACACGCATCCACAACTGATACCCTCCTAATATAAGCCCTGAAGTGGGGGGATAGATTGGAAAACTGGTGCTGCTTGTCGTTGCAAGCCATCCTGGACAGCCTCCCTGGATACTTGCCACACTACTCACATGCATTTTGGTGCTTGTGTGTACTAAAATGTGACTATTAGAGGCTGAATTTGTTGTATTTTAAAATAAATTAGTATTTCCATTCCATGAGATAGTGCACCTAAGATATTGCATTGACTTTCATCATGCCACTGACGTAAGGATGAGGAAGCACACACAGCCCCATCTGTACTGCACCAGTTTCCCACAAGCAGCTGGAGGCTTCCTGCAGTTGTGGACAAGGGGAGCCCCGCATCATCTGCCTTATCTGTCTGAAACTGACCTGAAATTTAAATGTTCTGATTTGTGAACCATTGGCTAGTTCTTTTGTGTAGTCTTGTGGGGGAAATATCTTGGGTCTTTTCCTTACTGTCCTCATTACACTGACAATCTTTGTATATATCTACAGATAAAAATATCGATATCTGTAGATATGCATATATATAAATGCATACCTGTATCTTCCTTATGGGAAGGAAATGGGGAGTCAATTAGAGGCTGCTCTCAGACCTGGGTGTGACACTTTCAAATCACAAAAACCAGCCTGTTACAGAGCAGTATGAAAACATTTGTGGTGTGAGCCAATAGCCACATCCTTGGGTCAGTGGGATGAGGCAGGAGGCAGAGTTCAGCCTGTGGCACATGGGCTCCATGCAGACCTCGGGATGGGGTCATTTGTTTCCAAGAGCACAGCTGGGATGTTCTGCACCCTGACTCTAAGAGTTTTCACCAGGAAAACATTTCACTTTCTTTCCTATTTTCTCCTAGAAAATATCAATTAGCCATTGAATTCTCTATGGATTAACAAAAAGACAAATATTTTTCCTATTAACTGCTTATTGATTAAATATTTTTATATATTGCATCAAACCCAGGAAAGACTTTACTAAAGATTTTTTCCAATACTTCATTATTAGGATTTTATTAGAAAATCCTCAAATTCTCAGAAATCCATAAATATAAATCAATGACAATAAGACAATACTACTATCTTAATTTTTTCTTGGTAACTTCTCCAAATCATGTTAGAATCTTAGCTTAGCCAAGTATATAAGCAAGTTTCAGTGATTCAGATGTCTCCACATTAGACTATGTTGTGAGAGCAGCCGCAGAGCTCTTAATTCCTGTTTAGTGGAATCTAGTGGAACACTGCCTATGAACAATTCTTTTTATTATTATTTGAGTCAATGAGATTGCTAATCAGGTATTATGAAGCAACTAAGGTATAGGAAGAGGCTAATGTCTAAAGGACACTCAGGGCCTTACATTCATCTAGAATTTAACATCTGTGGTGTTCTTTCCTTGCTATCTGCTCTCATTCTTCAGGCCACACTGCTCTGAGAAATGTCAATGCATAGAAAAGAACTGCATAAAAGTCTTGTTTTACAACACCAAGTATGACATCCTCATGATGCTCAAAGTGTTGAGAAAAGATACTGGTGCAAAATAGGAGTGCAATAAAAACTAAAAAGATCTTTGACTCTGCTCAATTACTTCTTAAAACCCATGATATTAGGTCTCGTAATCACATTATAAACACCTTATCACTCAGTTTTAATTATCCTGTATGGTCTGCAAAATTGATGTCTTGTATTTCAGTGGAACAGAGTTGGGATTTTGCAGTTCTTGTATGACATCTGAACATTTTTTTCTATACTGCTGATCAATGTTCACATGTTTTACTATTGTACTAAATGCTTCAAGAGATCTGCAGGTCTTCACAGGCCGTTAGGGTCAAATGATAAATTCTGAAAATGGTTTTCTTTTACAAATCATTTCAGTGGACCTCGTCTTCTATGACCTACCACAGAACAAATGCTCGTTTCTGTGGGTTGTGTTAGTGAACTTAAATTTATTCCATTATGCATCTGTTAGAAGTATTAGTTAACCAGCACAAAATGAACCAAAATGTTGTTAGAGGGGAGAATCAGCTAACCTTTTTTTTGCTACATATGATGGAAATTTCTCACCACCTGAAGTCGGCTTCCTTTTTAGCCACTGGAGAGAAACAGGTGCTTTTAGGGATCATGCATTTGGCCTGCTTCAGACACAGATCTAGGATCAAATGATTTTATGTCTTACAAGGAGGGTTGTTTTTTTTTTTTTTTTTTCTAATTACTATGAAGTGAGTCTTGGGTGTAACTCAGCTATAAATATGGAAGAGTGAAGTTCAGTGAGATGCAAATCTTCCCAGCTGACTATGAGTGATATAAAGGACCTTATGTCACACATGCCTATGCCATCTTTAGTTATTCTGTCTGTGTTTCTGTTGTGGTTCAGACAAATTCTTTGCCTGTTTTGTATTGAACTAGAGGTTATCCTAATGAAAATCACTGCTCAATGCAAAATAATTTCAGTTAAACAATACTGAGCCAGGTGTTGAACCTTGGGAGACACTACTGGTGACAGGCCTCCAATTAAACCCAGCACCACTGATTATGAGCCTCTGGGATCTGCTGTACAGCCAGTTCTCAATCCACCTCACTGTCTGCCTATCCAGTCCACACCTCCTGAGTTTATTTATAAGGATATTCTTTCCCTTTTGGAAGACCGGGATGATATTTGCTTTCTTCCAGACCTCGGGCACCTCTCCTGATCACCACAACCTTTCAAATATGATTATCAGTGACCTATTTACGGTATCCATCAGCTCTCTCAGCACTCATGGATGCATCTTTTCAGGGCCCATGGACTTGTGGATTTTAAGTCTCTGACCCAATACTCCGTGACCAATGTTCCTTTACCCTGCTCTCCTGGGTACGAGATTCCTGAGATCTGGTCCTGTTGCTGAAGACCAATGCAAAGAAGGCATCATTTGAAAATAGCCTCTTATAGTATCTTGTTGTTGTTTCCTGGGAGGAAACAAAGTCTGCTTCATGCAAATAAAATGCTGTGAGTCCTGAACTCCAACTCAAATGTCCCTTGGGATTCATAAAATGTTCAAGTCACACATCTAGAAATCTGTACCTTATTGCTGACTGTGTTGTCATGCTGACTCCCTTTCTCTATTAGTATGACGAGAATGGCTCTAGAGGTCCACAATACCTCATAGTATGTTTCTAAAAGGTCAGCAATGCTCTTGGCAGTATAGAGTCTGGAAACCATGTCTGTCAGTAGTCCTTACTTCAGTGAAGGGTGGTGGTGCAAAGCAGAGCTTGTTTGGGAAACCGACCATCAGAGAAGTTTTCAGTTTTAATTTTGCAAGGCACAGTCCTTGAAACCTCAATATGTGTGCCACTTGAAATACAGACTTCTCTTGTTGAAAAGAAAGTTGCAGAAGTTCAGCTGTCCTTCTGCGCTTGTTACATACTTGGCAAAGTCATATTGGTCAAATTTTTATGCCTTTTTTCTCTCCAGTGTAAGAATGTGAGGGAAATTACCTAATGCTGAGTTAATTTCTTCAGTTCTGGTGAATGTACTTAGAGAAAATAAACATAATTAGCCATCTTTTACATAATGAGATATTCAGATGTGCCTCCCTCAGCAATATTTGAATAGACTATATTACTAATTAGCTAAGTTAGTACCTTTCTATGAAAGCAAACCGTCTCAAAAGGAGATGATGTTTTTGTCTCAAATATTCGTGTTTAATTTTCAGTGTGGACTTTCTAATCTCATAGATAAGCCACGAACCAAAGCCCACAGAAGGGATTTTAAACGCGTCATTCAGTATTTTTGAGTCAGCCTCGTAAAACACATTTTACCGGCAGATAAGCATGACTACAGCAAGTAAAGCTAGCACGTGAGCAACAAGCTTCTAAGCATTAGACACAAGGGTATTCAGGGAAAGAAACAGTAGTTACAGCCAGTAAATTTGCTGCCAGTTTAGTGGCAGCAACTTGTTTAGTGTCTGGAGGGCAGAGTTTACTATGTCTTTGTGTGCATGGGTGGTTAGAAACCAAAACATTGAATTTGTATCACTTTCAGTGATTTGAAGCTTTTTGAAGTGAGCAAAGCTCAGTTGTAGCTACTTTACTGGGAGCCTAGAAGGCGGTAAAAGAAAACCAAGGATTCCTAAAGTAAGGATTCTAGAGAACAATACTAAACCTTAAGAGTGTGAGTAGTGAGATGTCTAAGGCAAGAATCAAAGGGGCCATTAACTGACTGTGTGGTCTTTACCCTTCATCCTTTCTCATCCATGTCACATTGACTCGTAAACCCTCTTTCAGACTAAGGTTGAGACATTTTCTGTGGAACAGGCAACAGTATCCAGCACTTTTCTTCTTCTGTGGGGTGTCCTGATTCTCATTTGAACCTCTACATACAGCCATAATATTAATAAACCAGGTTCATCATCTACTTTTCTGACAGTTGTATCAGTACTAAAGGTGAATAAATAATGCAAAGTGATGGATATTTAAATTATCGTTATAATTTGCAGATAATTGTTGGCTGTGATGCTGATAATTGTGAAACCCATATGGCTTTTTTGCACGTTATATTAAATGTTTCTTAATGACTACTCACTTTATGTATATCCTTGTCATTACACATCATGACTGATGCCGTCAGCCTTCCTATGCTAGCAAGTAAGGAAACACAGATCCAGAGAAGTTTTCAAAGAAAGACAGAGGGTAGATTCAAAACCCACAATCTGTAAAGGAATTTAGCATGTGTGGTTAGTTTGTTTAATCTTGTGACAAAATTTGCTGAAATGTTTGTTTGCCTCAGAAGAGCTGCCACAACAGTGACTTAATGTGATACATGTGATGGAAAGCACTAAATAATTCAAATAGTTATTAATACTAGTGCATCAGTCAGAGGCTTCTTGACAGAAGGGATGATTGCCTTTATTTCAAACAATTCTTTATACCTTTTTAGAGCAATGGCTGTGTACACAAACTAACATACTACATGTTAGTGACTGAACCCACTTTCACAGACTGAATAGGTTATTTTATTTTCATGTGCTTAATGTTTTAGAAGAGTTTTTATGAAGCTAGAGGATGATCTAAGAACAGTGTAGTAGGAGAGCCTAAAAACCCTGAGGTAAAAATAAAACATCCCAAGTCTGTTGTATTGAATTTTCTTCATTGCCCTCTGTGGCACTGAACTAAATTCCTTTTATAATGAAATTCAACTTAAAATTTGCAATATTCAGAAAAGAGCTGATAATCCAAATTCACATCTCCCATTCAGAATGAGGGAAAAAGATACCCAAAAAAATGCAAAAGGAAAAATTAAAAACCTGGAATGCAAAATTTTAGCATGGATTACTGTTATTAACATCTGCAGAACAAAAGGATATCATCCTGCAAAACAATGAAGTTGAAAACACCTCTTAAATGGGGGCATACACATATTCTGTGGAGTTCTTAATTTTCTACAGAAAGAATAATTTGACTTCTTACACCAGCCATATAGTTGATATTAATTGGCAAAACTCTATCAACATCAAGCAAGAGTAAGTAAACTGTTAATTCATCAAAGGCAAGCAGAGTCCAACCTAATAGCTTTATGTTGCAGATAAAATGTGTCATTAAATAATTGAGTGCATCTAAGGGTCTTTAGTTCTATTCATGCTCAACTCTTCACAGATGTGGTTTATCTTTCCAGGGGGCAGAACATCTTTTATTTTAAGGAATCTATTGCATCCTTCTTGTGTCACTTGCTCTACAGTCAACCAACAAGCTCTAAAACACAACTTTATCCACTGGTTTGTAGATCCTTAGATAGCTGGTAGGCAGGTGAATAGAGTCTTTGTTCATGCTCTTCTCTTTTTCAATGGGATGCTGTCTTCTAGATGCTGCTCAATTATCTACTGCATTTATTTCTATAGATCTGTATTCCATTTATGCTGTTAACAGTGATTCCCTTTAGTATCAACATCTGTGAAAAGAGGTCACAAGCTCTCTGGGGAAGATGACAGATCTCCTTAGTGTTATTACAAAATATATGCCTTTTCTGGAAAGCTGTCTATTTCTAAATACTTCAAAAGGACAGAGTTCATTCAGAATAGTGCAGGAACAGACTATATATATATATATGTATATAAATGGATTTTAGACAAATGCAGCCAGCAAAAAGAAGGTATAAACAGATTGGCCATTTGTGTATGCCAATATTAAATGCCATAAAATTAAAAATAGGAAATGTTCCTTTTTCAGATTAAAGCATGGGATTTCCAGTCAGTTCTTCACATAGTGGGAAACTGTTGAACATCATATAGTCACAGAATTATTTAGGTCCAAGACCATTGAGTCCTGCCATTAACCCAGCACTGCCAAGCCCACACTAAACCATATACTTTAAGTGCCACATCTACATGTCTTTTAAATACCTCCAGGGATGGTGACACAACCACCCCCCTGGGCAGCCTGTTCCAATGCCTGACAATCCTTTCCATTAAGAAATTTTTCCTAGTGTCCCATCTTCACCTTCCCAGGTGCAACTTGAGACCATTTCCTCTTGTTCTATCATTTGTTACCTGGAAGAAGAGGCCAACCCCCACCTGGCTACAGCCTCCTTTCAGGCAGTTCTAGAGAGTGAGAGGGCTCCCCCTGAGCCTCCTTTTCTCCAGGCTAAACAGCCCCAGCTCCCTCAGCTGCTCCTCACAGCACTTGTGCTCCAGACCCTTCCCCAGCTCCGTTGCCCTTCTCTGGACACGCTCCAGCCCCTCAATGTCTTTCTTGCAGTGAGGGGCCCAGAACTGACCACAGGATTGGAGCTGTGGCCTCAGCAGTGCCGAGTACAGGGGGACGGTCACTGCCCTGGTCCTGCTGGCCACACCACTCCTGATACAAGCTTGGATGGCTACACAGGGACACTGCTGGCTCATATTCAGCCACTGCTGGCCAACACACCCATCTTGAGTCTGGACAATACCCTAGGGCATCTACAGTGTCGCCAGACACCTATGCTTATGTAGCTTAACCACTCACCAACCACACCATAAAAAGCTAATAGGACTTTTGTGGTCTTGGGGTATAATTTCTAACACTATGTGGATGTGCCATATACAAAGGCACCAGGCACCAATGTTTAGAGATTTGAATGTCTCCATTTTCAATAGCAAACAAGGCAAGAAAATAAACAGCTGCTAAGGGCATTGGGCAAAGCCTAGAATTTTTCTCATTCCAAAATCTTTTTGGGATGTCATTTTTTTCTTCTCACAGTCTGCCTGGAAGCCATAATGCACCAGAGATTTCCATTAAGGGACATATTTTAATCTAAACCTTGACCTTGATGTTTAACTTTTTATTTTTACTGTGATTTTGCTCTCAGCAGGATGAGAATGTGTTTCTAAGGAAGAGTCAAAAATACTGAAGAGGCATGTAGCAACAATATTACAATTTGGCTGCCAACAACTTTTGACCTGGAAAAACTGTCTGAAAGCACAATGCTCCTATGAAAAACTTCAGTTTAGATAAACCAGCCTTACTTTTTAGGGCCAGCTATAAAACATTCGCATGGATCATTTTCATTCAGTGCCTGAGCAGTGTTCTGATGGATATCTGCCAATAATAATTTCTTCCTGTTGCAGGACATTCATGGCTCAGTGATGCTGAATGACCCCATGGCTGAGCAGTCCTAACTGTTTTCCAGTGCAGAGCAATGACAGAATGGGAGAATCAAGGTGGCTAAGTAATTCAAAAAATATGACGTTTTATAGAAACTCTTTCCATGTATATGCCTTAGCAGGATAGTTTGGGCATATGTATGATGCAGATAATGTGTGACCATTTATGGGGTCTGCACATAGGTCTTCTATAGTTAAAAAAAAAGCTCTTTTCTTCTGAATTTAGGCCTCCAGTTTGCTAGTGCCTTAGGTAAGGCTGCTCAATGAAATGTGTACTTTTATATTTGAGTGAAAAAGGTCTAAGTTATTTAATACATATTGATACAGAATGAAGAGAGGTTATGCTTCTGCAGAAAGCAGGAATAAAACTCTTTGGTGGGACTTCTTTCTTTTTCACTTTTCGTTTTCTACATTAATATAAATTCACTGATTCCAAAATCTTATTTACAGTGATCAAAATGAGAGAAGGTGTCAGTTGCTTCTGATATGGAATGTCTCTATTGTTAGTGTTTGCTTTCCCTCCTTTTTAATTGAATAGCTGCATGGATGCTTGAATACATTATAGACCTGGTTAAATTCATCTTTTTGCTTGATGCAATTTTAGAATTTAGAGGAAAAGATCATCATATGACTTTGAAAAGGATTTAGAAATCATCCATCTCTGTCTTTACCATAGATAGAGAAGCTCCTTATAAACGTGGGTGTCTGTCATGTAGGCACTGAAAGAAAAAATTGAGTACAAAGTGGTGATTATTTCTTAATGCTTTGAAACTCTCACTGCTAGCAACATACAGGCTTCCTCTTGTTATTAACGTCTGCCTTTTTTTGTTTGAACAGTTTGTTTTACAGAAATAGGTCTAGGCTCACAGCATATTTCTTAATAGTCTCTCATTTTCAATACATATTAACACCCAGTCAGACACCGTATTACGTCATTTATAATACTGTAAAGTATTTATGCAGGAATTATGAATCAGAGAAAATGAGTTTGTAGGATTTGATGTTTGTATCAGGGAAACTTGTGCTTTATCAGGCAATGCTTCCAAGACAGGTATTTTTCACATCTCTTTAATTTTGTGGCATCTTTCCTCTCTGACAATGAAATGCTATGGTTTTCTTATAATGAATGTTTAAAATGGAATCCAAGTGTGGTGGGAATGAGCACTGTGGAGGGCTAAGGATACAGAAATGAAAAGGAGCTGATCACCTATCCCATGCAAATTTGTGTTGGTAATCCGGTGTCTTTTCATTAATGACTGAAATGGTCTCTGAACACCATGTACAGTTTTATTATGAGATGAAAAAATACTAAGTAACATTTAGGCTAAAATAATAGAGAAAATCAGAAAACGCTTACCAGTTGCAACAATTACATCAGCACATGCTGATGTAATTGTTGAAACCGGTAAGCATTTCAGAGCACCATTTGTTTACAAGAGTCAGCAAGGAGCTGGAAAGGACAGTAACACCCAAGCATTCAGGGAATGCCATCCAGGTATGAACAAGCAGATATTCATAGAGTTTTCCAGTTCCTATTGCACTGTTATCTGCTCCATACTGCAAATATATACCCCCCCAGTACTTGCCATTTGAGAAATAAAATAGTGAGACAGAAAAGGCAGTGCATTTCATCGAAGCATGAAAATTAAAGTCAGATGCTCCAACACTCAGACTGATTTACCTCTACAGTTCTGTGCAAATCATTACCATTTCATATTTTAGTGAGCCCACCAGTCCGTAAAGACTGCAATATTTTCTCATTTCACAAAGATGTTGCATGTATTCATTTGTATGTATAAAATATTTTTACAGATAGTGCAGCTATTATCTTTGCTTAAAAATGAACCTGATATTTAGCTTTGAGAAAGAAAAACCTTTCTGATTAAATCTCCAGAGAAATTTTAAGTTTCTGGTTTTGTTTTACTGCTTTGATGCTTTCAGTGCCTTTTCTAAAGAATTAAAATGTCATTAACAAAAAAATCACCTTCATCAGTCTGAAATGTTACCTACAGTCATGATTTGTTTGTAATGATCTCACGGGCTACATTTTTTGTATTTTAAATGAATGCAGAGTAACTCTGATTATGGCTGCAAAAGTCTGATTTGAATTTCCTTATGCATACCCAAATCTCCCTCTGAACTTGCTAGTTCCTCTACTGCCGTCCCATGAAGTCCCATCTTTACCTATATATAGCAATGTGCCTCTTACTGTGCTTTGTATTGCAATCTGCACATTCCTGATGAGACACACATAATAATTATTAGAGTGCAATAAATTAAAATTTAACATTATGGAATTTATAAAGCCTAGAAAATAAATACGCATATTTTGTTTGATTCTATTCCTATTGGATTGGTGGACCTGATTGTTAAAATAAGTTGCAAGGTGTTTCATATCTAAATGTTTTCCCAGGTAAAGGTTACATTAAGTAATTTAGAAATTTTAAGTATATCAGGAACCTTTTTATTAAAAAAATTCCAACAAAACAAAACAAAAACCCAAATACCCAAACAAAAACTCCAACCCCAATAAACCAACTCATGAAATAGAGGTTTTGTATATATGGTAATATATTCGTCATTAGAAATGGGAAGACACAGACTTGTGAAATCAAAGTCAAAGAGATTTGTGTATAGAATAGCAACTCACTAGCTTTGATGACCTTATTTAGACTTCCACTTTACACCTGCAGTAATATAAGAATAAGTAATTTTGGAGACAATTTATGTAGAGTTATGGATTTGCTGATTCACCAGAGAATTATTCTAGTGCTGTGTCAGTGTAACGTGGTGTTGCAGAAGACTCAATATTTAGCTTTTAAGTGTAATCAGGCAGTTACATATCCAGATGAGATAAATGGCATAAAGAATTCTTGTGGATGCAAAAAACTGTTCAGTTTGGATATGCAAATTTCTGTAAAAGAGCATAGAAAGTAGCCCATACTTAAATATCCATCACTATCTTCTGTATTTATACTCAAACCCAGGGCTAGACAATAATTTGCGATTGCAAGACCATAAATCAATTTTAAAAATTACAACTTTGGCCAAATGGTGGATACTCTACTGTATTATTTTAATAGAGTATTGACTCTATTATATTATTGACTCTATATACTCTGCTGAGTAGAGTTTCTGATGTGATACCCCCAGTTCCCTAACATGGTGATCCTCAGAAACAAAGTATGGGGTTTTTTTATCTGATGATTTTCCTGGAGTGATAGGAAAATAGGATACAAATTAGCTATACTTGTACTCCAGATAAAGTTTCCCATATGCTGGATGATACCATGGAAAGGAGATTACGGGAGGGCAGAAGGAGGGGAGGATAATTTGTAAAAAAGAGTTTTGACTCTGTTCAAGTGTATTCCCTAACAAAACTTTCCTTTGTCCTCTTCAGTGAGAACATTTCAAACCTTCAAACAATTTAATGAACAGCAGCTTCTGCCCACATACATAGGCAGAACGTCTGGTGTTCACAAGCAAAGATCAGAACTCCCTGGAATGACATAAACTTTTTCTATATTAGTGAAACAGCAGTGACAAATCAGAAACGTAGTATTTCCTTGCTAGCTTATTAGCAATGAATTTGGACTATGAAAGAATAGTTTGATAGGAATACAACTATATTTGCATTAAATAAAAGTTTGTTGAAGAAACATTTTTGATGGTTTATAGTTTCATCAGTATGTTAATAGAAAGTCAGCCAGGTGTGCTATTATTCTTTCTATTGCCTTGAAAGTTATGCTTTAGAGAACTTTGCTCAAATCAACATTTCCATTTGATACTTGAAAAGCATATAAAATTAGAAGAGAAGGAAGAGACAGAAAGCCTGTTGTATCCAGTTTACAAGAACATCTTGCCATTGATTTATGTTTCTGCCTTTTGAAAGTGTAGTTTAAGATCTGTCCTTGAAAACACGGATCGCATCACACTGCCAAGTATTTTCCAGATATTAAGAAATATGTCTTTTGCCACTGTTACAAAATCAGTGTGCATTTCCTGAATCAACTTATAGAAATATTCAGTATTAGTGCAGTTTAGAACATGCAATCAGACTTGATGTCTTCTATGATTTTTGTAAATTATCTTACACAGTCACAAATTAGCTGCTGAATTCCACATGGGGACCAGTACTTCATCTTGAATTTCAACTCACAATACACTTGCTTCTGGTATAATTTCCTGGGAACAATATTTAGGTATTTAAACATTTGTGCATATGAAGAGACATACATACAGATATATATATATATATATATATATATATATATATATATATATATATATCTATACACACACTATAAAAATCTTAATGTTTTTGTCTCAAAGTGTTTTCCAATTCAGTAATTCTAGCTATGAAAATGAAAAGTATCTACCTTTTTCTAGTCTGTATCAGCTTCAGCTCCAGCAAGATAGTCCCCAGTTCTCTTGAGCTAAATAGTTACTACAAAAACAACTGAAAAAATTCTGACAGGTTAAGTTTTATAGATAGTGTTATAACTAGTTTTTTGTCTCTCAGCAGAGTGTTTAAATATTGAAATAGCCATCCTATGGAAATTGCTAATCCTGTAACACTTGGTGGTTTTATTTGGTGGGTTTTTTTTGTTTTTTTTTGATTGGGATAGCAAGTTTGTCATGTTTATTTTTGCAGAAGTTTGGTGTTTTTTTTTATTTTTTTTACTTTATCATAAAACAGAAAATACAGAAAAAGGGTTAAATCTTGATGTTTGTGACTTTAATAAAATACTTGGATATTTGCAAATTAGAGCAGCTTGGGCTGAGATTAATAGATGTCTCCAAGGCCCTATAATTCTGATGACATATGCCTCTTCCTGGCTAAGTTTTGTTGCATATTATCTATTTTCAAGATATAATCACATGATTTTCATCATGTGCTGCAATTTCAAACATGAAAAAGCAATGATATGTCGTGGGAAATGTAATCCATTCACAGTTATTTCTGTTTGAGAGAGTGAGGCAGGGATGTGCTTGCTCCCCTGTGAGATCCTGCAGCAGCAAAACCCAGACTGACATTAATGCAGACTACAAAATAAAATATTTCCATTTTTTTCAAAAGACCCCAAACTTCTCTCATTCTGGTTGACCTGACCAGATTTTTCTTTTCCTAACAGGAAAAACAGTTTTCTTGGAAAAATTATTTGCAAAAACTGCATTTTCCTGTTTTTAAAAAAAGTTAATTACCAGATTTTTCTGTAAATCAGTAATAAACCAAACCCTTAAAATAATATTTGAAAGCACTTTGCTGCTGGATGTTGAATATTCACATGAAATTTTATGAGGTCCCGATGGTTTATAACAGCACAAGCATCAGGAGCAAGCCAAGTGAACAGGAGATGAATGGACCTAGCTGCCTGGGATGTGCGAAGGTGTGCGTAATGAAGCCCAAAGTGAAGAGCAGCAGGCTCAGATGTGCACAAGCTGTTTCTAAGTCCCTGAGCTTTATGTATAGCTAGGTACTGAACAAGATAATTGTGCCTGCTGTGCAGCTGGAGGTGGGATTTGCCAGCCCCCATGCACACAGCTGAGCGGTCAGTCCTTGCCAGATGAGAGATGTGGAACCTGAATGCTAATTACCAGATTTCAGCCCACTATTTCAATCTGCTGTAACAGATCCCAGAAGGGGCGAACAGGTACACCTCGCTCTTGCTCTGAAGAAAATTATTTTGTCCCAGTTGTACAGACATATGGCAAGTCCTGGTTCCTCATTCCTGCAAGGCCCCCTCTCCCAGAAGGGCCAGCACCAGTCCATGTCCCATGGAAAACAAAGAGGAGCTCCTGACTGTACTGTGGGGAAACCATGGGCAGGTCCAACCTACATCTGTGGCAATGGCTCTGCTGCAAGGCAGCCTTGCCTGGGCCTGGCGACAGCCCTACTAACCCACAAGCTGATGTCCTGCCCCCATTCCCATGACCATTCTGGGGCTGCCTGGCCCTGATTCCCCTCACCAGGCCTTATCCTGATGTACATTCATGGGAGCCCTTCATAGTGCCCTGATGTCTCCCACCGTTTCCCAGGCAGATGGAGCAAGTGCCTTGGCAGCATTAGTGAACACCTATACTTTCCTTTCTCCTCAATGCAAAAACCCAATGCTTTTTGTCATTTTGCTGCATGCTTCAGGTTGATGGCACTGGATCCACCCAGGGGTACTGAGAGAACTGGCAGAAGTGTTCACTTACACACTTTCCATCATTTATCAGCAGTCCTGGCTGTCCAGGGAGGCCCCAGGCAACTGAAAGTTAGTAAATGTGATGCCCATCTACAAGCAGGGCTGGAGAGAGGATCCAGGCCTGTCAGCCTGACCTTGGGGCTGAGAAAGGTCATGGAGCAAATCATCCCAAGTGACCTCACATGGTACATGCAGGACAACCAGGTGATCAGGCCCAGCCAGCGCGGGCTTGTGAAAGGCAGGCCCTGCTTAAAAAACTTGATCTCCTTTTACAACAAGTTGACTCACTTAGTACACGGAAAAGGCTGTGGGTATTGCCTGCCTGGAGTTTAGTAAAGCCTTTGGCACCTTTGTCCACAGCATTCTCCTGGAGAAACTGGTTGCTCATGGCTTGGACAGTTGCACTGCTTGCTGGGTAAAAAACTGACAGGGTGGCTGATCCCAGAAAGTGGTGCTGAATGGAGTTACATACAGCTGGGTCAAAAGTGGGATTCCCCAGGGCTCAGTTTTGGGTACAGACCTGTTTAATACCTTTATTGATGACTTGTATCAAATGCATCCTCAGCAAGTGTTTAGACAACACCAGGGGTGTCAATCTGCTGCAGGGTAGGAAGGCTCTGCAGGGGAATCTGGACAAGCTGGATGGATGGGTCAAGGCCAGTTGCAAGAGGTTCAACAAAGCCAAGTGTCAGGTCCTGCACCTGGGTCACAACAGCCCCAGGCAGTGCTACAGGCTGGTAGCAGAGTGGCTGAAAACCTACTTGGTGGAAAAGGACCTGAGCGTGCTGGTCAACAGCAGCTGAACATCAGCTAACATATGCCTATGTGGCCAAGAAGGCCAGTGTCATCCTGGCCTGGATCAGCAATGGTGTGGCCAGCAGGACCAGGGCAGTGACCGTCCCCCTGTACTCGGCACTGCTGAGGCCACAGCTCCAATCCTGTGTTCAGTTCTGGGCCCCTCAATGAAGGCCACATTTAGGTCACCCTGAAGCCTTCTCTTCTTCAGGCTGAACTATTCCAATTCTCTCAGCCTTTCCTCATAGGAGAGGTTCTCCATACTTCTCATCAACTTGGTGGCCCTCCTCTGGATTTGCTCCAACAGGTATGTGCCCTTCCCATATTGGGGACCTCAGAACTGGATCCAGTAATCAAGGTGGAGTCTCACCAGAGCAGAATAGAGAGGCAGAATCACCTTCTTTGAACAGCTGGCCATGCTTCGTTTGATGCTAGGAACTTGAATTGAGTGTTAGGAAATATTTCTTCCCTGAAAAGGGTTGTCACACATTGAAACAGGCTGTCCGGGGAAATGTTGGAGTCTCTCTTCCTGGAGATACTTAAAATACATGTAGATGTGGTACTCAGGGACATGGTATTGTTGTGGACTTGAGAGTGATGGGTTAATGGTTGGTCTCAGTGATCTAAAATGTATTTTCCAAACTAATTGATTCCATGACTCCATGATTCTTTGATTTGCATTTAAAACAATTCACAACTTCAAGATGTTTCTCACTTGAAAATTAGTTATCCAGTTTGCATGCTTTTTCATGCCAGTACTATAGGCCTACTGAATTGTACTAGTAATGCCCACACATATTGTGTTGACCACAAAGCAGACAAAGCACTGTCCTATTCACTAAAATACATGGAATTCAAAGCCAGTATTTGCTTTTCTGAGTCCTGTATATGATATGTTAATTTATCATTGAAGGTCTAAGCTACCCTGAAACGAATCTCTTAAAATCACATGTAGCTGCTCGCTGACTAGCTTACACAAGGTATTGTGACATTTTTAAAGGTAGTTTACAAATTTAAGATATGAAGCGAGAAGTTGATTCATATTTAAATGCTAGAAAATCAAACAGTGTAAATGGTCTTAGTAAATATTTTAAGAAAGCAAAAAGGAGAAAGAAGACAAGTACTGACAACTGGCAAGAGCTTTTATACTATACTCGACATGTATTTGAATATCTTTCACAGTTTCTGTGCTTATAAACCACCTGGTAGTGGTTAATATTATAAATTATTCATTATGAACATGAAGAAAGAAAAGCACTTGGTATTTGTCAAATTGATTTTTGTGTGAGTTATGATTAGACAGGGAAATATTGCTGCTGTATTACTGGAAGGACCTAAGCAAGAAATGCATATATGATTGAAATCCTGGTCATATAGTCAGTCTCCAATATGTTATACCAGTATTTAGAAGACTTACTTGTTCATATCTCTTCTGCATTTCTAGCTGTCTCCCACAGACTTTCCAAACCTCCTGGGCTTTGTCATGGTAACAGCTTAATTTATCTCATTTTAGCCTGTGTGATGAAAATTTGTCAGAGAATTCTCTACAGTGCCCACAAACATTTGTTTGCTTTGGTATTTTGTGTCTATACCTGACAATATAGATAAATTTCTAGTTATTTTTGACTAACAAACTGAATTAATAGGAAAATTGGTTAAATTTGACATTGTGAAATAATTTTGCCCCATTTCATTCTTAGATTTGGTAGTGAAAGGCCTAGCATGGCACTTAGTACAATATTTTGAAATAAAAATTTCCAATTTTTTCTTGCTGAACAGACAAGAGATGGACATTAGCATTCATTAGAAGTACACTGGAATAAGGAGATAGCAGCCAAGCACAACAAATATCCAGATCCATTCTAAACTAAACTCAGCCTGGGAAGGTGTAGCTATCAAAACTTTGGAAAATTAATGTTTCTGTATGCCTTCAGTGTCCAGCAATTGCAACAGACTTTGTTGTTGAATTTTGCACTGAATTCCACCTAAGTCCATATTTTAATTTTGCACATTACTACTGGAAAATATTTTGAAAAAGTATTTATGAACAAATACATTTTAAGCATTTATAATTGAAGGAAGATATAGTTAGTCCAACTGTTCCAGCAGTATTTTCCACGTGAAAAACTGACTTTTAAATGGAGGCTGCCCTTTGCCGTTACAGAACTGGGCTAATACAATTACAGAACTGAGTTGGAAATACTCATTTGAATTATTTAATTAAGAATTATTGGAAAAAAACAGATTTTGGCAAAGATTGCTAATCAGTGGTGAAAGCCTACTGAGCTTAACTATTCTTACCACGATGATTTCGTACAAGAATATCACTTAAACAGATTAGTTTTTTTCAATGTGACAGTGCCCACTGTCTGATGTGCAACAAAACCCTGACAGATCTAAAGACTGAAAAAGTTAGTGATTGTTTCCATGTATGCGCATGAGAATGCAGATTACAAAACTTTCCTGCGGTCTCTGTCATTGGCCGTGCTTTGGCAAGCAGCTTCTTCAGAGAAGAAAGTCAGGCAAATTATAACAGCTGAAGTTTTTTCACTGGTGCAAACACAAGCTAGACTTGATAAGAATCCTCACCTTTAGTCACCTTATTCCTCTTTTTCTGGGAGGCAGTCATCAGCTTCTGCCTTAGTGAGAGCTAGGTCAAAGATAATCCAAAGTCCGAGAAAAATATTCATCTTGGGGGAAGACAAGAAATCTGTTCAAAATTTGCAAACAAAAAGGAGCAAAATGTGTCATCTTACTTGACATAAAATGTTGTCCCACTCAGTACTTAGCACAGATGCTCCCTGAGTGAGTCATTTGTGCAATATACTATAAACACATATCAGTTCGTTTCTTGGAAGAGGAAAACACAGAAAGAAACTTGAGCTTGTTCATAATAGCAGAGCTGTTCCATTTCTATTTTGAAAGTTTGGTCTGCATGAGGTTAGCAGAATTAGGATCAAATTATAAAAGAGATGGTTTGTTATTAAAGTTTGTCTTCTGTTAACTACTCAGATTTGAAGTACATGCCAAATGATTTTTAAAGTGTTGGATATATCTTTTAATTAAAATTTGTTCTGAGTCTTTTTCTGCTCACTTTTCTAGGCTTTGGTTTAGCAAAGCACTTAAACATGTGCCTGGTCTCAATCCCATCAAGTAGTCTCATGGTAGCCAAGTGGAACAAGCATATGGTATTGAATGTGCTTTAGAGGACGTGTGCAATTGTTTTGCCTATAAGCACACAGGATAGAGGAAACTGTGTATCAATTTCTGTTTTAATGCAGTGTTCTTCTGTTTTCTATCTTCCTTATGTTCTTTTTTTAATCATCCATTTAAAAATAGCATATCAAAGTATGTTACAGAAATATGCGATCAGACTGCTGCCAAGTCAGTTTCAATTAAAAAAAGGAATTTTTACGTTCAGCTGAAAACAAGACACTTGAATTTGTTGATAGTTTATTATTGTTTGTAAACAGTTTGTTCTGAAACTTGCACATGTGCTTAGCAAATTGTACATTATAAAAGTTGGAATGGTTTGGGTTTTTTTATCAAATATTAATTAGATCTGCTAAATGGCTTGGAAGAAGTCAGAGGACTTCTTTAGCCTCTGCTTACATCTTTGTGGTAACAAACTAGCTATTGCTAATTTTAAACAGGAATGACCAGAACCTGCTTTTGGAGTATCAAAACATTATTTTTCATGATATGGATAAAGCAACTATGGAAGATAGTTGCTTCCACAGAAAATTACCTCCCATTTTGTCCCATTTTGAGAATAAAGGCTCTTTATAGCACACAGATGTTTTACTTCTTCTAAGTAATACCTATGCTTACAGAATTTCTCAGGCACAAAAAATGGAGGCAGTAATGTTGCAGCTCCCTCCAATAAAAATTGCTAAAAACTCAGGATTTTGCAAGATTTCAAAGTTATTAAATTCTGTACATGTAGGAAATTCACAGCTTTTTCCCCCAAAGGTTACTACACAAGCTGGGACACTGTTGCATATTCTATGCTGAATTTGTGTCAACTTCAGAGTGAAATCCATACACTTTGTAGGTTTTGCCCCACTGAGCATTGGAATCTGTCCATGCTATAACCCAGGGCCTGATCTTTTGAGCTTTGAGCTTTCCCAGTGATGAAGACATAACTCATTTTCACTCCAAGGCACCACCTTGCTTTAGATCTGTGGTGAAACCACCAACCTGGGTGAAAGTTGGCCTATTGTAAAAAGAAGCACTTAGTCCCCTCAAAGAAGTCTCTCTGGCTTTGGAATTTGCTATACCAACACTTCAATGAAACATCTGAGTGTATTTTCTGTCCAGACAGTTGGTATGTATGTATTTGTGCATGTGTGCATGTGTGCGAGTGCTCAGTTGCTGCAGAATGAATGGGTGGTTTAGATTCTTTGGGTTTAGGAATGCATAACTTTGAATCATGTTACTGGTTTTTAGGTCTGAATAAAGTTTTTACAGAATTATTAAGTTATATTAAGGTGACTGGGGGCCTTTCTACTAACTACTTTGTACTAAACTACTTTTAAACTACTAAAAAGACAGAAAACAAATAAATGCTAAAGTTTTCTCTAATTTCAGATCACCACATATTCTCACTGCTACCTGATATAACTTCAATCCCTTTCTGCAAAGTTAACATTCTAATATAGCTCACAGAATTAATGTCTCAAAAATAACCCAGTAAATGGTGTATGCTATATTTACTATAGAAATTGAAATTGCAGAGGTTTCTGAATCTCCCAAACCCTCACATTATACATTTTCTTTCTGCTAAGTTGAAATACAGGAGACCATTTTCTAACATGCTATGAATGAGAAATACTCATGATGGAATAAGGCTATTATACTTGCCTTCAGACTTGGAGAACAGATTGCTGCTAAACATAGTGAAGGTCAGAACTGAAATGAAAGTATTTTGTTTCACATGGGTTGACACCAACTCCTAGAAGTGTCACTTAATTGGCCACTGTTGATGGTATCGATAATGAATCAATGGCATTTTTATAACAGTGGAGAGCAGCAGGTAAGAGTGAGGTGGTAGGAAATCTATACTATTTTTGTATCTTGAAGATGGTTGCTAAGCAGTAGCATGATATGTAGAACATATTTTACCCCATTCTGAGCAGAAGAAGGAAGAAAGAAGAAATTGCTTATTAAAGAAAATGCAGCTGCTGTTTATAGAGTCACAATTATTGGAGATGATTTAAAGATACAATGCTTATAGGAGCTTGCTCAAAAAAGTAGATTGCAAGATAAAGAAAACAACTCCTTTACAGCATATTACAGCCCTCAGCAGTTCTAAGAATCTATGGCTGCAGTAAGGCGTGGTGGTAGAAATAATGGGCATAGTTAATTGCTGTTTAAATACAAGCACTTATTATGATTTGTACGTTTCCCTTTCAGAGAACGTCAGCCAGTATTTATCCTGTCTTGGGACAGACTCTTCAGGTATAGCTTTGGAAAAGCCAGAGAAGTGGTGTCATGATTGCCACTATAAAGGAGAATAGGAAACAACTTTTTCTCACAGCACAGGAACTAACAGACATGAAATTAAATTATGGGGTAGCAGGCTTCAAGCAAACAAAATAAGTTAGTTTTGTGAGGTATTCATAATTAAGTTGTCTAACCTACTGCTGCACGGTAGTAGTGATGCCAGAGGCATTGATGAGTTCAAAAAGTAATAAAAGAAATTCAGAAAATAAAATCCCATTAAGACCTATTAAGAAAAGTACCTCTGAGTCTTGAATGAATGACCTAATTCAAAGACTGGGAGTTTATCTGAGAGCTATCCCTTATGGTTGCTCCATGTATATTTTATTTATCTAGGTTTTTGTTAGCCCATATCACACAGGCTCCTGGACTAGGTGAAGCCTTGATTTGACTAGGCATAACCACTCACATTTTCTTATATATTCTAAAAGTATTTATGCTAACTTATGACATGATAGGACAAAATTTCTGTTTAGGTTTGTTCTTGACTAGATATTGCTCTAATACTGCAATATGATTTTTACAGAACCCGGTGTTAATCCTGCAGACCTGGATTTAAGAGTCCCCCAGGAATATAAACCAGAATACTACAAATTGTATCTTCTTTACAGGTTCATTTTATGGATTACCCAGTGAAAGCCCTTCTGTATAAAGCAAGCAAATGAAATGCAGTTACTCCGCATTAGTACCCTTATAATGTAACTTGAATAGACTGTAATTTTGACAGTCACAGGTTATTTCCATTGGAAAAGTAGCACTTGATGCAAGCTAAAGCTACAGTTCAGAACAAGATTCCTCTAGACAGGAAGAAACTAAACCAAATCTAAAGGAGAACAGCAAATTTCAGTGAATTCCGCAAGGTGACAATTAAAGGAATTGTTACATCTTTATGATTTTGTTTCTTAATATGCATGGTGATTTAGCTCTGTGAGTGAGTACTATGGGTAAGAAGTGACAAAAGGCCCTACTTATTCTCTGTTCTGCCTCTTCCTTGATGAATTTATGCATGCAGGGAAAGTGTAGATTTGGAAGATACAGTAATTCCACTACTCTTTCCCATGTCCCAAGTCTAAAAGTCCAGCAGAAGTGCACGGGAATTCCACAATATAGGATTTTTTGTTTTAACTATCTCACTGTGTTAGTATTTATATCTGGATTGGATTTTTTTTTTTCTAAAGTAAGAGAAATTAGTACAAAATGGAAAAAAAATAGTAAACTGGGTATTGGTGATACTCTAAAGCACACCTGCTAGGTTTTCCTTACGGGCTAGTCCTTTTGAGTTTTCACAACATATTTTCACTAAGCAGACCTATTACTGCTGAATCTGTCTTCGATTTTACTGGAATTCTTCACATTACATGAGTTAAGGTTTCAAAGCTGTAGTTACCTGTGGAGATTGGTACAATTCATTTCATACATTTACTGCTCATTAGCACGTGCATGAAGCAGTTTCTTGCACCTTCTATATCTATAATGAATATTAAACCATCTCATCTACTCATAATAATAGAATGGCTCCTGTGATGACAGACTCTGTTTGCACAGGAAGCAGATGTTGATGTTTACCTAGATGTAATTTGCAATGATGAGTGGTGGTGAGCTGAGGTTTATTCCTGTCAGAGCAATTCAGTCTATGCTAAGCTTCTGCAAAATATTTTGCATGCCATTGTGGTCTCTCAGGCCAGTATAGATATACATATTATCTCAGTGAGTAATTGTGAATCTATATCAAGATATTAAATTATGCATTTAAGAAAACCATTTATTTAAAGATCTATTTACCAAATCTCTGAAGTGTGGTGTCCAGAAAAATTGTGGGCAAACTTCAACCAAAGATGAAAATAGTATTTGTTGGGGTCATAAATGGATTTCTGACAGATAAATATGGTAGGAATTATTCAGAGAGAGTGCCAGCGACTAGAAAATCAAATCAGTAGCAGGTAAGGTTGAAATAAAACACATTTATTTTAGCAGAGGAGTGCCATACACTACAACGAATTATGAAAGGATGATATTAATTCTCCATCATTTAGAGCCTTTAAATCTAGGCTGAAAGTCTTTCTAAAAAATACTCTTTAGTTCAACTTGACAAAAATTGATGAATTATATTTTCTAATCTGTGTTATGCCAGAAGTATAAAAGAGCAACCTTGGGATTTCTTTTGGTTTTAATATCTGAAAAATCTATGATGTAATGAAATATAATCAGAAAAGCACATCTATTTTACTCTTAAATTCTATATATATATTTTTTTTTTGGACATAATTTACAACTTTAGACAAACAATGTCTCAGGAACTCCTCTTTTGAATTTGGAGCTGTTGTTCACTGTGTCTAGTTCTTTTGTCATCTCATTCTAATCCTAAAGCATGTTTTCTCATCTGCACACTCACATTTGTAATTGGGGACATACCACTCTTTCTTGATGATCATCAATTTATTTCACTAATTTCAGGTCCACTTCTCTGAATATCCTTTCTTGTTGTCAGCATATTGCAGGTATTTGATTTTTTCTATACTTTTCACTCCTTGTAATCCTGAAAATAGATCTTAATGAAATTCATAGTAAGACATAAATCTATAGCTGTAATGATCATGTCAGTGCTATATACAAACAGCTTCAAAAGTCACCACTCATTTCTGAAAATATTCTGTGTTGAACAGAAAAATGTGGAAGGCATGTCCAGAAGCAATCTTTTCCTTTGTTGTTTCCTAAATCATACTATTGGCTCCAGAGACAATAAAACCAGGGAAAATACAAATATTTTGTCTCTCCTTATTTTCATCAAAGTGAAAGTGGTACTGCTTGGCTAAAAGTGGTATTCTAAATTTAAATCAGTTGCAGTTACAATGGACTTAGTCACATTTTTTCGAAATTCTGGGGCTCCTTGTAGAGTCACAGTTGTCTAAACCTTAAAAAAATAAAATAGTCCAGGGTTCAATGTGAATAGAGATGTGGTCTGATCACTTGCAGAAAACTGGCCTTAAAATTTCTATTTCAAAGCCATTTGAAATGATCTGGAATCCCAGATGCATTTGTAAATATATCTATCTATGTATTTTTTTCGTTTTGGAAAGACACCACCTTTCCACTCTCTAAGGTTTTCCTTTGGGGGCTCTTCTTAAATTCATTCTCTTTTTTCTTTTGCTAATTTTGTCCTGCTGCATCTCTTCTGTATCCTGAAAATGCCTTTCCCTCCTTGACATTTAGACTCTTCAAGTATTTATAGATTGTTACCATGTCCCCCTTTAGTCATTTCTTAGAGAAACTATGCATATTTAGCACTTGCAATCAATCCTCATACATCAATCACTCCAGAAGTATAATCATTTTTTGCAGCTTTCTTCAGATCTTCCTCCAATATGTGAATATCCTTCTAATAAGATGCCTAAAATTAAATACAATGGGTCATGTCTGTAGCTCATGTAAATCAGTGTAGCTCTGCTGAAGACTGTGTTGATTCATGCTGGCTAAAGCTAAAGAGCAACATTTCTAGTGCAAAGATATCAAAACTGTATATATTTTGTGAAGAGAGCCTGAAACCACACAGAGCTTTTTTTCATAGTAAATCTTCTTTGAATTAATTTCCATCACTTAGCTGTACTTTTTGAATGGTGAAGTTCCAGTTTGCTTCCTGTAAAACCTCAATATAATCTGCATTTTTGTAGTTTTATTAGTATTTTGAGGAGCTCCTTCAGCCTCCCTGACATACTTCCTTTCCATCCTTGGTATAGCCATGTGTCCCAGACCTCTAGCTGGAGGTTTCTGCTCACAGACCATGGCCATGCAGAGGTGATGCAGGTTTAGAGTGGCTGTGGGAAGCGTGGTTCTAGCCCAGAAGGTAAAGAGCATCAATGGCTGGCACCCTCCCAAAGCCTATCTCCTATGTGGAGAGAAAGAATTTAATCTACCTTGCAGCTGAATTTCCTTTGGAGTCTCCTTCATCACTCTACTGGTCCCTTCAAGCAACCATCCCTCAGCATGTTTAATCCAAAATCAGATCTTTGTGTCATTAAAATCCAACAAAGGTCATGAAGACTCATAACAGAGAAAGATATGCTTATATTTTAAAATCTTTTTTTCAAACTAGCTGTGGCTAGAGGGAAAAAGCAGCCCTAATTAGGCTGCTAATAGCTCTAGGCCTCCCGTATTGTCAATGGAGATGAATACACGTTTTTTCTGGATAATTAATACAGCATTTAGTGGAACAAATTAGCACTGAAAATAAGTAAAAATGAAATTTATAAATAACTTACAAATAGGGCATCACTGCAAAATGCAAAATGGTGACTTTCCATTAGAAATACTGTAAAAGTTCTGTAATAATTCTTTCACAGGATTCGTCTCCTGTAATATATTACAAAAGCACACATTCACAATTAGTGAAGAAACCTATTTCAGTATGACACTATGGTCAATTCTGTCCCAAAGTGACACTGTTTAGGGGGAGAGACATGGATTGTTGTTATTTCTGGACTGTTATTTTCCACGGTACTGCATTTATACCTTTTTTTTTTTTTTTTTGGCACTAATGTGCAATACAACCGGCCATGCTTTGGAGAAATCTGCTTTATTGCAAATGCTTTGTGGGTGGTGTGGCACTTGGTTTCAAACCAAGACAGCATCTTCTTTAGGGACCACATTGTTAAGACTAATAATTCTTTGTTTGAAAAAGTACAGAAACCAGGCCACTTTGATAATCATAGAGGAAACGTATTGACCTATTGCTGTTTTAAAAACTATTTTACTTTTGCATTTTTCCCCCCTCCATTGTTTTTCAATTTACAAAAATATCTTTGGTCTTTTCATTTTAAGTGTTTTCTGCTTGATTTCTTTCAGAACCGTTTAGTACAACTTCTATTTCCACAGACTTATAATTCTACAGGGAAGAATAAAACAAACGCCATCTAAGATATAAACTATATGTCTAAAGAACTTTCCATTCAATACCGAGGGAGTCCCGTGATAACATGGAAGTCACATGTGTGGGCAACAAAGGAGTAAAAACTTTTGCAGTTAATGGTGGGTTTGATTTACAACCCTGGAAGAAACTTGGGCTGGTGTTATGGCAGAGATATATAAACCTTAAGCAAGAGAATTACAAACCTATGTTTCTATAGTTATAAGTAAGAGTATGTATTGGGTGCTATGGTGGAGGGCTTTAAGTATAGTAATGGGATTTTATAGTTTAAGTTAAGAATTTAGATGTTATAATAGAAGTATATGTGTGTACGTGAGCTGACAAATTATTGGTTAAAACACAGCCGCCTTGCAGTAAAAAGTATTACAGGTGATAGGTCATAAAGTCAAAACAAAGTTTCATTTTAATTGCTTATTGGATTAGAAAGTTATAAATTGCCATGTAACTTTGAAACTTGTGACTATCCTTCGTTATGGTGACAAGTTACTGAATCTCACGCCTCCGAGATTGATGCCTTGTTTGTTGCTTTAAGTGATAAATCGTGTATAACCGCGATAGTCCCATCTCTTTAATAAGAACTCTGATGGCAGTGAAAGCGGTACTGACAAAAGGCATCAAGACACATGTATTTGTTCAAATAATTAGGGTCACAAAATTGGGATAAGGGGGGTTAATTTTTGTTGTTATACATTTATATATACAGAGAGAAAAACCAAAGCTTTCATGAGACGTTGTATGCACTGTGTTTCACCACAGAGAAGCATATAGAGAAATACATTTTTAAATTTCACTCAGCTTTAATCAGCATGAGATCAAAGTTCAAATAGATTAGACTTTCAGATGCCAAGTAGCCTTCTGAGATAGACTGACAACCAATTATAAAAGCTATGGAAATAAAAATTTAGCTTAGAAAACAATAAGGTCACCTGCTGTGCTTGTCAATACAGGGTTGTTCCCCCTCAGGATACTCTTGCATGTTGTGCACTGTACTTCCCTAACTACTTCTCAGAAATTCTTTACACCAGCTATAGGGATTCATATTGCCCTCTAACTGTAGATTGCAGCTAGGTCTCTATTTCTAACCTTGTACTTCTCTTAAATGTTTTGCAAGGAATGGAGTGAAGTGAGCAGAAAATATTGATTTATGAGGTATGGTAAACTAGCAGGCTAATATTGAGTTGCCTCCTCTCTTCCTTGAAAGCTCAAGGCTGCATTCTCAGAGGATTTATTGTGAATGACTTCGGAGAAACAGAGGCTGCTCCAGTCACTGATGGTGAACCAGTAGCTACATGTACCTATTTTTCATCAGTAGCTCCTTGCCACAGTAGACAAAATAGAGGTTTTCTCTTCTAAGGATGAAGGAATGAAACTGCACAGTGCTTCCTGTTGGAACTTGCAGGGAAAGGGGAGGAAAAAAGTGGGAAGAAACAGGAAAAATATTTGAACAGTTTATTACCTAACCCTAGCCTTGTCCCTTTGCCCATGCCTACATCTGACACTGTGTTCTAGGCAATCTTGGGACATCACATTTGAGCCTGTTTGTCCCTTACATATAATTCATAGTGCATCTTCAGGACTGGGGTATTAAGGAAGAAACCTCCCTGCCCTGTAAAAGGCGTGCAAAGAGAAGCAGAGGAATCCTGGGATTGATAGTGTCACTTGGTAATTGACTGACAATAAAATGGTCAATGAAATACAAAATACTGCTCAATGGGAAAAGTAATCATATGTATGCAGATACAAATATGATTGCAAAATTTGTTATGATCAAAGGGATCACAGAATTGCTGTGATGGTTCTTTGAAGAGAGCTTAATGTCCAGTAAACCCAGAGAGGCAAAATGTGATATTAGAAGTTGTTAGGGAAGGAAGGTAGAATGAAACAGAAGACGTCATTAAGGAAGCATATAAATTACTAGGATGTTTATATTTTTTTAGTAATAC
Source organism: Struthidea cinerea (assembly GCA_013397865.1). NCBI lineage: Eukaryota > Metazoa > Chordata > Aves > Passeriformes > Corcoracidae > Struthidea > Struthidea cinerea. Next base: position 66,789 of record VZTI01004955.1, on the reverse strand, counting down.
AGTGCTTTCTAATAGTTTCACCTGAAAAGGGCTAGGCAGGAATAGAAAAGCAGGAAGGAATGTGACAAGGATGAGCGACAGTGCAGAACGGCTCTGGTTTTAAGGGAGATTAAACAGCATAAGACTTCCAATTTGGAAAAGCTGTGATATGGTACAAGTATATACAATCACCAGTGATGATCATTCATTAGCTCTCAAAGAGAGCGACAAGTTGTCAAGTGATATTTTTCAAGTAGCAGTTTTAAAACAAGTGAAGAAGTTTTTTAACATGATTGCAATTAAAATTGGAACTCATTGCCACAGAGTATTATGAAGAACAAAGGTAGAAATAGATTCAGACAAATTTACGGGGATAATAAAAAAACCCTTCTGGGGCTGTTAAATACAAATATCGGAAGTCATGCCTGATGTAACAAAATCCTTAAACCAGTAATTGTCAGATACTTATAGCATTTGAACTTGTCTTGTTGTCTTGTTCTTCTATAACTTCCTTAAGCATCCAGTGTCCACTGCTGTTCCCTCTCAGACAGAGAACTGTTTCAGATCTTGCACTATAGTCCTTTCAGGTGCTCTTCTGTCACTGTCCGATAAATGAAATGCAAAGAAGGAAAGAAGGCCACCTGTAGAGCCTGTTTTGGGGAGTCAGCTGGGCTATAAAACTGACAAAATCTTGTGTTTTTCTAAATGTTGCCTGCAGAGCTTATGAAGGCAACTGAAGCTTTTCAGAGCTTCTGAAACTAACATTTCTGTGCCTAGAAATGATCTTCATGCTTGTGAGGCAGAGAGAATGAGTGTGTGCAGCACCCGTGTGACCTCCTCTCCTACACGTGTCTTATCAATGTGCTTCCATTACAGCCTCCATCCCATAGGTACACTCACGGAACTGCTCATACACCCAATTTGATCCTTGCTTTTGGCAAACATTGTTCTAAAATGCACCAGCAGCAGAGATTTATTTCTTGTGAGGCACCAGTGACCAGATGGAAATTAAAATTTATCATTCAATTGAACTTTTGGCTGTATTGGTCTGAAAACAATTCAGGAAAATACTCTTCTGACTATAAGCTACGAAATACAGAAAAATATCAAGATTTAGATATATGTCTCACTAACATTTCCAAATATCTCTATATTAATAATATTTTGTTCTATTTTGAATTCTGTCACATTTTTTTTTGTCTTTTTAATTTACCAATTAAAGTGACAAGTTTTGACTAACCAGACAAAAATTTTTCTGAATTTTTTTTCCTTAATTATTTTCTAATTTTTCTGAACAGGAACTTGCAATGCTGCATTTCTGCCAAGATTTGTCACTGATGTGTGAGCTCAGAGATGTGATTGACTATGAAATTGTATCCTTCACAAATGCTAGTGTTTCTCCTTAATCTTTAGAAGACTAGAAAAGCACTGAGGAGCTGCTCTCATAAAGCCAGTATACTCTGGTCCCTCTGCAGATCAAAACAAGGCTGTAGAAGAACGTGAGTCTGTAGCTTGCAGACCAAAGCTAGATTTTCCACATGGTGCCGACAATTACCTTTCTATCCCTCTCATTATAATTTAAGGAAAGCACACTTCTGGTCTAAGGCTTCAAAAGGTTTCTCCTCTCTGCTCTTGCTGTTTTGGTGGGTTTTTATAGTCGTTCGGTAGTGGCAATGGCCTTAACTACAGGTAGTGTCCATCTAGTGTCCATCTTCTACACAAGAAGTAATAATTTGTTTTTCTTTCAAAATTAAATTTTGGTACAAAAGAATCTAATTTCTAGATAATATTACTTTAGGAAAGGAAGATTTCACTAAAATGTAATTTCAGGGATTTTGGGTTGTTTGAAGTGGACAATATAGAAAAACAGACAACTTCTCTATTTCCTTTTTTGGTAGCCCTTGGGGAATTGGACATTTGAAAACAAGAAAGGAGGAAGTACTGTCTTACCTTTTAAAACTAATCTGTTTCACACTGGTAAGCAGCGCTTTCGCTATTACATGTTTATTCACTTCAAAGCATGACCATGCTGTTTCATCTCCAAAGAACGATTTTAGCACTCTACTGTTTTAACACAGTTAAGCTGGAAAGCACTCAAGGGATGTGAGGAAGTCATTTGTTGTACATTTAATGGTGCGAAGTATCTACCAGGGAAAACTTAAAAGATTTTTCTGTTTCCTCACAAAAGTATCTGTGAGTGAAATTCCAATTTCCTGAGTAGTTCTCTGATTAGCTTTTCACAAGTCTGTCCTGTGTCAGACAATTGGTAAGAAAAAAAAGATCATGCTTTTGTTGATATTCATGAATATTACACCTTTATCATCATCCCATTGGTGACGTCTCCTGGATTTGCTATGAGAGAAGCTTCACAACTGCGGAGCTTATCTTCAGGCACCAGTCCTGTGGTGCTCTGTAACTGCGCAAGGCTGGAGCTAATCTGCTGCTTAACTCTGTTCCTATGGGGATGTTGAGCACTGCAGCAGCTTAGCGCCAGCTCTGTGGAGCTCAGGCACTCTGTGGGCCATGAGCTGCTACGTATCTAAACCATCACTTGCCCACTGGTTTCTCAAAGCTCCCCTTGGACCTCCATCACACAGGAGTCTGCCCTAGCAGACTCTTCTGTGGCCCAGGGTGAAAATGAGGAATGTCTTTTCAGCAATCCCCATCTAGTTTTTCCTTAGGAAATAAATGCAAAGCTTAACAAAGCCCTCTTTGGAGGAAGCTTTGAGGGGATGCTGTGCTAGAGCTACACTACGCAATTCTCCACACACTGAGGAGTTCAATTAATAACACAATGCTCCTTTAAGCAATATAACCTCCTTATTTTTTGAGAGAATTCCTGGAACTGAGGGAGTAGATTGATTTACTTCTAACCTGCACTGAATTTGGTATTGTATACTAGAGCTGACCTTCCGTTCTGAAGGTGGTTTAGTAATTTTCTTTCTCTTAAACAGAGAAAAGCTTCCAAAGAACCCCTTGAGTCATCCTTCATGAGACTTTTGTGAGTTGTTACTTGTCTTCATACTACCATATCTCTCTTTGTCATGAAGTCAGTCTTATCCTTAGTTTTCCTTAAATGCTTTCTTTTCATAAATACAATGAACAACACATAAAAAAAGAAGAGTGTTTTGTTTATTACTAAAATAAAGTTCTTAGGATAAGTGGCTTTTTATGAAACTTATATTTTATTGCTGTAAGCAGTGTTTAACCATGACAAAACTGTCATACAAACCCTTCTGCTTATAAAAAGTATTTATATCACCACCACGGACATCATGTTCAAGAAAAATAAATATGTGGGATTTTTTTCTTATTCAGGCAGTAGAAAAAGATACATGGATTTGCATGCTCAAGAGGCTTCTGTGCGTTGTAATGACAAAGAAATTATTCCTGTATCCACCTGAAAAATATATTCTAAAACAAAATTCCACAGATTCAGAATTAATGCTAAGGCATTAAGGCAAAACTAACAGTTTATTGAGTGCTCTTAGAGATTTCTTCTATGGATATAAGCAGAAGTTATTTCAGCATTTAGAAAGAGCAGTATGCACTAAAGCGGGAGAGAGTTGGGTTTTCTATGGCTATCACTTTAACACATTTTCTGATTAATTCATTAATGCGTCATCCCTCAAAAATGAAATGACACTTCACTGCAGTAGTCTGAGAAAATCCTGATAATACTTTAATCTACAATATTTTCAGCAAACTGCTTAAGGTTTTCAACAAAAATGTTTACCCGGTGGAGTTATCTTTTTAAAAAATTGCACTAAGTCTGCCTCATAGCACATGTCATACAGAACGAAATTCAATATTTTGGTCAATAACTTGGCAGCAACATAAAAATGTATGATCTTCCACACCAGGTCAGTTCAAATCCATTTTCCTGTGTGAAACCATCCCACACAGGACGTGAAAGGAAAGTTTATATGAAGAAGGCAGGTGCAGTGACGTTGTCTTCAGCTTGTAGTACTCAAAAGCTTTACCAGTTTTGGAACCAAGAAAATGATATTTTATATTGTCTCTTAAAGAGCACCAAAATCATAAGAGAGACAAAGACAGTAGGGTGATACCTTTTTTCTTTGGGATGTTGAGTCTTGAGGTGTCCTGAAACACAGTGGTGTTCCTCTTGCCAGGGGACTTTTTTTCTTTTTTATCAAAGGAGAAGACTTTAGTTTGCATGAATCAGATGAGCACAGAGAATTGTGCTTCTATCAACCCAAATAAAATGCCATGTCACAAAAAAGCAGTTGAGAATTATTTTTATCCACCCCCATCCTACCTGTCTACCTCTGTGTCTGAGATCATTATCTGGTGTACTGCAGTGCTGGTGGGCTATCACTCTAGAGATTCTCAAGAAAGAGTGAAATCCCTCAGGAGAAAGATAATGGTCACCATAACTGCAATGTTTATGGCTGTTTCTCAGATTCAGTGGCATCAGACGGCTGTGTGTGAAGTAAGTGATGCAGTCCAGTGTCACTGGGGAGCCATATGACATTGCAATGACATCTGAAAAGTCCCCCTGGGTTGGCTGTTAGCTCCCTGACAAAATAAGGCTACTACTCAACAGCACCTAAGGGTCTCCTTTTCTGTTGAAATGCCGAAAGAGAAAACAAAGAAGTGAAGGACCTGCATTCTGTAGTTTATGTTTGTTTATCTCTAACCCAAGATAGCTGTACTGAAGGGAAAGAATAAAGAAGCTAGTGATACTGTGAAAATCAGAGAGGCAAAAAGGGAGATTGTGGCAAGCACTGAGCCAGAGGCTGTAATCAATTAGCTGATTGCTGAACTTCAGTCTCCTACATTACATCTGCCAGCAGCAGTGAAAGATGTACAGCTGAAAATTCCCCCTCACAAAACCACAAAGCCCGTGGAACTCTAGTCATAAATACTTTAAAAGGAAAGGATCTGCTCTAGTATAGATTCCATCACCTTGATAATCAGCAGCCTTTCAGTAGTATCTGCTTTATAAATAGAAGATCCTTGGAATAGAGAGATGTGAATGCAGATGTCTGACGTAATAAAGCTCAAACTAATCTCCAGTATTTTATTAAGAAATCATTAGACTGAACTGCTTCAGGTGAAATCTTTCTCCATTGAAGTTAGCAGCAAAATTCCCTCTGACTTCAGACAACAAGAAATAAAACCTTTTCAAGACAGTTATTAAGATGCAGAACAGCTAAAAGGTAAGGAATTAATTTTGATTAAATGGAAATCTATATCTATCTCACAAACGTTACCAGAGAAGAGATTCTATTGATTTGTACCTCATTTGTTATATTTACTGATATGAATTAAACTAAGAACCAGCCTTTGAGAGTCCTTTTTTATTTTCTGGAAATATCTACCTATGATTTTTTTTTAATTGTACTTCAGAAAAGGTGATTTTAAGAACAAAAAGATAATCTTCTTACAATAACCTAGTAAGGAACTCAACATTTACTCTGGCAAACTAAAAAAATTTACCTAGAATGTTGCAATGAGCAGTGCTTGGGAAGAGTCTTTTGGCAAGTGTTTTGGACTCAGAGTTTAGAGAGGTGCTCTCTAAATGGTCACAGTGAGTTATCCCAGTGATGGCTGGGCCTAGTCCAACTACTGGAGGATGTTGTCTGTGTTATGAATTCTATCTGATAGGTTACTGTCTTTTTGCTGTATTTATATGACTCTTTAAAATAATTAAAAAAAATTAAAAGAGCATTGTCAAAAGAGACAGGTAAGCAACAGACTGTCAACATAAATATTCAAGCAATTTGTGATCAAAGTGCAAAATTATACCAATGTCAGGATTGGAGGACAGCGAGGCATTTTATCTTTGAGTACTTCCTTTGGGAAAGATGTCAACTGCCCACAAAGTCCTTGCAATGACCTGGTGACAGTCACGAATGTAGATGGCAAACAGCTCAACTAAAAGAGAGATTTCTTTCCTTGTTGTAATGACTAGGGAAGAATTGGTCAAGAACATCAGGGTAAAAGGCACAAGTGAGTGAGAAAAGCCATGCAATAATACTACATGAGACATATGAAAGGAAAAGGAAATAACAGCAAAATAAAAGCATCAGATTTCAGGAAAGTGGACTTCAGTAAACAAGAATTGTCTTGTAAGAAAACACTGGAATTCAAGAAATCTGGGAGTGACTTAAGGGAGCAATATTAAGGTTATAAATCCAAACTAACCCAGAATAGACAGTTTAAGTTTTGCTAAATTATGAGAAATAGTGTTAAATTTTGACCTTCTCAGGCAGCCTCTGAAAAGGTGAAGCTGGGTCAGTTCCTAAGGGTATGGAAGCATTGCATAAATGTGATGCTGCAGAATCAAAAATTACAAAGGCACACGATAGATTTCAGTCCCAAAGGCCACAATGATGATAAAAATCATTCTTTCATCACATAAAAAAAATAGGACAAAACCAAACTAAATATCAGTTAAAAGAAACACCCAAAAAACCACTCAAGAGATGAATGACACGTTTTTTAATGCTTTTTCTGAATCACTCCTATTTAAAAGGGTGAGGTGCAGTTCAATATTACGGCAATAAGTAACAATGGAGAAAATTTAAGACCAAAGCTCTAAGTGGGAAGGAACAGGTTAAATACCTATTACTAAGTTAGATGTTTTCAATTAGCTGTGATGCTGTGATACTTGAAGAATAAGCTGATGAAGTATCAAAGATACTCACTAGCAGCTCTAAAACATCAAGGACAATAGGTGATGATCAAGAATGAATGCAATAGTGATCTATGAAAGGAATGTGAAACAGTTTTAGGAAATTAGACAAACTTCAGTTCCTGGAAGAATGCTAGAACAAATAATCAAACTATTTGTAAGCATCTAAAAAAAACCCAAGGAAGTTAGTCACTGTCAACATGGCTTTGTCAAAACAAAATTATATCAGAATAATCTAATTTCCTTCTTTGAGAGAGCAACTGTGGATAGAAAAGAAGCAGCAGATGTCACACATAACTTTTAACACTGCTTTGTAATATTCTCATAATTAAGCCAAGGAAGTCTGTTCCAAACAAAACTATAGAGAGTGGGCACAAAAAGACTTGAATCACTTTACTGATAAATCACTTACCAATAGTTCACTATCAAATTGGAATGATTCTGTGAAGTAGTGTAGAGTTCAGGCTCTTTCATTTTCCTTCAAGACTGAGGAGAAGTAATTGACGTGGTGCTTACTAAACCTGCAGGAAGAATCATAGGATTCAACAAATTGGCTGACTTCGCCAGATCTATGACATTTGTATTCCTATTCACATATTTGTCTTGAGTTCAAAGCAGTATTTCCTTGTATATATTAAGCATAGAAATAAGTATACTCACATTTTGGCTGTATTAAATGCACAGGGTCACAAAACCATATTGTGTTTCCTGTAAAATTTTTGTTACTTTCATATCTGTCTTATCTTTCATTATAAATGTGACTTGTTTTAAAATTTCTCTTTAAAAATTGTCATAGCTCGTAATAAAAATAAATTGAAGTAAGCTGTAATAATATGAGCATTTTTGAAAAGTACTGAAAAGTTTAATATTTTAGTGGGTTTTGATAATGAACAGCGTCATTCTCAAAAAGACTATGAATAGATTATTTTTAAGCTTCTCTACCCCATAGTATTTGGCTAGATATGTGAATAACATTGTTCATTTTCCTTCTTGAATGAATTAGCAAAAGTCTTTAGAATAAAGTGAGTATCTCTAGAATAATGCTTCTCACTTTAATTAGTAGCATTCATAATTTGAAATGTTGTTTTTCACTTCCATCTTCATTATCTACTTAAAAGTCGCTGCTCCTATAAATATTTTTCAAATTGGATGGAGGAAGATAAAACATACAAGAACGCCAAGAAAAAAAAAGCAAACCATAATTTTTTTTTTTTTTTGAAAGGCAGTTTCACTTTTGGAAACCAATTAGCATTTTATTTTTGTATTATTTTTCTGCTTTATAGCTTGCAAAGTTTGTATTGCCTGCCAATAGGTGGCACTAATAATTTCTGCATTATCTCAGTGGCTGTTCTGTTGTCTTTCAACATTGACGGAGTTATATCCTAGTATATGTCCCATTTCCATTATATTTGCCTGGTTTTGATTTATATTTTATGTTTAACCAAAAATGAATTTTTGTATAAAAATACAGGTGCTGTAGATCCAAGCAAATATTAGATTTATGGGCACAGGACTGATACATTAATAAACTCTAAACAGCCAACGTTTTTTGCCCGAGGGATCAAATATTAATGTGCCCAGTTAACCAAAGCTGGAAACTGATGATGCACAACATCTGAAGGGTACATTTAACATCTGAAATAAAATGGACAGAGTATATAGCTCCAATGCAACATTCATTTTGCTCACTTTCATTTAATTTATTTCCTAGAGAGGTATTTCAAATGTTTTTAGAATAATTGAAGTAAAAAGCATTTTTCCATCATGCAGTCTGAATCTTATGGTTATGATTTACCTGGCTACATATGTCTATGGCCAATTCTTGTTTTTTGGGCACCTGCAATTATCTCTCCTTTACCTGTGATCTCTGATTTCTTTATTACCCTCTGTTTCAGCTTCGGGGTGGCACCATTATACTGCAAGAAGTGAAAGGATAAAGCAAAGAAGAGCTGGTTGGCTGAGTTTTCCATGTAACTCCAAGAAGAGTCAAGTCTCTTTCAGAGCAACAGAGACAAAGGCATACATACAATGTTTTCGAAAGAGCAAGGATTGCAGTGAAAGCCAGATGCTACCAGCACAAGGTACTTCTCTTCCTCTCCAGCTGAGTAAAACTCAGGTTATGCCATGCTGTCAACATCATGTCAAGTTCTGCTAAGTTCTCGTGTGAGCCAGCCTTTGCAGACATGCTGCACAAGGTCATTTATCATGACTTGTGCTGTGTTGCAGGCCCAAAATATACCTGTTGTGCTAACAGACACAGAAAAACCCACTGTCACTTCAAAGCAGATCTCATTTCTGATGGCAAGGAGATGAAGCCAGTTATTTTAGTAACACAACTTTCAGATCTCAGATTTCATGATTTCTCAAAAAATTCAGTAGTGTCAATTTTTGTCCTTTACGCTGTACACTAAAAACCTGCTTTTTGAAAGATTCTTCCCACACCAGCAGTATTCTGACATCACTGCAGCACTGGCTGTGGTAGGCATGCTGGGACAGGAAAGGGATGTCAAATAGAGGAAACTGATACGCACATAGGAGAGCTGCCTTATCAGTGGTATCTAGCAATTACAGGTAGCTTACCCCACACCCAATAATTACAGGAATATGGATGTTTCTTCCATATTTCCCTGTGAGATGAGTGTATGCTTTGAAATTTCTGGTAGGAAAGGAAGATGGCAACAATAAAGCTAGCACACAAACACCATCTGTGAAAGCCAGAAAGCATCTACAGACCCTCTGCATGCTAGAGGCTTATTGCATCCTCTGTGAGGAGGGATAGAAAAACCCAGAAAGAGGAAGGAGAGAGGGAAATACAGAATAAGCACCAAAAAAAAAAAAAAAAAAAAAAAAAAAAAAAAAAAAAAAAAAAAAAAAAAAAAAAAAAAAGGCATGATAAAGCTGAGAAGTAGATATGAATTAAAAGATATGAATTAAAAAATACTGTACAGAGCAGCTCAACACTGGTATGTTACTGCAATACAAATCATAGGCATTTTCCAAGTGCTGTGTAGATCAAATGAGTTATTGCCAATTAACATAAAGCATCAGCCTGAGGCACTATCCAGGCATATGTTAAAACTACATCTATCCTGAAGACACAATTTAAATGGAAAACCTCCTTGATTATTGGTAATAAGGTTTCACTCAAAACAAGGAGGGAATATGCTGTGAGTCAGGAGAATTTTGCTGGAACTCCGTAAAACACAGCTATTGCCTACAGAAATGAGTAACTAATAAATCCCTCCAGCTCACTCTACTTGCTTGGTACCAATCTCTAAGTCAGTTCCCTAGGTTCCTCTGACTATGCCCAATAAATATCACTTAACATTTCTATTTTCTTCCCACTATGCTCTACTCCCAGGTGCACACCAGCAGTCAACACCTGTGTTTACATGGGAATACAAAGGCAGGGTCCTCTCAGGCCCTAAGGTGAAACATTAATAGTCCCAGCCATATGTTTCCATAATTTCCCCCAACTACAATGACTCCGGCTCTCTTGGTCTCTTCCCAGGGCCACTCACTTTTCCTCCTGTGCTCTGCAATATCTGTAAAGAGCATCATGTTACAAGGTCGTCTCTGGTGCTGTTAGTTTCAAAGTTCTCAGTGGAGAGGGTCATTGAGGAGGTTCCCCTCTATTAAGCATGTACTTATTCCCACAACCAGAACAGTTCCCCCTTCCTTCTTATTTTCTTTTTTTTCTCATTACCCTCCACTCTGCTGGTTTATACATTATATATCCTCTAAAGACCTCTCGGAGTGCAATTTGATTGCTGTTGGGGGGAAAAAAGTGCCCATGAATGGAAAATTCTACTTTCTGCTCTTTCCAGCAGACAGTAGCAGAGAATATTTGTCTCTGGAGACTTCTTTTTATTTACTGATAGAAGAAGGTATCCATCTCAGTTCACCACTACCATGCCTGTACCTTCCTTGTATTTTTCATTTTGAGCACTTCATATCCATGCTGTTAACTGTAGATCACAATCTCATATGGTTTTATCCCTCTAATGCCCTGATGAATTGGGAAATGTCCCTATACTGACTTTATAGGCAGCACATTAAGCATCAATACATTGTGAGCTCAGGCTTGTGAGAAAGACATTCATCATAAATGTGCCAATTCTCTATAGGCATATGCAAAGTTTGTCCGAAATGCAGGATAACAGACATCTCTGCCTTTTCCTGGGATGGTTCTGTGACACACTTAAAAATAATAGAAGAAATTAAATATTACCTTCTTTTACTATATACTAAGTTAACATTAAATATCTAGCCATTGCTGTTGACTTATTTGTTATAAAGTTTTACCCTGATTTTTCACTAATTGTCTCAAATTTATAGTGAAGAGTGTGGCAAATAAAGAAATGGAATCTTATTTCTTTTCTTTTATCTTAGGCTGACTGATGGAATATCCTTACCTTCATTTCTTTCAGTATTTTTGGATGTGATGCTTTATTTAATATAACATCTTTCGTGCTTAAGCATCTCAGAGAGTCTTTAACAAAGAAATGACACCACGTCTGCTGCAGTGTAGTTCAAGGTGTGTAGGGTTAAAAGGGCGGAGAGGAAAGCATGTTCCAAAAGGACAGCATGGGAAAAAGAGAGATGCATTATCTATCATTTTTACTTCAAAATCTTGTGTTTCAGAACCATGAAGTGCAGCAAATTACACATAAACTCAGCTATTAGTGTTGATTTAAGAGATTGTGTTGTGACAACAGTGGAGTAAATGTCAGCATAGGTATATTCATGAATATAAAATTTGATATGCAGCAAATGTCTGTTTAGGAACAAAACTAATGTCATAACAGATTTTGGAAATACTGCTTGACAAGTTTGGCAATGCACTGTCAAGATGAATTAGATCCCACCTTTGTTCACAGAACGATGCTGTCGCAAACAACGAGAAAAAACTGTCTTGCTCTGTTACAGACTGCAGCCCCTTGTCTGTGCCTCAAGGGTGGCAAGTGAATGGCCCAGGCACAAAGCAGTATGTAATGTCAAAGGTGAACTGACACTCTGAGCCATGCAATTAAAAAGGATTGTTTATTATTGGTCCAAAACACCACAACAGGAATCATTCCCTCTTGGCTAGGTTTCTGACTCTCCGGCCTGAGTAACCTCTCAGCACACATCTGTGCCTTGCCTGCATCTATTTATAGTCAGCTTTATATTTTCTAAAGCATCAGTTTGGGCCTACCACTTTACAGTCTTCATTATGTTTAACACCACAATATCTCACAAAAAAAGAAAAAAAAGGAAGTGGCAGTCATTTTGACCCTGGGACAGGAAGATAAAGAGTGAGATTCCAGAAAAAAGTTAAATACTGTGATGCTTGGTACAATAAAGCACCCAATGAGCAACTGCATAACCTAATTTTAAGCGCTGTTCTTTAGATTTAAAAAAAACCAAAGCAAAACAAACAAACAAAAAAAAACCCCAAAAAAGCAAAGCCAAAAATCAAAAAACCCCAAAAGAAAACAAACAAAAAAAATAAAAGCAAGAAAAAGACTAAGCCAGGGAAAATATAGTGACACACCTCTCTCTGTACAGCAGATGAGAAGGGTTTGGGAATTGAAAATGGGATTCACAACTGTGATATAAATCATTTAGTCAGAATAGGTGGGATGGAAGTTGAAGCACACCTGAAATTCTGTCCCTCCTGAGGAATTCCAGCATTTATCTCATGGTGTACTAAGATACACCCATGAAGCTCAGTCAATGGCTCATACAGAGATTTTTTATTTTGGCAGAAATCCACAAAGGAAAATTTAAACTCCCAAAGAGCCTAATTAATTATGAGATTTGCTTCTTGGCAAAAATGACTAATTTATCAGTACATCCTTGCTCAGAAAAATCATAGGTAACCAGGGGCAGAATTTCTTGTTTAGCTGAAACATGAAGGTTGGGAACTTGGAATTGTTTTGATACAGGGCGTTTTGTTATGCTAGCTTCATGCTGAAGTTTTAATAATAGTATAACCACAGTAATTACATAGCAACTGCTAATGTGAACACAACACATATAATGAAGAGATTTGTATAGCCTGTAGAAATTAGGTGCCAAGGGTGGGCTTTGTCTCATCTGATTTTAGAGCTCTAAAATGTTCACATCTGTCTTCAAGTTGATGATCCTTAGACTTTTCAAAAGAGGGAAAGAGGTACTCCTTGATATACAGCTGACCTGTTTCAAATTTCTGCTTTGAGGCAGTGTGAACTGTGCCCCAAAAGTCCATCATCTCTTTCTGGAGAGATGAGGTTTTAGCTGGGATGTAGATGTACATGCTATAGGCATTTACATTTGGCCAAAATGAGGTCTACCGACATTGCATTATCTGAGGTTATTAGGAAATGCTCTGTAAAAATCCAAACACGTAAGAGCAGTAAGTATTTAAGACTTTATTCTTTGGAACGCTCCTCTAGGCAATATTTATAGTTACTATGCTGTCAGTCCACTGGCAACACAAGGTTATGAGAAAGGAAGTGAAGCACAGAGCAGTCAGCGGAGAACAAAATTTTAGTAAAACTGATTTTTTTTTCTAAACTAGTGATTCAGAATTTATTGTTCCAGAATCTGAAACTCTTATGATCATTTTAGACTGGTTTGGTTAGACATGAACCTCATGAAAATGTTCATTTTTGTCCAAGGAAATCTGAATCTAATGCCAGTCATGAAAGGTCTTTACAGAGGTGGGATTTGGGAAAATTTCTTCTTATTACCACAAATTAAAATTACGTTCAAGGTTCTGAACTAAAAGACAACTGCTTTTTCCTATAACAGTGCCACCAGGGCATGAATGATGTTATCTTCTCCAGGACAACTTGATGGAATTTTTTTTATAATTGTTTTACCAGCTGTAATATTTTTCCTTTCTAATTTACTAAGTTCTACAGTGAAAACTGACTTCTGGACACAATGTGCAACCTGTGTATGTGAATGACAGTGGATTATTAATGTTTGTATTTTCTCTTTCAAAGCTGAACATATTTAAAAAAATACGTAGAACATATCCTAAAATATTGTCAGACATAAACAACTTCACAGCTGTTGTAATTAAAGTCTTGGTTAGGGCTGGATTCTCCAGATGTTATAATAAGTTCTGTGAATTAGCCTAGTCTGGGAATTGTCTCTGTATATTGACCTTCCTCTGCCAGGACAAGTTATTGATTTGAACTATCATCAAAATTTTTAAAAAAAGAAGAAAAATTGTGATATCTGCTATCAGATTACTATCAATAATGTCAGAGACAAATATGCCTGAACTCAGAATCCGTATTTTGCCAATAATATTGCTGGTACACTCTGCAGTAGCTCCAGCATCTGGAGCATTTTGAAATCTCTTGCTACCAAGCTTAAGAATTTGCAGACTTGAGGAGCATCTTTCAGATGGGGGGGTGGTCTGTGCATAGATTCAGTTCAGCCAATCTTATTTCAAACTTATATTGTGGTTTTTTTTCTTCTTGTTGTGAGACAAAGATGCTTTATAATTTGAGCAAAACAATTCTAAAACAACTTAATTATTCTTAGAGATAGAATTCAGCAGAGTATAGCTGTATGCCAGCAACCATGTATCTGGGTTTGGCTTCATTATTTTGGCTTTTGCAAACAACTGATGAGAGTTCAAAACTTTTCTGTCAGGTGCTTCCTTCCTTTATGTGCCACAAGGAATGTCTTTAAAAGGAGCAGGAAACAGTGGAGCAAATTAAAGATTGTTATGAGCCAAATCACAGCTCTGTTCGACATCATCAATGACAATAAAAGTGTCTGAGAAACATGCTTATTTAAGGATCCATGATGGTTCAGTGATTAGAAGAGTAGTCACTTAGGAAATGGAAAACATCCTCTAGTCTGGAGGGCTCTCTTACCACAGCTCTCACACGTCAGCCTTTTCCTCCCATGCACTGCACGTGTTATAAGGGCACTTTACAATTCTTGTTAAAGCTGGACTGCTGCAAACCTGGAAAAGCATGAGCTATAAGATCAGAGAGAAAGACTGAACCAAGGGGTGTAAAGAGGGCCCCTTAGCAGTGAGAGACGTTTCTTATTTTTTTCATTCTGGTTATAAGTTTAGTTCTGTTTTTATCCAGGGACACTCTACAATATAAAATACATAAACAGTCCCTGAAGCAGAGACCAGAACTCCAGATATTCCTTTGTTAAATTATATAAAATAAATCAGTAGAATATCATACTTCTCTTTGATGTCATTAAATATTAAAAGGGAAGGCTTGTGATATGAATCTATGACTTGTACTGAAGAATAAATATGGAATTCAAGCCAATGTTCAGAGAGCACTGAAATGATAAATCTGGCTATCTATATAATTCTGACTTGTTCTGCTCCATCATATGGACAATAGACACCATATGAGGAGAGTATAACAAGTCCCGTACTAATGCGAAATTTCCTTAAATATACTCATATTGATTATTCAAAGCAGTCATATCTTGTTGTTGATAAGATGAATTAATGGAGTCCAAAACCTCATTTTGTAATTAATTTCCACTAGCCCTCAAATAATTTTCACAGAAATTCCCTCCAATTTTTAATTTTGCAAAGAGTAAGACTGCAGACAACATCCTAGCATGGTCTCAGTATTGATGAGAGGATACAAGAAATTATTGTTCAATGACTTTTCACTGCTACCCTGTTTAATTTTTTCAGGGATTTATTTCATTGATCTTCTTGCTGCTGCATCAGTGGAAGAGCTCACTATTATTTTGATATGAACTATGACCTTCTCATCTCTTTCAGAGCAATTGTTGTGTAGGTTACTTTACTCCATGGTCTAATTATTTAGTTCTAAACAAATGGCTTTGTTTTGGCTATATTAATTTTTTTACCTTTCTTTTGAACGTAACTGAGTGATGAAATACTATGAAAGTCTGGAAACTGGGATTTGGCTAATTAGCTGTGAAGGAAGTTGCAATTATAACAAAAAAGGATGTTGCTCTGGAATGAATATTCATGTTTGAGACACGTTATAAATATTTCTTGTGTCGTCTGCCTACACTTTCTGAATAGGCAAAATGCCATTATGCCTGTGTGTATGGCTCTTGTGGAGATGAGCTTTCAGTTTATCCTGCTTGCCTTCTCACCGATACTTCTCTATGAGGAAAACATATATCTGCTTGGAAGTGAGTATCTTAACAAATCTCATGGATTAATACTCTGTATGAATAGCCCCCTTTTTGAACTTGCCATATTTAAGATAACATGAACTAATTAACTCCTCCTAAACAGTTGGAAATAGAAAGTCAGCAGTTTAGTTCAGTTTGCCATATTTTCCCAAGGATCATTTCATTTTTTCCTCTAGGATGTTCAACCCAATAAACATCTGGTGTAAGTTTAAAGGAACAGCATGAATTATTACAGTATTTTTTATAATTCAGGAAGCTTCAGTAAGATGTTTGCTGTCTTGCTTTACTAAGATCCAATAGCACTTCTAAATCTCAAGCAATGAAACCTCAACACTCAATTACTAGTATTCCCTTTTCGTAGGAATGGAGGGTATTAAACTGAATAAGACCTCCCAGGTCAACGAATCAAATTCCTGCTGCCTAGGCAACCGTATTACTCAGTATTTTTCAGAACAACTTTTTATCTGTGATGGACTACAGTAATGTGGATAACAATGCACTACATGTAGGACACCAGAGCTTTTTAGAAACAATACTACTTTTTAAATTTCTTTTCCTAGATGGAAGAAGATAGAGAATATTTGCAGCATCTGTGATTTGAGAACAATCCTATCAAATTTTAAATAGATTGGCACTGTTACCAGAGGAAAGTTGTCCCATTGTCTTGGGAAAAATAAAAGACACAAAGGAGAGGGAATATAAATGCCCATGAAATTCAAGGCATTTAGCAAATTTAAATTTTTTTTTTTGTAGCTGGATTTTTTTTTTTCACTTTTCAACTTGTTTTTGTCCATGCTTGAAAAAGACACGGCAACAAAGAATGGTCAGGATTATTTTTATATGAATATTGCAGCTCTTATTTTGGATGATGAAATCATAGAAACATTGAAGGGTTTGGGTTGGAAGGGACCTTTAAAAATCATCTCATTCAACTCCCCTGCCATGGACAGGGACATTTTTCACTAGGTCAGGTTGCTCAAAGCCCCATCCAATCTGTCCTTGAACACTTCTAACGTTGGGCTAGAACTGATGTTGACTTTGAGCACTTTCAGTGATGGTACATGCACAAAATGCAGTACAGTCAATGCTTTCCTTTTCCTGGACAAAATAATTCTGGAAAATGGTGGAGTGGTTGCAACTGTGCTGCAAAGGCATGAGCAAAATAGAAATCAACAATACTTCACCTCATTTCAGTTTCAGTGATGGTGTTTACTCCCACTGGATTTCCTATTCCTCCTAACTCTTATTCTGTGAACTTTTCATATAAAATAAACCATTCCAAAATGCTCAAATGAAACCCCCAGGGAAGATTTAAAGAAACTGATCCAAGAAGGTTACTGCATTGTGCTGGTATCATACAAATGCAATAACTTTTCTGAGTTGTTTGCCAGCTAAGGAAGGTCCAGTTGGTAAGATATTGGGATTGCTTTCAAGCCATTCAACACATTTCTCTAAGAAAGAAAAGATCAAGAAAGGTACTGATGCCACTTTTGTAAAGGTCCAAATAATGGACATAAAGGGCTCCTTACCACCTTCAACTAGTTCTATAGTGTAAAAAAGCTAGGGAGAAAACAGAGTGAGCAAAGTGCTGGATGTGTTAGAAAACTTATGCAGTGACGGCAAACTGTGTGCACAGATAATTGAAAGAGAGTAAGGGGTCTCGTTATGAAAAAACAATGAGACTAAGCAAAAAAGACAAAAAAAAAAAAAGGTGGTTTTTTTTGACTAGTTAGTTAATTATTGTCCTCAGAGACAATGTACCCTTAATCCTAAATAACCGCAGGTAATTTGTTTTGTAGTAGCATTCATACAACATTTCAAATCAATGCAGGGAAGAGAGTGCTCTAACCAGCATGTTACATACTTTCATCCTGCAGCATAATCACTTTGAAATTCTGTTGCTTGAGGGAAGCAGCAGATTTCAGATAGTACAACATTTTCTAATGAGGAGGATGCAGAGAAGCCTACTGAAAAAAAATTCTTGAAGAGAATTTGTGTCTTGATGCTTTGGTTTTTTTCCTCTTGAACATGTATTTTATTTTTCATAGCTATTCAGGAAAGCTTTCACAAAGATTTTATTGCTGAATGAACCTCCACATCTGTATAGCCCCCGCCTTGTTGTTGCTTCAGCAAAAGCCTTTGCATATAAATTTAAATAATCAGTTTCTTTAAGCATTTCCTAGAAAATATTCTTTCTATTTATTCATGAACTATTGGCAAGATGAAAAGGAGAAATATAAACAGATTTGCCCATTTATCTGGTAATTATTTACTTTTGTTTTCAGACAAGCTTTGAAAAAGAAATATATGTCTCCAAAAGGCTCAAGGAATCTCTTGATATCTCTTTTGTAAGGTGCTCACTAGATGAAACTAGTCTTAGAGCAACTCAAAAGAAGAGGAATAGCAGATGCATGCTAAATCTATGCCTCATTTATTGAAAACCATGAACTGCAATGCATGAAGTCTCCCTTAGCTTTTAATATACAGTTTTGTGGTTAGTAATGACGTTTGGTTTTGTGGAGGAACTAAAAGGCTTTTCCTGTTCTGGAAATTCAAGTCAATAGGTGATTGATGCTACTGTAGCCAAGCCATGGATAGAATCAGTGAAACAGCTTCTGTTTATTGGTTGAGATGCACAAAGGAAGGCACGTAATGTCTGTTTAGGCTTCTAATTTTCAGCTGACGTAGAGGTCCTCATGGAAACTCAAGGAAAAGTCAAGGCAGAGATAAAAACTCCATATGTGCTTCGTGGCCAACATACTTGAAAGATAATCGTTTACTATTCCAAGGTAAGAGGAGCGCCGGCATGTATCATCTCTAAGACAATAATTTTCATGGAATGCAAGAATTTTCCAATGGTCAGGCTGGTGAGTTTTTCTGCTACTGACATGTTCATTTTTACTTCTAAGGACTCCATGCTGCTTCCTCATCATTAGACACTTGGTGACAGAAGCGTCAGTCAAATTCTGGTCATTTGACCAGCTGCTCAGAATTACTTGATTAGTTCATGCACAGCAAGATTAACATACTTCTCTGAGTGCTTTCAGTCCTTTATCTTAATTAATATGATGAACTAGGTCATATTAAATGGAGAAAAATGCAGATGGGTGTGGATGTGGACCACAAAGGAATATCCAGCTCACAGTAACAGTTTATGTTTGATATTATATCTTTTGAAACATTCACACAGACAGAACTGCTCTAATTCAGTGCAAGAGAGGTTTTCACCAGTTTGATTCCTTGCTCTGCCACTGATGCATTGTATAACCTTGGGTAATGCACATAACCCATGCATAATTTGGACTCCATGTTATAATGGGAATAATATGATTTATTAATCTCACAGAGTCGAAGTGAGATCTTTTCAATATTGGGGAAGAACAATATAATTTTCATGTCTGAACTTCTCTTAACCTCCAAAGTATTACAATGATTAAATATTGATTAGTTTATAAAATCTATGTTGCAGCATTTAGAGCCAAGTGAGGGAGAGTGTTAATCTGTGGCAAGCAAGAAAAGCATGGAAAGCTGACGGGGAGCTGATGAATCAAAACATGGCTATATAGATCTTTTGAAATGCCTTTATAGATCCTGTGAAGAGCAAATGCGAGGGCTTTAGGTGGATTATCAGTGACAGATGTAATAACAGCTATTCCATCAGTCTTTCTCATAATATTTGAATTATCTCCCAAGGAATACATCCAGGCAGATGGACTGTGGCAACAAAGAAGCAAAACCACATAGAAATTGCTGTGCAGGTGCTCCAGAAGGTGGATGTTGTCCCTGCTATTATACGAGTGACACAACAAATTTGTTTTGGTAGCAAAATGTAGAGCAAGGATGAGGTCCCTGCTGTCTCTGTTCATCAACTGGATGTTGCCCTAGGCCAGGGGCATGCTGTTGCTAATTTTAGTTTATTTTGCTGCACAGCTCAGCTTGTGTCTGTGATTCACCTAATCATTATGATTAGCAAATTCAGTTATTTCTGTTTTGCAGACTCCATGAATGGATCTTTGTAAAATGTAAAGCACTAGGTGTAGATGAAAGCAATTTCTAAATGCAATATGACTGCAATGCTTCACTTAGAGGAATCTTTCTGCTTAAAGAAAATCAGAATCCTGATTCTTAGTGCTTCTCTACACTGAATAAAGAGTGATGCACCATGGAAAAGCAGGAGAAAGCAGTGAAGGAAATACTCTATCTATACTTAATCTAGAAAATCAATGAAAAATTCATTTGGAATAATTCATTCCTAGAACAGACCTCAGGAATTCTTATAGCACCTCCCCCTAAGCTAGTGCAGAACTTGCTCTATCAAAATAACCCTGAAATATTAAGGAGGAAATCTGTGAATAAGCCCTCAGGGTTAGATGCCAAATACAATCTTGAAGAAACGCTTTTCTGCACCTGG
Organism: Struthidea cinerea; assembly: GCA_013397865.1. Taxonomy (NCBI): domain Eukaryota; kingdom Metazoa; phylum Chordata; class Aves; order Passeriformes; family Corcoracidae; genus Struthidea; species Struthidea cinerea. The sequence goes on along the minus strand of VZTI01004955.1, from coordinate 46,600 downwards.
TGTTCCCTGCTGTACACTGTCCTCTTGGACTCCTGAAGTGCCATGTGAAGGAACATTTGTGCCTTCAGAAGTGGAAGAGTCTCTTGATACTCTGCTATGTGCTTTTCTCAAAGGTGAAGGTTCAGTATCATCCTTCACCTGACAGACATAAATTTAACAGTGATTAGTTATAACCAAGGAAGTTTCAGAGTTAAGACTCTTTGCTATTCAAATTTTTCTGGTTTGTGTTCTGTTTTTGTATTTGCAGTGATCCACGATGCAAGAAAAAAAAACAAACCCATAAACCATATATTGTTTTCCGTATGTTTTATCTGTAAGTGGTTAGTATGTAAGTTCTATAAAACTTTATATTTAGATTTTAATCTCTTCTCAAGGTTTTATTGGAAATAAAAACACAAGCCTAAACATATTAGGAAGTGAACCAGGAAAAAGACCATAATCTGCTATGGAAGAGACTTTTACTTTGTGGTTGACTGGAGCCCACAGTAGATTTGGTACACACCCAAGCTTCTTAAAAGTGATGTCATATCGTGGCAGGTAAAATTCTGCAATGTATTTTGCACAGTGAAGTGGTCTGAGGTATAAGGTGAAAGAACTGTGGTACTGAATGCACAACCTTAACTTACACAAACATGGCCAGAAAGGGCAGGGCACCTCAGGCTATTGGTAAGAGGATAGCAAACCTTTCATTTCTGGATCACTGCTTGCATCCGGCTGTGTTCAGTAGTGCCTGTAGGTCATTCAGTGGAATGAATTGGATATTGCAGATCAGCTTGCAAAGGGACAGGAGTTCACATCACGGAACAATCAGTGTGGACATTGGGGTGGGCAGAAGGGCCAATGCCTGCCTCTAACACAGGGCTCAGCTACATCAAAGGCAGACTGTAGGAAAGCTTGTGAGGCTGCAGAAGTTTTAATGACTGGGTCTTCTATCACTTAGTTGAGAACAGTTGCGGCACTTAGGATAGGACTGCAGCCTCAAAGGCTGTCAGCTTGATATTCCTGAAACACTGAACTCATTGCAGATCATAGAGTGGGATGAGAAACCTCTATCTGAATGCTGTAAAATTTAAATTTACGCTGTATGAGAAGCTACAGAAGTCAGGCTCCACACCAGATCTGACATCAAACAGGTAGATGTGAAGTCTGAGTTTTGATTTCAGAAGTGGTCTCAAGGGTTCCTTTTCATAAATTTAAAGGTAAAATGAGATACAAAATATTGAATTTTTTTCTCTTTTTCAGACTCAGGAAATTTTGGTTTAACTCTTTAGAATACCTTCACTGTTCTTGTTGATTTCAGCAAAGACAGGATGAGTGGAAAGGTAAGCAAACTGCATTTAAGTACAACAAACAGTGGCAATACTCATAGAATGACAGACATGGGATTATTTCACTAATATGTGCGGCATTTTCACAGCATTAAGTGTCTGGATGCCTGAGGCTGGGTAGTCACCTATTCCTCACACACTCAGTTGCCCAACTTCTCTGTCCCCATGGCTTGAAACAGCATTTATTTTCTGTAGTTACTCCTGAAACCATTCTGAATCCTGTATTTTTTTGAGGTGGTTTTCCTGAAGAAAAAGCAAACCTATAGTAACAGTTTTCTTACATTGTTTCCACACAACCCACCAAGCTCCTCACAGGGGATCCTATAAAGAAGGTTGCACCATGAGAAGGGTCCAGAGGGAAACTGGAAATGTGATATTGAGAAGAGGGTGTTTAAAAGCAAATCCCACAAAGATGCTTATGGTCTCACGTATCTGAGATACCAGAAAAGTCCCTTCTGGCAAGACAACTCTGGATTTGAAATGTCAGTTTCAAATGAGACAAACCATGAACAGAACATGAAAAAGACTTCTGTGTTTCAAACATATTTCACTGAAATTATCTCACTGGTTTTAATCCACACTGAAGAGAAGACTCAGAGACAATTAGTAAGACAGGGATGTGTTTCTGTGCCAGCAAAACCCTAAAGGAAGGAACTGAAATGGTTCCAAAGAAGTTAAAATAGGAGGTATTAGGTATTTGTGTTTAATAGAGCAAGAAGGTGGTCCTGGCTTTAACAGCCTTTTTTCAGAACCATCAAAACACACAGAATTACATTGTAGTTCATTTTTACTGCATCAGTGATGTGTCCTTGGATTATGCATGTATGTATGTATTGGTGTCTATGTATACATATTTTTTGTTCAACTCATCCAGTATTTCTTCATGAATTTTTTTTTTTTTTCAGAAACCTACCTTCTATATATAAAGATATTGATTCTGACAAGATATTCTCCAGCTATTCACACACATTCTGTTTTTTGGTTTTGTTCTTGGCTTTTTCTCTTCCCTATATTATTTCAAAGAATAGGAAACTCATCACTGAAACTCTTATGGCCTGTTAACTCTTAAGAAATTAATTTTCTGCAGTTTGGAGAAGATTTGTAGTCCCTCTGAAACCTAATACAGCTTAGTCTAACGTAGGTATCTGAAATAGGTCAAATGTTTCTACTTGTTTATATTAGTATTAAAGTTTAGGGTGACAAGCTCAGATGTAGCCAACAGCAGTGTAGATATTTATAGTTTAATAATGCCGATCCTATGCACTGTACCAGGTCCCATGTGCACCATTCACATGAGCATCAGTGCAAATGTAATAAAGCTGTGATAGTATTTCCTCTACTTCTACTTTACGTTCTTCAACAAACAAGAAAAAGTTCTTATTTCTCAGGAAAGAATAACACATAAAAACATGCATAGTGTTATTGTTTCCTGCTGATCTTTTCACTGTACTGAAATGGAAGATGTAATGGCAACTGACTGTGAAGCAAGAAGGACCTAGTTTCACTTACAGGTGTAACACAAAGAAAGTGAGTCATTACAAGCTTCGGTGATACTTCCACCTCTTTTTAGACCTAAAAAGTTAAGATACTTGCTTAAGTGCGAGAAATTACAGTAATACATTTTCTTGAATTTAAATGAGTTCCTCTTGTGCAAAAACTTCACATTTGAGAGTATAATTACAAAATAATGTGTGTTTGTTTTTCTTTCTTTTTTTAAAGTCCAGCGGTATTGTCTCACTAAATTGCGAAGAAAACAATTTTAGCAGAGAGCTTCTATTCAATCCCATTTTATTGGTATATGTCACTGGAAAGAACAAGTGATTACATTTTCTTTGTCTTGTCACTTCAAAACTCTGGAAGTTCAGGTTTAGAGCTAAAAACTGTAGTTAGAAGGTAAGTTGGATGAGATTCATGTATATTGGTTTGGGAGTGACTAGCAATAGATCTGAATCTCTGTCTCAGTTTGGTGACCACCTCTAATTATTTCCTTGCCTTTTCCCACCCTTTCCCCAGGCATCGCAGATGGCAATTCTACCCAAGTTACACTCTGGTGACAAAAACTTGCCCTGGGTTAAATGCAGTGGTACTGTCTCTGGGCTAGGAATTTTTTCTGTTAGAGGATAGAGGAGAATATCCTGGGGTAGTACCACTACTGGTTTGCTCTCTCATATCACAGAATCACAGAATCATTGATTAAGACCTATAAGGTCCAGTCCAATCTTTGACCAATCACCACCTGGTCACCTAGACCACAACACTGAGTGTCACATCCAGTCATTATTCTTCCTCAAACATCTCTGATCCCTACTCAGTGTCATGGAAAGGACAAGCCTGTCTTGAAGAGCAACGGAAATGCCTTAAAGAAAAAGCTGAGAACCAAAGAAAATGGGGAAAAGTAATTAAAAAAATCATGAAGGAAGTGTGAAAAATATTTCTAACCAAATTCGGAAAAAATAGAGCCTAAGTGTTCAACATAAGACCAAAGAGCTGCTGGGCATTGCTCACTTGCTATCTCTGGAGAGTGAAGCCTCTGTTGGACGGTCAGACCTTTGTCTTAACCTGGAAAAGCCATCCTTCTGCCTTTCTCTCCAGAATGGTGAGAGAACTCTGGGCAAATATACCACCAGTCAGTATTTCAGAAGTGATCGACAGGGTTTTGCAGTCCCCTCGGGTATCCCTGGTGAGTATGAATGTGCTATCAATACAGGGTCTTGCCTTTGAAATAAAAATAAAGGCTTAACACTTCTATGTGGCCTTCCCTTTCTGGAGACAGAAGGTAAGTGCATCACAAAAGAAAGAATAGACAGATTACAATTTCAAAACTCTGGAGAAAAGACATCTCTAGCTAGCAAATATTCAAACCCTTAGACGATATCACAGGAATTTGGACTGAAGCTTTAGATGTTTGCAGTAATATTTTAATAACTACTCACATAAAACAGGCACCAAGGAAGATGAAAACAATAAATCCTGTGTACTTGGGGTACATGCACCATTTGTTCAGTCCTGCAAAATGTCAAGGTTTAAAGCTGCAGAGATAAGTCATCCCTCTCTTGGATGATTTAGCATCATCTATCTGTTGCGCATGTAAATATCTATCAGAAAGCTCTATTGCTCCAGACTACCTTTCACTTTGTTTATGGAATTCAATAAAACAGACTCCAAGGCTACTGCAACCTCCTTCTTACACATCAAGGATCTGGTAGAAGTAGGTAGTACCAAAAAAGAACTAATAATAGCCTTTTTCTGCTGGCCAGGATCTTTGTCTTTGGAAAGCTTTGGCTGTATATAAGAAATGTTGCTTTACATTTTATGCTTGGTTTTCATAGGAAGTGAAAGTCTATTTAGTCTTCCATTATAGTGAAAGTCCTCCAGAGCAGTCAGGCTACTGTTTCCAGCCCTACTGAAGGCATGACTTTCCCTTTCCCTTTCCCTTTCCCTTTCCCTTTCCCTTTCCCTTCCCCTTCCCCTTCCCCTTCCCCTTCCCCTTCCCCTTCCC
>VZTI01004955.1:0-34765 GCA_013397865.1 Struthidea cinerea | reverse complement strand
ACCTTCTGGCAGGCGAGCTAGAAAGGAAGGCCCCAAACTCCGCCTTCCCGCGCAGTTTAAATATGGAAATTTAGAGAAGCGCTATTGATCTAAAAGGTTGCCTGTCAATTCAGGGTCAACCCACTACAGTATGTGATCCATTGGTATCAGCTGGTGGGAATTCACTTCTTTTCTCTCTCTCTTTTCCTTAAAAAAAAAAAAAGTAAAGCTTATCTAATTACTCTGCCTCAAAAATTGTGTAATCCTTTTGAAACCCTAGCAAGTTTCCACTAAACTGAGGAGGTGTGTTCCTCCATCTTTTATCAGAATAGGCAATTATGAAAGAAACATCCTCTATGTTCTGTGATGACAGCAAAGCTGAGAAGTACACTTGCACACACAGGGTGAGAATAGGAATTAAATCTTTGACAACACTAGCACTAATGGACTTTTTTCTGGTAAGAAGGCCCCTCCCTGACAGGTGAATTCACTGGAGGCTTGAACCAACAAAAAACTAGGGATTCTTCCACCTTCCTGTTTCCATCACCAGCTTCTTTCCAGCCTCCTCTCTTTATTTTCCCATAAGTTCCTCTGGAATACGTTGCAGATGTGGTTAATAATAGACTTGAGTTTCTTGAGCCTGATGTGGCACAACAGACAATTTTGCTCTTAAGTAATGCATAATTAATTAATGAACTAGTCTACCTCCCTCTTTAAAAGCAGGACAGAAGCATGTGCAAATAATTAAATTATGTCTACAAGATCAGACTCTGCTGTGAGTCCTATAAAAACTGAAGACACATCATGATATCAAAAGCTGACATGCTTATTTTAACTTGAAAACTCATTCAAATCATATAGCAGCTGCCCAGTACTGACACAACTAATGAAACAAATAAACAGTCAGGTCGACCACCAAAAACCTCTCATTAAAGATATTTCTGGTATTGCTTAAAAAAACCACAAAAACCAGTGTTTTTGTACATCATGTTTTAATATAAAGAATAACTTTCACACAACTTGAGTTTTGTGCAAAGAAAAAAAAATAGGAAGCACTAAGGGTGTTTCCTATTTTATTTTTCTATTTCAAATTTTCCTACTGCATCTTGGGAATTTTGAGAAGACTTAAACCTGTCTTGCAAATGTGCAGTAAGAGAAAAGAGAGATGAAAAAAATCCCCGTGATTAGGTGTTACTCTCTGTGTCTAGTTTAAAAGTAGAAAACTCATATCTATAGTCAAACAAACCATCAGTTGTTTCCTGTTGGTTTTTTTTCCCTTTTGAAAAATAAGAACGCATAGTATTCAGGGAAAATAACGAAATAAATTGGTTCTACATATGCTGAAGGTATTCAGTTAAAATCCATGCCACTGAAAGGAAAGCAAATAGAAGCATCTAGATTATATTAATGTTAGCCATCCCTTCAGTGAGACATAGCTACTGTTACATAGATAATGCAGAGTACCCCGGACTAAGGATCAAAGACTGCCTTCTGCCTCAAGCTAGTGGAAATATTCTTTTGGCTTGAAAGCACACTGCACCTAGAAAGCAAGACCTTTAAATACAAAATCCTTCAGTTGCTTTATGTTTTGGTATGTGTTAAGATTTTCTTCTAAGTGTGATTCATGCAAGATGTTTTGAAGATGAATTTTGAAAAGCTTTAGGAAGGAAATGTTGCTTTTTTCTGTACACTGGTCCTATGGCTATGCTTCTAAGGGCAACTTGCCTTAATTTTACAATGTATTTTAAAGACTATGAGTATGGATTTTTAAACATGAGAAATATATATCTCTGTATCTCTCTCTCATCTATCAACTATCTCTCTATAGATCTGTATGCAGACAAATTATGCTATTTAATTAAAATTACATATTGAGATATATCTTTCTACATATCATTTACAACTTTTTATATATACAAATTTATATCCATAAAGATACAGATATTTATACATATAAAAAGTTTAAACTTTCTCCAAGTCTGCAACAGCCTTATGTATATGAGTATAAAAAAAGGTGCAAAATTTCTGAACAAATTTCTCATGCTATGGAAAAATTGGCTCCTTTCCTTCTCTCCACCCACGAAAATCCCCCCACTTCTCTAAGGGAATATAATTAAAATAAGGAAGACAAAATTATGTCTGGCTTAATATATAATATGCATCATATATAAAATATGTTAGTATAATATAAATATTATGCAATACATGTGACAGAACTGAATGTTGCTCATACTTTCTTTGCCAAATTTCCCTCCATAATGCTTTGGCTTGCACACCAGGATTTCTTTTCCCCCATTTCTTGCCTTTATTTACTATTACCCTCTTTGCAGATTTGTTAGATTTCCTGCCCTTTCAGGTTTTGATGAATAAGAGTGGCTCATTAAGGCTTATTTCATTAGCTGTAGCAACACTGGGGTGAAAGCGTAGTCCCCAAGTCAGCTTCAGGGCAGAATGAATCCCAATGTACATTCTTTAGGTGATGAATTACTCTCATTCTCAACAAACTGAGGTGAGACCTTTCCAGGTAAGAGTGTGTTGGACTGAGGAAAGTAAGCTTAAAAATTGTAAAGGTACAGGAAAAATGCTATTGAAATATTTAATCCAATCCTCCACACAGAAACACGATGCAGCAATGACTTCCGTGTTATTACACAGGGATGACCATGATACGAGTTTTCATGGTTGATATCTGCTGTTCACTGTGCAGCCTGAGTGAGTATCTGGTTTACAAGACTTCAGGCATCAGATTCCAAGAAAACGGTCCTCTTGAGGAAATAAAATGTGTTTCCTTGTGTTTTCATGTATGCATAGATACATATATATTCACAGTGTAGCCTAACGGTGTTCCTCACAGGAAAATAAGTATTGTAACAAGTGGTTCACTTAAATAAAAGTAGTACTATCTAGCTGCAGAGAACATTCTTTGTGAGGCTTAATTCTGGTGAAGAATTTTTCCTGGACTGTGGCCGCACTAATCACATTATGAGTCACGGTGACAAGATTTTTCCCTTGTTGGTGATTCGCAACTTTTTTCTGCTGAAATCTCTCTGAGGTTTGACCAGTCCCAGTGGACTCTATCTCCAGTTCTCCATTCTCAATGTTTCCTCCTTTGGCTATCCAAGTCCTGACTTTGCCTTCCAGTATTCTGGTTATACCATGTACTCCTAAATTATTCATAGAGATCAAAGTTATCCTTAAGTAATGTAGTTCAAGTAAGAGAAGCAGTTAAACCTCAAAATAAATAATGCTCACTGGGGTACTTGGAAGTCCTAAACAGCTCAATTAGCCTATTACATGTCAAGTGAAAGCATATTTTGCTTGTCAAGGACAGGAGGTTTTCTGTACGTTGTACTTAAATTACTGCAAGCATCTGAATGGCCAAAGTGTAAATTATTGTAAATCCGTGGGACTTCTTCTTTTCAGGCTCTGCCTCGGGATGCCTTGATATCTGGGCAGCATGGAGAATAGGAAGACAGGCACAAGCCTTGTGCCAAATTTTTATCAGTGGAAACCTCCACGCCAGCAAAACCTGAACAGCTGAATTTTCACAAGGACCCTGTTATAACACAGTATGTTTATAGTTTTATAGAAGTCACAATGGAGAGTCATGTGCATGATTAATCATGTTTAATTACCAGCTCTTATTAGGCTCAAATCCATTTGGACACCATGCTTAATGCAGCAGAGAGATCGCCACCCACTGTGTGAGCAGAAGTGACAGACAGGCACGTGCAGCTCCTGTGACTCCTTTTTGTCTGGGAACCGCGGCTGAAAACTGTACTGTCATGCAGAAAACGTAAAACACTTTATGCGCTTTCATCTTGGTTTATATAAACCAAGTTTCAACACAGATATTTCAGGCTACGTGACATAGTGCTTTATGTGGAACATAGTCCTGTATTTCAGGAAGAATTTTTGGACAAATATTGGTTTTTTGCAGCTTAGAACTATAGGTACATTGGTAAGAATGTTTTTATTAAAAATCTTTAAAATTACATAAATAAAAATCATGTGTCAGGACATCTTGCATTTAAGTTAATTTAGTAATAATAATTTCCCTACCTTAATAAGCTTACATGCTTGAAAGTTTGAAAACTTTTACAGGTATTTTTCTTACAGTTCTCAGTATATATCTTCCCACTTCTAACGCTGTCTCCCAATAGTGCTAGACTTAAAGTCTTGCCCAAAGATAGCTATGATATTAATATACACTATGTGTAAACCAGCTTGCCTATCACTCCTTCTACTTGCAAGGTTGCATTCTGTTTTTACTGTACAGACTATCAGAAAAATATTTCCACTGATGCTTAGCACACAGCAGGAAGGATAAAAATTATACTCTCAGAAACTTCACAGAATCGTAAAATCGTAGAATAGTTTGGGTTGGACGGGAACATTAAGGGCTACCTAGCCCTACAGCCCCTGCAATGAGTAGGGACATTTTTAACCGGATCAGGTTGCTCAGGGCCCTATCCAACCTGACTTTGAATGTTTGCAGGGGTGGGGCATCTACCACCTCTCTGGGTAACCCGTCCCAGTTTCATCCCTTTTGCAATTATTGCAATTAAATCTGCTTAGCAAACTTCTATAAAAATAAAATGATCTACATGTAAATGCTAACACTGCTAAAGGAAATAATTGTAAAATATAAAGGAAAACAGTACTGAGAACTGAACATCTGCTGTGTTTGTGCCTCTAAAATCTCCATTTGGCATATTTGCTTATAGACTTATATTTTCAGGATTTGTTTAGGAAGGTGCTGGAGACATGCTGGTACCTCTCATGCCATAAAAATTAAACAGATGAGCAAAATGAATGAATTATTAAATTGTATGTTAACTTCCCAGTAAATGTGGGACATTCAGAAGTTCCTGCCTCAGAATAGAGAGCAGAGAGTCACCTCTTTTTCTTTTTGTTGCCATACAGCCTCTCTATCCATTTTACAAAATCGTCCTCCCTCCAGCACTAAATGTAATTAAGGACCTTTTCAAAATAATGATTTAATGATCTGCCTTTTTTTTTTTCCACATTGTAGCTGAGCAAACAGAGCAACTGACTCACTCAGAAAAGGCTCAGACTATTTTTTTATATGGACACATCATTGCTGCTGACAGTGCTTCACCTGGATAATATGTTTTAAGGTAACAGCATAAATTAAGCACTAAACCATTAAAAGTTGGGCTTTTTATTTTTCCCTTTGGTTGACATTATGTAACTCACAAAAATGACTTGAAGAAAGAAGAGCTTTTGCAAGACAGTTCTGTCTTCACCACACTAAATTGTGATCCTGAATTGTGAAAAGTCGAACACTTTAAACCCTTTGTAGAGGGTCACATATCTTCATGCTTCCATTTTCTCATGGAAACCCTTGTAAAACCTACAGCCTTCCATCCAGTCTTTGGTCATGTGCATTCAACTGGGGCCTTTGCTGCACAATAGGAATGTTTTTGGCTAAGTTCTTAGCTCTGCATTGTCTTGTTACCACCATCTGTTTAAAAATAAAATTTGAAAACATTTTAACCATTTCGTGCCTAAGCTTTGACTTACCAGACGTCTCTTCTCCCAAGTAACAAATGATAGGAGAGGAAAGGTCCTCACATTGTGCCAGGGAATGTTTAGATCGGATGTTAGGAAAAATTTCTTCACTGAAACAGTGGTAAGGCATTGGAGCATGATGCACAGGGAAGTGATGGACTCATCATCAATGGAGGTATTGTAGATACAGCACTTAGGGACGTGTTTTAGTGTCAACCTTGGCAGGGCAGGGTTAGTAGCTGGACTTGATCTGAAAGGTGCTTTTCAACTTAAATGATTCTATGATTCTGTGACTGAAACAACTCTAGCTCAGGACTGCAGTTTTGTACCAAATTATGTGACTTCCTGGGTAGAAAAATTACATAGGGGTTCTCTGCAGGTCTGCCTGGTGGACTGTTGTGTCTGCACTATCATTATATAGAGTCTGAGTTCAAAGCCAGATTTGCTGATGGTCCTACTCCGATGGCTGTCAGGAAGGCTGTCTCACAGGGGAAAAAGTCCAGCTGCACCCTGTCATGTCTGACATGCATGTGTGCAGCAGGGGCAGGTCCCCTTCAAACAGGCTTCAGCTCACTGCCCTCAATTTGCTCTTACAGTGATGATCTGGGACTAACGCTCTAACCTGAACTGTGGGAGCAGGAACCAGATGGTTTCGGGATGCTTCAAGAACTACCAGTGAATATGGTGGTGGTTCATGGGAGAAGAGACCGTTCTGGAGCGCAGCAAAATCAGTTTATGAATAAATGGAGGGGGAGGCAAAGTGTCTATACAACAGATTTTTTCTTTGCCCACCAGAAAATCACTTCATCTTTCTTTCTATAGTGAAATGGATTTAAATGCTCACAGTGAACAGACGGGACTGATTTATGTTTTCAGAAGAATTTCATGAAAGCTGCCAGTTCTTTCATTTTACCCATTTTTCAACACCTTCTGACTGTAAAATTGGCTGAGTTGTGCTGACTTCTAACTGATGATGCCAAAGTTGTTCCCAAAAAACAGTCCGGATTTCTTCAATCTTCTTTCAGAGAGGGATAAGCTTGGAAGGGAGCAGGCCATCTTAGAAATGTTTTATGGCCAGGTGGGCAAAAAAGGAGGAGAAAGGGATAGGTGTTCATAATATGCTTCTCAGCTTTCTGTTGAGGAGATTCAACATCAAGACCAGGAGTAGTACAGTGAGGATACACCCCTCATTCCAGATTCATCTCAGAAGTTTCTTTTTTTTTTTTTTTTCCCCATATACTGATTTGGCTATAGCTCCTGGCTCCTCAGTGCTGCTCCCCAGCCTGTTTGCTGCTTTGTTCCAAGCAATTTCTAGATCTGGAGCATCTACTTCCCAGCAGCTGCTGTCTGAGAAGCACAATAGGAAGAACTTACTTGCTTGAGTCCTACCACCTGCTAAGAATGACTATTTTTGGCACAGATCCTTCCTTCATGCCTCCACACCCATCCATGTTCTTTTGGTAGCTGTTCCTCCACCGGTGCTTTCGCCTGGTCTGTATTTCACATACATGTCTTTAAAGCCTGACCAAAACCCAAGACTGACAACAAGACAGCGACTTATACGAACACAACTGAAGGGAAAGGTTGCTCATCTTGGGAATGTGGCACATGGAAGGAGGGTGGGGGATGATATTCATTGTAATAACGTCAAGGTCTGCTAACAACACTACAGGAGACAAGCTAAAGAGACTTTAATAGAGACACTAGTGAAATAGAAATGTCATGACCCAAGGATCCAGGGGAACAGAAGAACAGGAACATTGTACTCTTTATGCCTCTTGTGAGGGAGAGAGTATTTTTGGGAGTAACTTTTACAGGTGGAACATATTATAACTTTTATAATAAATCAGAAAGTTTCTAAGTTTTCTGATTCCTAAGGCTGGATGATCCAGACCCAGGAGCTGCTATCATGTGCTACTGGTATCATGTGATGCCAGTTATGTGAGTTGCACAATCCGTGTGATTACATATATGAGATTAAAACAAATTGCGCATGGTTATTTTATTTCAGAAATTTTTAGATGACCCTTGAAAATTTCCATTATACCCAAAAATTGTCTAATTCATTAGCATTAAATAGATACATATCTGAAATGCAAAGCCATCAAATATTGGATTAAAAAACCTCGCTCCATTTCATTTACCTTGCAGCTGAAATGCCAGACTTAAATCATTAACTTCATTCATGCCAGTGAGTTTTCAAAGAGAAATTATGGCCTTTTTTCAACTGTGCATGTCACATCTCTTTAGAAAAAAGTCAGCAACATTAAAAGTAATGAGCAGGTTTAGAGGTGAGTGACTAAGGTGTCATGCGTTCAGAAATGATTGCAAAAATGGTTGCTGTGTGCCTGCATCCAGACAGAGCACTAAGGCTAAGACACAAAACTAATGCTTGTCTTCCAAAGCACGTGGTGATGTGGTGGGTGAGTGGAAAAAACCACAATTTCCCCAGAATATCTCCGCTGCTTGTTTTCTTGGCCCACTACCGATTTTTACAAGAGGTACTTGTTTGGCATTTCTGCAGTTGCTTACTCATTTTCTCTGAATGACATTGCTGCCTGTCCTCTCTCAGAGTATCTAGGTAGCCACTAGGAAAAAAAAAAAGAGAGAAGAAAATAAGAAAGGATCATTCTAATGTATCTAAGCATACAAAAATAACACCTGCAAAACAATATTCTCTGTGTTTCTCCTTTGCTCAACTGCCAGCCCTCTGTATGCAGGGGCCAATGCAGTGAATCACAGCAAGTCTCATAAAACTGGCTTTCTCTGAGGCATTTTACTCTTATTTTTGTCAGCTTCTTAAAAATTGGAGGCATATAGCAGTCCACAAAAACACGCATGTCTTCAAACACACACATTCCCACACGTGTATGCTACCCTTGCTTGTAATATTTGCCAAGTCTGGAAATGTGGAAAAGCATCCTCTATATAGATAGAATTTTATTGCTCCTTCAAACTCCTGAGGGAGGTTTGGGTCGATTTCACATATTTCTTACATTAACCATTTACATTCTTTACATTAAAGCTTCTCTTGGTAAGAAAAGGTGGAATACATTGCTAGATTTAAGGCAAAAAAATAAACAATACTTCTTATGGCTAATTTATTTTTACAGATATAAAATTAGTAGATGTACCTACTATTCTCCATGTCGATAAAATACAGCTTTAAATTCAACCAGTCTGTCCTTACTGAAAGCAAGAACCATGTCAACAGTTCATTTTCACTTGAATTCCTTTCAAGTAAAGTGCATTATTCAAGTTTATAACACCCAGTTCTTGAGAAAGAAAGAATGAAAGAAAAAAAAGAGTGAGCAGTATATTCCCATGATAAAAAGAATCTTACTATTTTAAACAAAAATTTCAACACATGAGTCAATGTAATTGAAGTTCAGCATGCTTTAAGCTATAAATGCTTGAAAGGTGCTTTTAATATGCAAAGGAATAATAAACTAAAAAAAAAAAAAAAAAAAAAGAAAAATAGGGCAGAGAATTCTAACGGGGCCTGCCAGACTACCAATAATTTTAATGGAAACAAGTTTTACCTGAACAGTCAGAAAAAATCTCCGTGTATCTTTGAAGCTAGTACTTGTGATCAGTAATTTTCCTTACTTTCTTCACCTCCTCATAATGATAACAGGAGTTGTGATGGAACCCCTTCCTCATACGCTGTCTTAAAAATTGCTAATTATGAAAAATAAGACGATAATCCCAGTGAATTAATCTCTAGTTTGCTTTGAGGTTCATATCAAGTATATTCTTAATGACCACACTCTAAATGTTCCGAACGCTCCCTGTCAGCAGGAGGGTACTGGGCTAGAAATGCACACATCTTTCACGTGACTGGATATCCCCTAGAGAAAGACTCAAACAGCTGCATAAGACTTAGCAGTGCACATTTTCATGAGACTGAATGTTTAGCACAATATTTGTCTTGTTTGTGTTACAGAATGATCCAGCCATATAAATTAAATTAATTAAAATGTATCTTTTTTATAATATAGATGCAGTCTCTTGGGACACCAATCATAAACACTTATACCAGGTAATATCATCTAAACCCACCCCCAGCAATGCACTTTTTACAAACATCCAAGGATACCAACTCAACATTACAATAACACTATTTCTGCCTTTGCTTCCCTCCCTTCCTTCCCTCAAAGGGCTCAAAACAATAAAAAATCCTCCCGGAAACCTTTGACTGTGAGATTTTTTGGTTGGATTTTGTCCTTATATTTTCCCTATGTACAAGTCAAAACAAGACACGGTCCCACTTAATTCCATTACAGTGGCTAATTATGACAACAACAATCAATAGAAGCCCAGCATCCTTCTAACATACTGCCCTTGAAATGAGAGGCAGCCAAACAGGAACTATAGTAATGCACTTAGAGATGGAAAATCACTCCTGGGTTTGCATCCCTCTTGTATTAAAGGAAATAACTGATGTATTTTTACTCCACTTTCTTCAGAGTATAAAATTACAGACAATACTGTATCACACACTCAGGAAAGAGGGGGAACTACACACCTCAGTTTGATTACAGTTCTCAAATAAGTTTAATTCTCAAATAAGTATAATCAAATGCAGGTGTACAGATCTATAGCTGACGCCTCTAACATTAGGCTGACAAATACGTGCCCAACCCGCTTGCACTCTAAGAAGATCACAAAGTGTTTTGCTGCACTTAACTCTGAGCTTATTGCCATGCTAATTATGAACACACCTTATTATCAGCTTGAAGTGGACAGACAAGCCTGTGCCTGTGTCTGAACAACGGTGCAGACCTGCTGCCATAATTTGGCGTGGAACAGGACCAGACAGTGCCATTGCTCAATGGGTGAAGTGTGAAGGCACGTGGCTCACCTTGTGCTCCTGTGGCCTGAGCCAAGGGCATACACTTCAACAAGAGAAAGTCAAGCACAATTAAGTGAATGACTGCCTCCAGAATGATGAGGAACTGAAAATCTCTGCCCCAGCAGATATGCCCAAGGAGGAATAAATACCTGCTGTGGATTTTTGTGATAAGGGTTTCTTGTAAATGACTTTGCTCCTGGTTTGCACAGAGCTAGAATGGAGTGATTTTAAAAGCCAAAGAATATATCTGCTATAACACCCAAGTCAATTACAGCTTTAACTCACTTCAGAGAGCTGACAGCAGATGGTGTGTGCTTAGATACCTCTTTCTGAATACCACTGGTTTTGGCATCATGACGGCTAGACATGAAATAAACTAAACCTTAATCACATTAAGCCAATGTTGGTTGATCACAAGTAATCGAGGGCACAGAGCAAGGCAGTCTGGCCAGTCATCATGAATGTTAATCAGTTAAACTCAGCCTCCATAATCATGCTCAGGCATAATAAAATATCACAAGATATTCCAGTGAGGGGCAGACCCAAGGGCTACCTTCACCTATAAAATGTAAATACTTCAAAGAATAAGGTCGTGCAGCTGCTAAGTTTGCTGAAGAATTATCAGCTCCCAGCATGTATCCTTCCATTGACTGTGTGAGGCACAGTGGATGCAGACAAGGTATGGTGTGCTTGAATCTCACTCCCATGTCTTCACTCCTTCCAACTGCTGAACAACTTTTTATACATAACATTTACTGAGAAGTTTTCGGCTTCATAGATGTTTTCTTTATCTCTGATACTGAAAAAAATTACTTCCTGTTCCATACCATGTTGTTGATACTACTGACATAGGATCATTCTTTCTTAAAGGAAGATGAATATTATTAAAAGAGAACTGAATAGCTACCAAAGAAGTTTTTCCCTGTACGTAAAAGATGAGTGCTTTCCTTCCAGAAATGAGCAAAGTGTGTAAGTTGAAGTAGAATTTGGTTCCTCTCCTTGACACAGTCAAAATTGTCTACCTCTTGCATGGGTTTGCTCAGCATCTTATGTTGAGCAAAATTAAGATTCCCACTTTGTTCTTTGCCTCTCTTTGTTGCTTATACACACAGACCAAATGAAGATAAATAAATTATTCATGTACATACAATATATACAGTTTAAAAGCTTCTGCTGCAATTGTTACTACTTGGAACTGTAGTAAATTTTAAAGTTTATTTATGCATAGTTACTCGCTTTGTGAGTCAGCAGAGCTTTAATGGCATATAGGATAAAATCAGAAGTGTTAGCATTTTCCTAGACCAAAACATATATTTTAGTCTTAATGGTACTGTTTCTATTTCAGCTATAATCTTATTTTAATAATAATTTCTAACTTACGTGGCTATAGATATGGGAAGAGCCTTATCAGAGAAGAGAAACATAAAGGGAAAAAACCTGGACTACACACAGTAAACATTTTCAAATTTTGCATTTATTGAAAAATTAATACAGGAGATGATTATTTTATTGCTTTCTGGAAGCACTGGTTTTCAAGCCTAGGCATATCTCCTTCATGGCAAATGCTGTACTGTAATTTTACCACAAAAGACACTGTAGGAAGGTGTTGCAGTAACTAAGGAACCCATTTTAGTAGCATGAAAACAAATGTTAGAGGAATAAAAGGACTGAAATATGGAAATCATTTTTAGGCATGGTAATTTCTGTCAGACTTTGCTGCAATTTAAAAAGAAAACTCATTGATGATGGTGATTGTGATGATGATTGATGATGATGATTATACTTTGGTATGAATTGATAAGAAACTGAGCTTCTATTTCTTCAGTTGGAGTACTGGTATGATGAAGTCTTTCTTCAGGTACAAAGCATGGACATCTTATAAAATAAAATATCAGTATAATCTCATTCAAATTTCATCTTTAATCCTATATACTACACTCCTGCAACATTCAAGATAAATGACAGAGTAATTTATCCTTTTTTAAACATTTAAACATGAGTAGTCAAAGAATAATCCCGTGTTTTGGTTGGTTTTAATTCAAACCACTAGTTTCCAGTAAACAGATCTTTTAGTAGAATGATTATGATACACTTGTGAGATGGTTGTGATATCCTCAAAAGCAGTCTTCTCTTATCTGTTATACATAAGATTCCTACCATTGTATCTGAATGCTTCAGCATATAGTAGAAAAATTTTAAAAAAAGGTTTAAAAGAGGTCTTAAGAGGTCACTTAAAGTACTCTAGTACAAAGACTGGATCCACAATATTTGCGTTATTTCTGACATGTTTGTATTAAAAGTTTCTGATGGATCTTCCTTATTCTTCCTATGTAATTGATTCAACCATTTAAATGCATTTAGACTTAAAAGTGATTTCTTACATCCTAACCAAAAAGTACTTCACAGCAATATAAATTTACTCTTTCATGTCCTGTCTCTCGTGATTATAGAAAAAACATTTGTTCCTCTTTGTGCCAACCTTTTATGTAGTTCAAGGTAGTTATTTTTTCCTTAGACTGATTCAGTTCTTTCATGCTGTACGTGGAGCATGTTCTGTATCCTTGTGTTCAGAATTCTCCTCTCTGGACCATACTGGAGGGCAATATCTTGAATTTATACCTGAGGTTTGCCTCAAGACAGAATGAATGACTTCATGTATCTGACATTATATAAACCTCAATAGCAGTTTTTTCTTTTTTTTTTCCCTGAAATACAGTGTTAAAGCCACTAACCCACAGACATTGTTTCCTCCTGAACCTTTACTATATAAGATGTGCAAAGGAGTTGAAGAATTGTGAGTATAGGGGAAGAGAAGTCAAGAGGATCCCCTCACTCTGTGTACTGGTGGAAAAAGATCTCCACTAAGGGCAAGGGCCACTATTGAGTCTACAAATTTGAGTGCCTTTCTCCTGCCCACACACCCACAACTGAACTATAGAATTTCATTCCTTTTGATCATTCTTCCTGACATGCCTTGTTTCCCTACTTCAGGAGTTACCTATAAAATATTGAAAGTCATACAGATTGGTCTCTTAGGTAAAAAGTGGCATATAAAGCAGTCTGTCACATTCAGAAAATGTTCTCCAACTGCTTGTAAAAAGGCTTACTTCCTATTACTTCCTATACACCAGCATTGTATGTATGATACTAGCTCTGGATATTTGTAATTCAGGAAATCCCTGAGCTGGACATGTTTTCCATGTGTACAGGAAACTTCAAAAGATTAATATTTCTTGAATTTTTCTGAACACTTCCTGAGCCTAGGTATACTCTTAATTGGAGTAATATCTGGTGACAAGGCATTCACCACAGGTACCATATGTACATTACATATTCTTGTATCTTTTTAATCTTTTTTTTTTTTTTTTTAATAGCATCTGGTGTGCTCATGTGCTGGAAGAGGGACTGAGGACCCAGTTTCTAATAACCTTCTCCAGAGCACTACCTGTCTGACCTTGCTGGAAGGGGACCTAGCTGCTGCTAAGTCAAGGTCAACAGAGACCTTTTTAGAAAGAGGAATGCAAGCAGTTGTAAAATAACATAGAGTTTTCTTGAACCCATCCACTCTGGATAAAATCACTAAAATTCTACGGTCTAAAGTAAAACCAGGACAGATAAAGAATAATAATACAAGGCGATGGTAAACAGATGGAATAAATGAGGTGCCATATACAGATAGGGTTAGTAAGAAATTTAAGAGTTGATACACAAGTTTCTGCATGCAAGCTGGAAGCCTAAACAGCAAAATGGGAGCATTGCTCTGAATGGAACAAAATTATGTGGGAAACTTGGAGGAAGACAAATAGTAGGACACACTGTTACCAGAATAAAACATATGTAAGGAACCTAAATCTAGCTGGGAAATATATAGCTTTTAAAATGTCAACCCTTATGTTTTTGTTTCTTTCCAGAAGTAAAGGGTATTTGATTTCAGATTCATCTTTTTTCCCCATATAATGCAATAAATGTTGTACTCTGTTATAGTGGGATGGGACCACGTCTTGAATTGTTAGCACAGGGTATAATAGCAAAAGTGTTGGAAAAATGTCATTCCAAAACGATTGCTTGTTCAGAAGGACATAATTCTGATTGCAAATATATTGGCTTCTATTTCCTTTAAATGGGACACAGCTGCTTTGTGCTGTTCAAACCTTTTTTAGGAACATAGAAAATGGGAGAAAACAAAGAATTACTGCTTGAAGGAGACTACTTTTATACTTAGAGCTAGAGGGCAGGATTACTATTTCAGGCCTTTAAGTTCAATTTGGCTGAAGGATGTGTTTCAGACTTAAAACTCCCTCAGATACTTTGACTGTGTAGCATACACACATGAAAGAATAAGGAGATTTTCTTAACTGATCTTTAATGAAAGATAACTTCGAAAAGGAAGAGAAAATAGAAGAGTCAGACGCTCACTTGAAAGAGACTCCAGAGGAGGATTTTAGTCTCAGAGAAAAATAATTGGAGGGGATTAATTGATTCGCAAATTGGTCAAAATGATGACACAGCCAGAAGGATTGTGGAGAGCTCATGAAATACCTGTATGGACCCTAGTAGCAGTGATGCCTTGCTGAATGACACTTAGTGAATAAGGAGTAATAAACCAAAGGATATTTATCAGCTTAGGTCATAGATATTAACTTGCCCTAAACTTTTGCTGTTAGAGCTAGATTGTTACCAAAACGCCTTTGAAATCTGTCTGCAGTTGCTGTGGTTATTAAGCTGCTGTATCTAAATATAGAAGTGAGAAGTGCATTTTTTTCTACACAGACAAACAAGAATCTATAAAAGAATGAACTGATGACCAAATGACAGATTGACAGAAAAAACAAGATTCATAGGATATGTTCCAAATCTCCTGTTCTAATAAAAATATCATATCACACATTAGAAATGAATGTTATGAAATGAATGCTCTGTTGAATTTTTTTTGTGTACAAATACGGGGTGAAGAGAGAGTACTTCACTGGAAAAGCTTTACATCCAGGGAAAGAAAGAAGAAATTTTTAACACTGACCTTGATCTCCCTGCATTCTTTATAGATAAAGAAAAAGATATTACTTGCTAGCACAATATTTAGAAAGGTAATATATAATAAAAGAAGGTAAAGAAAGTTATGTTCAAATGAGGAGAGATGTGTGAACAAGTTGTTAAACAGCGGATAAGAGGAAAAAAGGATTGGATATTGAGGAGATAACAGTTACCAATTCCATCAAGAAATGCCTTTGCCTAAATTTTTGACCTTTATTTATCATAGTTGAATTATTTTTCTTTTAGCAGTTCAGTCATTCACTATCTTTAAAGTTAAAGAACAAAGACAAGAGAGGGAAAAAAATCACAGCAAGAGCTCTTTCTATTGCTGTTCTCATTTTGTCTTTTTTTCCATGTATTTTGTGGGTTTGTTTTTGTATTACTGAAGCAGTTCTGAATTCTAATGATAAAGAACTTGAATATAACCCAATATTTGCAATAATAGGCTCAGTTACTCAGTACTTGTCCAGAATCTCTGAGAATTTCAAACCTTAACATATTTGGAAGCAGTGCATATCTTATCCACAGTTTAAAACAATAAAAGAAGAAAGTGTATGCCAGAACATGGAAGTGTAACTTGATTTCAAGATGCTTAAAGCAGGACAGACTGCTTTTTCTTTTCCCCCCCCAAAAAATGAAAATAAGTTGGAAAGTAAAGAAAGGAAAAAGAGGTGTTATCAGAAGGGAATGCGTCTGGATGATACACCAGATGGGTGTGCAGGCATTCAAAGGGACATCAAGAAGCTGGATGGGCCAGCACGAACAGCATGAAGTTCACTACAGGGAGATGCCAAGTCCTGCCCTTAGGGAGGAAAAAGTCCAGCCTCCAGGACAGGCTAGGGGCAGCTGGCTAGAAATCAGCTCTGCTGTGAAGGAGCCAGGGGTCACACTGGACAAGTTGAGCACGATCCAGCAATGTGTCCTTGCTGTAAAGAAGGAAAATGGCATCCTGCCCCCAGCATATGTTGGTGTCTGGGGTTGTTCCTGTCTACGTGCAGGACTTTGCACTTCCTCCTGTTAGACTTCACGAGGTTCTGTCTGCTCATTTGTCCAGCCTGACCAGGTCCCTCTGGGAGGCAGCACAACCTTCTGGTGTATTGTTTCTCCCAGTAACCAAATCAGGGACCTGCATTCTGAAATCATGCCAGATCCTGAATCTCAGGGAGCTGAAGGCACCCAAGGTTATAAGCAGCACTCTGCACAACACTCTCCTCTGGCTAGCTCTAAAGCAGGTTATTCTCACTCAATATGTCAGACATGCTCTCTGGAGTGCTAGATTATATGCAGAGGTTAGATATTTGCCCATTCACTTGGAGAGCTAACACTTTACAAAATCTAGGACTAACAGCCTTCGATCTGTAGGAGATTAAATTCTTTTTAGTCACTGGCAATGACTTTTTTAGCCAAAACACAAAAGAAGCTTCTATGACTGGAGGCAAAATGTGAACCACTTCAGGTAAGTCTCCTCTCCTCCATCTGTTGACCGAAGAGCTTTTTTGAAAAACTCCTTCAGCCCCTAAAGCAAAGCAGGTGGAATTGAGAATTTCACCTGGAGGCAATCCCTGTCTGCCAACATCCAGACCATTAGCTGCCATAACCTCCACCTAGTTACAAGGTGGACAGGTAGCCAAGGTGTGGGACTCAGCCACCATCTCTCCCCAGCAATTTAAAGTCAAGTATCCTCAGTAGCGTGGTGCTCTTGGTCCTCTGCACAATAAGCAGAACCGTTCGTAACTCTAAGTTACTAAAACAATGTGGTATAAAAAGCAGTGCAAGGATTACGAACAACAGTGCCAATGCTAATTAGGGTTAGCCAAGGTTTTCTCATTCATACAACTAAGGGAACATATGGGAAATGTCATGTTGTCATAGCAGATTCTTTGCTTCTAAAAGTTGTGTGAAACATCAAAGCCAAGTAAAATAATAGCTGCATGCAACAAATGTAAGTACAAGAGCTTCAGATAGCATATCTTTTTTTGCTGCCTGACAGGGGCTGTGGTAAGAATGCATGCAAAAATTAAGTCTACTGTGATGTCTGTTGTCAAGCTGTTAGTCTGACTCTTCTTCTGAGATGTTTCTCTAATTTTTGTATGAAAGATTTAAAATATAATTTTTAAATAAAAGTGCTTTTATTCAAACAGCACAGAAAGCCCTAGAATTGAAAATATCATTAACTGAAAAAAAAAATTATGCCTCGTAAAAGCTTGAGACACTTCCTCTTCATATGGATGTAGCTCATCTTTCTTCCTGTAGTCTGTAGGCTTGAATTAGAAGAGAGTCAACAATTCTGATTGTTCATTACTATTTGTACACAGACCTCTCTTTAATGTGATGATTCTGTACAAATGACAGCAGCGGCATTTCAACTTCTGTGTTAGGACTCACCTAAGAAAGAAACATTTTCAGATGTTGTTCCAAGTGGTCACGTGTATAAATATAACAATGATATAATTATAACATTAATATAACCTAAACACAACAGTCATGTAATTTCAGTGGCTCTTGGCCTCTCTGA
The DNA here is from genome assembly GCA_013397865.1 of Struthidea cinerea. Taxonomy (NCBI): domain Eukaryota; kingdom Metazoa; phylum Chordata; class Aves; order Passeriformes; family Corcoracidae; genus Struthidea; species Struthidea cinerea. Next base: position 16,850 of record VZTI01004955.1, on the reverse strand, counting down.
GGAGCACTGAAGTGATTTTGAGGAGACAAACAGGAGCTGGTGGGAGGTACCCACAGACTGAAATGGACATCTGCTTATCAGGAGAATGTGTAACAGGTTTTTATTATTCCAATAGGAGAAGAAGCAAGATACTGAAAAGTGTGCTAGATTCAAAATGTGAACGAGCTGTTTGAGTTTTTATTCTTGAATTTCTTTGTGTATTTTTCATTAGCAAGGTTGTTGGATTTACTGTTCATAGATCGTCAAAGAAAGAAAAGACAAGTAGCTGAAATGTAGACTTAGCCAGAGGTTTTCTCTCTATTTCTGAATCTCTGCCTCCAGAACATGGAAAAAGTAACATATGCAAGAGCAGTGGTTTTCTCTCTGTATTTTTAGTTACCCCATTCCAGATGACCCAGCCCATTGGAATGAGATTTCTGTTTTCCAGCCATTTTTGTTTTTCTTCCTTTTTTTTGGTGTGTGTGTTTTGGTGAAGTTTTTTTCATTTGTTTCCCATTTTACCTGACAAAACAGAGGCAAAAACATCAGTCAACTTTAACAATGTGTGTGTTTGCTCAAAATCATGCCTGCTGGCAAACTTAACAGGATGGCAAAGATAGGTCTTAAGCTGTGTGTGGACCTTCAGGAATTCAAGCCGTACGTGAGATTGTTCCATATGAATAACAGGGAAGCTGAGCTGGCATGGGAACTTCTGGGTAATCTGAATATCTGAGTTTGAGGGAGCAAATCTGTAGGCTGTGTTAAGACTGACAATACCCTGATTTGTGGAGTGGTGGGACCTTGAGAGCTGTTGTCACCTTTTGTGAACCACAGTTTGAGTTCTCCTCTTCCCTTAGCTCTCTAGAATATGTGGTGTCTGGCCTGTCGCTCTTGGGATTTGAAAGTTTGCTGGCTGTCTTTTGGGATCAGAAAGGCTGGACACATCTATATTATAAGAATACCAACCATTGTAGACCAACATCTTACCAGTGATTTTAATGACTAAAAATAATGCAACTTCAATGCATTATTCAGGACTGATCACTTAAATCTTGTTTTTACACTGTCTTACTTTTTAACTGAGGCCATGGCTTGAGATGATAAATACTACATGAAAAGCTATCTCCGCATTGTTCCTGGCAGAAATTACTAGAAGGATGTTGAGAAAACTCATTATTAATAATCATAGTGTAGAAATTTGTTTGAATTACTTATGATTTGAATCTCAGTTGGAAGGGTTTGTCATGATTTCTTTTTCTACCAACCCTTTCTTTCAGTTGTCTGGTGGAAAATGGAAGGCAGGGTCACCAAGAGAAACTGGGACTGTTTAGGGCCTGTAGATGGCATTATGACATTACTGCATTTCTGTTGACTAGCTCTGAACGCATTAAAAATTATAAAGTACCAAGAGGTCATAAAGGTGTATAGCAGCTGTGTCACAGCTGATGAAGTTACATGACTGCCAACCAGCATCATTTAAATCCCCTAAAATATATCGGGTGCAATGCTTAGCTGCAGTTCAGTGTCGTAAGTGAATGCCATATAACCTATGAGTAATGTACCGAGTAATGCAATCTAACTGTTTCTCAGGAGAATTTGGCTGTGGTTTTAGTCAACTAAGATTAGCAATTGGCAAATCAAAACTGGAAGTCTTTGTGTAGTCAACAGTGGAAAAGGCCAAGACGTACCTTAGGGCCTTCACTGTACTGGCATACAGAAAGCAAAATGACCTGGCTATGTTACACTACTGATATTATGTCCTGGAAGTACCAAAGATATGCCACTAGAATATTATCGCTTTCTTTTTTTCTTCTCAGAATGCAGGACAGAAAATGAAGACGCAGCTAAAAATGGAAACATATACTTAAAGAAATGTAGGATTCAGCTAGCATGCTCTCCTTCCTTCTGTGAATTAAGTTTCAGGTCAGTAGTCTGTAACAAATCCTCTGTTCCAGTGGGAGACAAGCTAGTGCATTGCAACACAGAAACCAGACTACCTTTTAAAATGCTTGTAAAAATGAGATTATATCTACCATGATACATAAAAGTATTTAACACATTAAATCAATAATATTTTTCTGAGATTAACCTATCCTATCTTATTCAAAGGACATACCCTTTCAGCAGAGATCAGCTGCACTAAAATTACCCTCAGCAAGCACAGTAAACGCTGAAATAATCATTATGATCTGAGATGAAAATTGTACTGTAGAGCTTATTTAAAACTAAAAGCTTTCTTTTATGTTCCAAATATGTTTATAGTTTGGTAGTATTCCTTACCATAGTGTTAATAGCTGAAATTGTAAGCAGCGTTATGTTATATATATCAAGTATGGCTGGGGAGTAATGGAATTGCTTACCATAGGGAATTAAATTCATGGTATCAAACTGACTGTTCTTCAGTTGTAGCGTGGGGGTTACACACATTGAACAGGGGGTTGTTTTGCATCAACCACAGGCATATTTGTATAACGCAGACCCAATGCTGTGGTCTAGTTTTCTACCAGAAGCAAAGTCCTATCCCTATGCTTTTTGATAAGGTCACCGATAATGTGTCAGAAGAATTAAATGGTCCTGTTGAGCCAGAACCGAGCGAAATACAACTGGTAATCATAGCAGAATCACTAGTGCCCTGCTGTGGAAGGAAAAAAAATCTTTATAGATTAGGTGATTGTTAACCAGAAGTCGTATCCATGTTGCATATGGACATTTGTCTACATGAAACAATTATGTTTTCAGTGTTTCCACACAAGATTTTCACAAGATTAGGTTTACCTGAGATGATTTTTTTTCCTGGTGTCCTTTGAGCCATGTCTCCCAGCTGACAAGATGCTCTTGAAACTATTAGAGCTTTCTGCCTTTGAAACGTGGACTTGTATTCCTGGTTCACACACAGAGAACTGGAGCAATGAACTCTGTAGGAGCATGAATCCATAACAGTGAGTTAATTGCTGTTAGGAGAGACCTCGAAAACACATCTCTGTATAACAATAAGCACAACCCATCCTCCATGCACTACAGTGGTTCCCTACGGAGTGCTGAATAGGTAGACCAGAACTTGCATGTGTCTGTCTTAGCAGCTCTGTTGGCTTTTTCATATTCAGCTGTCTGTCTTGCATATGTGAGGAAACATTGCTTCCTATGAACAAAGTCTGTAATCTTGGACAGCATTATCTTGGTTAAATTCAATGTGGATTCTTTTGCCAGCTGATAGGTTAGCAATACATAGTCATTAAAAGTGTGGGGTATATCTAGAGTGAAGGGAAATGAATGCTCAAAAGAGTTGTATTTGATTTTGCTTGTATTGACACTATTTATGACTATACCTGTTAAAAGCCTGTTTTGCCTATTACTCATTTTATGCATTTTAGGAAAACTGTTTTGAAATGTACAGTGCAATTTTCTTCTCAGACAGAGGGTTAGTAAATGTTTTGCTGTGAGAAATGGAGTTTGCCTGCATGACAGATAGTGAGTTTGTGCCTGAGCATGGTGATTGTGTCTTAATGTTATGTTTCTTGTGGTGCGACTTAGCTGAAATACAGCCGAGTTTTGTGATCCACGTCTGGCACTGAACAACACTGCTTCTCTGCTGTCTATGAATCTGTGCAATTTAATCAGTGAGGATGAGTCTCGAAACTTCAAAACCATTTCGATCAAGAAGTCCTTTTCCTATGTCAAATACAACTGCAACAATTAAATAGTATATACAGAACAGTATGTAACAGTTCTTGCATACCCACACGTGGTCCAGATGACTTCAGTGTTGACTGCTTTGAGCACCCACTCTTAAATTTGTTTTGAATAGATTCTGATGATAATTTTATTACCTCTCTAAGATCATAATTTAGAACAATGAAGCAGGCATTCATGAATGAGTAATAATTAGACTGAGGTATTTACACTCTGCTTCTAATGAAAGACACAAAATAAGATATTTACTAACAATTATAGGGAAACAATCTAAACAGCTCCTCTATCATATTGAAAAACATTGGGAAACTGAGGAGAACAAGGTCCATCTTAAATTACTAGTGCTACCTTTAGTGCTAAATTACTTAAATTACTAGCAATATCTTAGAGGTTCTGTCATTCATCAGTTTCATCTGTCATTCATCTGTCATTTATCAGTTTCTTCTTCCCCTTCTTTCCCTGCTGTCTACAGCCTAGGAGTCAACCTGGTAGGGGAAATCTTCAGCTCCTGCCATTCAGTGACAGAAGTTCAAATGAGTGGCAGTATCCCCACTGCCTGGAATGGATGCCATTTGTCTTTGGAAGTGGGTGGCTGCAAACATGTAACCACAAAAAACTCTTAAAAGTTTTTTTCTCGGGTTTCCCCAGTTCTGTCTTGATATCTCCCACTACTTTCTGATGCCACTATGGTCATCTGAGCTCAGTCTGACTCTCTATCTTATTTATTTTGTTTCTGCTGCAAAGCACTTCTCCATAACCATAGCCAGGCACTGCTGTACAGAGACAGGGAAATGGTGTCCTTGAAATTAAAGATGTTCTACCGCACAGTCTCTGAAAGCAGCAAACATCACTAACTGCCTTCTTCTCTCCCCCACCACAGCTCACGTATGGCGTGTGGGCCTTCACTTCACCAAGAAACCAACACTCAGATCTGCAAATCCACCAAGCAGCAAAAAATGTGAATTAAAGCAACAGTACCTAAAGAGGAGAAGATTGCAATTTTCTGTGCAGAGAAAAATAAAAAATCCCAGAGATATGCCCAGTCCCCTCAGTCAGAACATGTTTTCAGGTACCTGGGAAAAGACACAAGTTTTGGAAACCACAAGTGACACTGCCAAAACAGGGCTTGCTGCAGCCCTTAAACATGGTCCTATTAAAACCATGGACTTGGACACAGCAAAAAAAACCCTGCAGGCTTCCAAAAGAAGTGTTAATTTTCAAGGCATGAATCGAGCCTTTTCCTCTCAAAATGCTGACTGCAAATTCCAGACTTGCCTGAAACTCATTCCTAGGTAAGGTGTGGAACCTTGAAAGAAGGTCAGTGCAATACCTTCAGTATTCTTCTCTAGAGATGTAACTGTTTTCATGAAAATTTAGAACCACAAAATGGTTGAGGTTGGCAGTAACCTCTGGATGTCATCTAGTCCACCTCTCCTGTTGTAGCAGTGTCACCTGGAGCAGGTTTTTCATGACCATGTCAGATGGCTTTTTAATATCTGCAAGGATGAAGTGTCCACCACCTCTCCAGCAACCTGTGTTGGTTCCTGGTCACTCTCACAGCAAAAAAATGTTTCTGTATGTCCAGAATTTTCTCCCATATCTGCTTTACTTTCTTCAGAGATATTTGCATTTTGTAAGAACAGAGGCATATTTTCTTTTGCAAATATAGAGAGAGGCAAATATAGATCATGAAATGATAGATTGATGGCTAGACAAATGATCAGGTGTGAGAGCGCAATACAGACTTTGCCAGCAGGCACACTCGTGACTCAAAGAAGGAGATCCTCTGGATCTCCCCACAAGTCCAGTCCTCAAAAAATTTAGGCAAATAGCCTCCATTTAGCTCCCTGTCTTCCTTGTCTAGTACCAAGACTATGCAGAGCTGATTTCTCCCCGTCGTTCCTGGGGTTTCATGGTCATTGCAATCTCCTGCTTTCCTCTTGGGAATGGCTAGAGAAGGAAAGGGGATGTATTTGAGGTCCCACACATATAACAGCCGCTTGCCAGCTTTTAACTTAAGTCGTAAAAGAGAGTCTCTCTCACTGACATATTATTCAGCTTCATAGGTCTCTTTAATACAGCTTCATGACAGTACCATCCTCCTTTTGGTATTTTTGTGAATTTAGTTACTGCTGCCAACAAAAACCCACTTTCTTCCCCCACCAAGTTAGAAAAAGGAATGAAGCTGCTAGGGAAGATCTGTAGGCTGTTTTTCAGGCACAAGTAAGTACAAGATATGCTATTTGAATATAAGAAATAAACTTTTTTTTACTGTGAGGGTGGTAAAACACTAGAGGTAGGTAGAGAAAAACTTTGTAATATTCAAAGTCTGACTGGAGATGGTCATGGGGAACCTTCTGTAAGTGATCCTGCCTGCAGCAGGAGTTTGACTGATGACCTCCAGAGGTACATTTCTAGCTCGGCTGCTCTGTATTCCTGTGATTCTCTCACACTTCAGATGTATTTCAGATCTGTTCACCTCTGCACAAGAGTCTGGGCTTTCAGCTCCGGTCAAAAGCTCTTCTAACTACTGACTTTTCCCTACAATATTATGCAGCACCTAATACAGTACAATCTTGATTTTTTCTGGGCTTTGGGCTCTACTATAATAGCAGTGTTTTTGATGGTTTAGTTTCTTAAATGACATGTTCACTTTTAAGTATTTTTTTGTAAGGGCAAGGTAACACAAATCACAATGTCTCCAAATTTATCCTGTTTATATAATAATATTTATATATCATATATTTATATAATGAAGTTAAGTAACTGCATTAGATATATAAAATACTAAACTATATTTATTCTCAATGTAGTTTATACCCTTCTTTCCACAGGGACTTTAAAATTTTTTATTAGCACCATGACCATTTTACCTTTAAGATTGAAAGGTGATATATTTTTTCTCAAGCCATGAGTCTTTTGTCATTGCTGTGGGATTTTTGGTGTGGGTTTTGTCTGTGTGTGGGTTTTTGTTTTGTTTTGTTTCATTTCATGAACAATATGGAGAAATAAAAAAGCAAGAATAGTGCCTTTGTGATAATTTTCTTTACAAGTCAATTTAGTCCAACAGTACTTAAATTACTCGCTTAAGAAGCATGTTAAGCATGAATTTGACAGGGACATATATGTGTGTGGCATGGAAATTTCAGCTTCCATTGTGTAGAGAAGACCCTAGGAAGAAAGCTACTAGGGAAAAGAGATTGTTTTCTTTGCTTCTTTTCTGTGGTTGAGTTATAAATTACTTTTAAAATTAGCTTTTCCTGTGTAAGTTTCTCTAGGAAAATTTTGCAGGATGCCAAAATATCAAAATATTGTATCAAAAATAGTGTGTCCAGCAGGACCAGTGCAGAGACCATCCCCCTGTACTTGGCACTGGTGAGACTATACCTCAAATGCTCAGTTTTGGACCCCTCACTGCAAGGAAGACATTAAGGAGCTGCTTTCTGTGCTGTGGTCTAGTTGCCAAGGTGGTGATGGATCAAAGGTTGGACTCAATGATCTTGGAGTCTTTTCCAACCTGAATGATTCTATGATTCTGTAGTTCTGTAAAACTGGGCATCCAAAAAGACTAGACCTGGACTCTAAGAGAATGGCATAAAGTTACACTGGATACCATCAGTAAGTGCCGAAGCAGGAAACACAGTAGAAGTGAAATAAACTGTATCTGCCACACTCTGCACATAATGCTTCTTCCTCTCATTGATGATTATCACATTGGGAAAAAACATTTCCATATCTCATCCACCTGATGAGACAATAGGCAGGAGACAGGAAGCAATAAGGGAACCACCTACGTTAGTCAGTCCAAGCTGTCTTTACAGACTGTGGAAAGAAACTGGCACTGCTATGAACTAATTTGATTTAAGTTAAAAAATTGAAATAGTTTGAACACTGCTTAGGACACATCCCAAGGATTTCAAGAATGTAGAAGAGCTTTTGCTATTCATTGATAAAATTCTGGCTGCTCCTGCAGCTGGAATAGTCTTTTAAATTAAACAACAACAAATGCTAGATATTTACTGTTGCAATATGGGTAACAATTCGTGGAGAAGCAGGGAAGTATACTGGTTTATTTCTATTGAGGTCTATTTTTTAAAGGAAAAAAGCCTGCATACATAAACAAAAAAGTATTAAATAATCCTAATTAGTTTTCTTTCCTTTGCTTCAGCAGACCTGAGAGGTGAAAACATTCTAACAGAGATTAATATATTAGGAACCAAAATGAGGGTAGCATGGGCAGTTTTTAATTAGCTTAAATCAGCTTCTATCTGCTTGTTTCATTATGTATTGTATTTCATGTATCTATATGTGTTTTATCTTTCACAGTTTGTAAATGGTATATATGTATAAGTAGTATGCAATTTATAAATTATAATTGGTTGTATATATAACTTCACTGAAATTGGCTCACTAGTGATAGTAATCAGTCAGTATTTGACAATAGAATCAGCCTCTCATCCAAAAGTACTGGAAATTAAAAAGCAGATTCCTAGACAACATCTTCGGTAGTAATGCAAAGGTTTTCCTGCCTTCACTAGTTGTAAATGAAAAATTAGAATGGAAACTAATTACTCAGACCAGACGTGAGGTTCTGGGAAGTATATGACGACAACAGAGTTACCATTAGATTGTTCTTTCCTCCTTCTATTTAGGACGGTGAGTAACAATGTCAATGTTATGCAAAATCTCTCAGATTTATTTACAGACCAACAGAAGGTCAAGGCAATTCCATCCAAGCAGCAACTCCAAAAAGCAACAGAAAACTGAATTTTTTTAGACTACAGAAGCAGTACTTTCTAGCTCTCCAGAGAAATTTCCTCCCTCTACTTGGTCAACGTTGTTCACTTCCGACTCTGTTCCCTCTGATGCCACACTCTCTTTCCAAGCAGTGCATGCCTAACCTCTTCCCTTCTTTAGGGCTGTAAATCTATTTAAAACCACAAGGTGACCTGATTCCCTGCACTGTATTCCTTCACAGTGACAGGTGTTCTTCCAGGTTGTGAAAGGGTCTTAAGTATTCGGTTCTAGTAAAAACACTTCTGGCATCCACTAATTCAGTATTCTTTTCTGTTTCAGCCATTGATATGTTACTCTACTGGATGGGGCATTCCCAGCATTCCTCCCAAATCTCACCTGTCTTGTCTAGTTGGACTGCATGGTCTTGGGGGAGGAACACTCCTGCTCATGAAGTACAACGTCTATCATAACTCGTCTGTAATCTCAGATGGAACTGTTGTGTGGGGATAAAACATATGGACTTTGTCTAGATTGCAAAACATTCCACAGATACAATATAGGATTACTCAATCCTTGGTTACTCCTCAGGATCACGTCTATAGAAACTATATTCAGTTAGAACAACTGCTTCAAAGTAACTACAAATTCTAAAAATTGAACTACTTAATAAATATTTTGTGAAAAGGTATTTCAGAGTCATGGTTATTGTATATATGCATTCACAGTGTTGAATCACATAAGCATTTGCCGTTGGTTTGACCCAACATATATGTACACATATGTCTTTGCATAGTCAACTCAAATATATGTTTGTGCGTATGGCATACAGTAAGAATGAGCATGCACATAATGTTTTGAAGTACCTGTGGATTATTTTGTCCATTAATTTCACAGCTAGCTTAGCTGTTGCTGTAGCAACAGAGAATCCAGTGTAGACATCTCTCAGATCAGATAGAATGATTCATCTCAGGTCAAGCCCGACAGATATGATATCATCGCTGTTTCTTTCAATGTTTGTAGGCTTATAAAAATAGAACATTTATTTTGTAGGCTTATACAAAGAGAATATTAATTTTGGTTTTGATAATGATATAAAAATACACTACTTTTTGTACATAGGTTATTGCTTTAAACCCTCACTACTCCCCTTCTCTGTGCACTGAAAGTCATAGTTCTTGCCTTTTGAGGCTGGTAATATCTGAATGCATTGTGTTCCTGCTGAGCTTTTATGGTGCTCTATATGCATCACATATCTTGTTTAGAGCAATAATCTGGCACTAAACCATCACTAGTCAGTTGGTCTGAATATAATAGTCTGTCACTTCTTCGCCTCAGGCCAGTGATGCCATGTGACATGACTTTACTAACTTATCACATTCTATCAAGTATTCTTGGGCTAATTATTCCAGTTCACACCATCTGCATCACTGTATGACTGAAGGTACACAAATATTTCCACTTGTTTTGTGTCATGGTGATTAATTTCTTTAATTATACAAAAATAACTGTTCCAAGGGAAAAAAAAACCTCAGTTCAAATAATTCAAGGATACATCTATTACGTACCTTGGATTCAGTATTTCATTACTTAGGTACTTACATTACTTAGGTGAATAACCTAGAAAGTCAGTTCAGGGCAAAGAAGCACTACATACCTCCTTCTGTGAAGCTGGCTGTGTATGGTGTTTTGGTTAAAATGGATAGAAATGTACAGTAAATATTTAGAAAATATATGGATACTGGAAGTTTGTTGCAATCAGTCTAGCCCTTTGATTAGCAGTGGAGTAGGAGATGAATGAGGGCACGCTTCCCAACAAAATTCGAACATGTTTTGTTATGATAAAGAGGGGAAGGGGCAGTCATCTTCGTGGAGGACAGGAACTAGCAGAAGGTGTTTCTTAGAGCCACATCTGGAGATCATAATCCATTCTTGAAAAGAATATTTGATCAAACTCAGATCCATTTGATGAAAAGTAGACATGTACCTTTAAACTAGTCACCCTAAGTGCCTTCTTTAGTAAAGGAGAAAGGAGTTTATCTAATCCTAAATAGCATATCTAAATAGGTCAGTTGACTAAGTTGAGAAGATGGGAATATAAGAATAACAATAGAGCTAAAGTGCAGAAGTTCACCAGTTAGCATTTTCTCTGAATTTTGTGGATGAGCCACCATTGCCAGGAAGGTGATTTCCCCTCATGTTCAGGTGGAACTTCCTGTGCATCAGTTTCTTCCCATTGCCTCTTGTCCTATTGTTTTCACCACCAAGAAGAGCCTGGCTCCATCTCTTGGAATCCTCCCTTCAGATACTTGCATATGTTGATGAGGTCCCTCCCAGCCATCTCTTCTCGAGACTGAACAGGCCCAGCTCCCTCAGCCTGTACTTGTAAGAGAGATGTTGCAGACCCCTCATCATCTTTTTCACAGTCCAAGGGAAAGTCTTCCTCCCAACATTCCTTTACCCTGCGCTCCTGGGTAAGAGATTTCTGAGGGATGGTCTTGTCAGAGAAGACCAATGCAAAGAGGACATTCAGTAACTCTGACTTCTCTGGGTTGTCTGTTACCAGGATCCCCCTCCGTTTAGTAATGGGCCCACATTATCCTTTGTTTTCCCTTTTGTTATTGATGTATTTGAAAAAGTCCTTCTTCTTGTCCTTGACATCCTTGTCCAGATTTAATCACAGACAGATCTTGGCCTTCCTTGTCTCATTTCTACTCTGACTATCTTTCTCTCTATATTCATTTCAAGTGGCTTGATCCTGATTCCATCTCCTGTATATTTTTTGCTTATTCTTGAGTAATGACAGGAGTTCTTTATTCATCCATATGGGCCTCTTGCCCCCCTTTGTTTATTTCTTGCTCAAGAAGATTGTTTTTGAGATTGGAGAAAGTGATTCTTGAATATCAACCAGCTCTCAGACCCCTCCTCCCTGCAGGACCCATCCCCACGGGATTCTTCCAAGAAGATCCTGGAAGAGGCTAAAGATAGTTTTTCTGAAGCCAGTGATTGAATCTTACTTGCTGCCATGCATCCTCCTCACACGATACTGGACTTCACAATCTCGTGATTGCTGCATCTAAGGCTGCCCCCAACTTTAAATCTCCGGCAAGGCCTTCACTGTTTGTTAGATAAGGTTGAGAAGCACATTCTCCTTCCTACTCTTGGTAGTTCCACTCGGTGCCTGCTCTTTCTCCCTTATCCTATGGTGTTCGGTCTCTTTTGAAGATTTTGATGACTGATTGCAGGAATCTTCTCTAGAAATTTTATAAACAGCATTCCATTACCAGTAGTTGCAGAGTATCTAAAAAATATTTCTACTTACAACTTAGTAAGCAATTTTGCAGACTTCCTCTGGTTTTGAGAAAGTCTTCATAACATTGAAATGGGAATAAAATCATAGAAATGTGTTCATGTTCTCCCATTCTTTTTAACACTGTTTGCTTTCAGTTTTGTTATCATTATCCAACTTTCCCATTACCACCCTCATCTCAAAAATATCAGCCAATGGGGCTAATCATTTTGTTAGGGGCTACAGATCCAAAGTTTAAAATCTATGACAGCTAGTATAATGTGCATACTGCTATGACAGTTTAAACAAAACTGATGTGTAGCTCCAGAGAATAAAATTTTAGCTTGATCTAACACAGAAACAAATTGATAAATTAGTTGGAAAGCATAGAGCCATATCTCTAAAATATCTCTAACTCCTGCCTGAAAGTGTATTTACTGGAAATAATTGCATAGAACCATAAAATTGAAAACTTGACTTATGTAGCTATATAGTTCTGTGCAAACATATTTTTTTATAATCATGTTACAAAGTGCTGTACTAGCTTAGATATGCCCATCTGAATACATTTTACAGCATTGGAATTGTGTACTACACTTGTGTTACTGTGAAGAAATGTTCATAGTAGACAAAGTTCTTAGGTATAGAGGTTACCATCACCTCACCAATTTTTTAATTGACATACGTAAGTTGTGAAATAACCAGAGAAGCCATAATTTACAAGGTTGGATGTTACTGGCCCATGGATGACCCCATGCTGGAGCAGGTGGATATGTGAATGAGGCTGTGGCCCTGTGGGAAGCCAGCGCTCAAGCAGGCTCCTGCAGATTGGCGGACCCACGGAAAGAGGAGCCAACACTGGAGCAAGTTTGCTGGCAGGTCTTGTGATCCTGAGTGGGACAATACTGGAACAGCCTGTTCCTGAAGGACTGCATCCCTGGAAAGGATTCGCACTGGAGCAGTTCACCCATGCTGGAGAAGTTCATGGAGGACTGTCTGTAATGGGAGGGACTCCACGCTGCAGCAGGGGAAGAGTGTGAGGAGTCCTCCCCCTGAGGATGAAGGAGTGGCAGAGACAACATGAACTGACTGCAACCCGTGTTCCCCGGCACCCTGCACAGCTGAGGGGAGAAGGTAGAGAATTTGTGAATGAAGTTGAGCCTGGGAAGAAGAGAGGGGTAGGGGACTGGTTTTTTATGACTAGTTTTTAATTCTCATTGTCCTACTCTGATATGATTGGCAATTTCCCCAAGCTGAGATTGTCTGACAGTAACTGGTGAGTGATCCCTCCACATTTTTGTGTTGAGCAAGGAGCCTTTTGTTATATTTTTCCTCTGTCTGTCCACCTGGGAGGTGTCCAGCCAGGGTCCACCCACCACAGATGTTCACATGCAGATATGTGCACAGAAAGGTGCCTTGCAACTTGTTGCTTCTCCTCCAGACACCACCAGTTTGTTCTTCAGAGCCCTAAGTGCATCGACACTCCCTGACAACTTTTAGCTGCTTGAGCTTATGTACAGCTACAGAAAGCACAACAGGTGGTTCTGGATGTGAAACTGTTGTGTGAAGAAAGCGAGAAGCCTTAGTGGGGGTGATCCTCCTTCCCACAGGAGCGGGTTTTAAGCTAAGACTCTAGCCCTTGGCTCCTGCCTGAGATGAATTCAGGTTGCCTGTTCCTGGCCACACACTTGCTGATTCAGACCCTGACCCCAATCCACAGGTCATGAATTTAATCATGCATTATAAGAGGTCTTTTACATCTCTATATTTATATATTTGGGGAGGAGAGGGAAAGATGGCAAGAAAGCCACTGAAATAGGCAAAATCTGTCATAGTATTAATTTTCCAAAAACCTTTCCCAACAGAGTAGGCCCATAGAAATTCCAGCTGTGTCTCATAATCTTTGTGATTATTTGCATTCTTAAGTAAACACAAGTTTCAGCCATGGTTTTATTATTGGTTTTATTTTTTATTATTAATTTTTTCTTTTCATTACAGTCTTCACCATAAAGCCAGTGAAATCTATATACAATTCTCCTTATTTATTACAGGCTATGTTCCTTTCTGTTATCACATTCATTTATCATGCCATAGATTCTCTGCCACCTCCACCCAGGATACAGGTTACTTTCTATCCTCTCCTGCCTGGTGAGTGTTACCTGGTTTTGGTTGATGTTACTCAAAATAAAGCTACTATTCAAATAAGAGAATTGTACATTACACACTTTTCATTTACCGTATTCGGCTGGAGACTTTCAGCATTACTTTCTCTGTAATGTAAGTCAGATTTCGTTTGTCACCTACGGTACAGGAGTTATTCTGGGGAACTCTGCCACAGAAGCCATGATAAGAAGTAATAAAACATGTCAAACTCATACAGGAAAGGGTCTAATCAAATGTGACTTAAAAGAGTTTATATAGAATCTATTTTCACCTGGAGCTTGATGGGCTGACAGTAATGATTATATGTACTTGAGTGAAGAAAGGTTCCAAAGGGTATACTGTTATTCCATCTTGCCAATTGAAATATGGTCGTAAGTGGGAAAAGATCACATATTTATGGATTTGTAAATAAAGTGAATAGTTTCTTATTACCAGTTCAATCCTTTTCTCCAAATAATGCATGATCTTCTGTATAAAATTGAAATTTCATGTAGTTGCAAACCAGAAGGTTTTTGGCACACAATGACTGCCAAATTCTGGGCAGTGCTATCTATATTTTAACAATAATGCCTGCAGAAATAAAGTTATATGTAAAATTGCATGCAAAACCTCACCTTTAAATATTTTCCCATTTTGGACTCTAGAGCAGTAATCTTGCTCAATCTGCTTATACTTGAGAGACTATAGTTACAGAGAAGGTTGTGGTTAAGACAGAGAAATGTGTCTCCCTGTCACAGCAGATGTTTGTTTGGGTTCCAGTCCTCTTAATGTGAGGGACAGAGAAGTCTGTGGAACAGTACTTTATTTTGCCAGCCTCCAGATTTTATAGCGGTAAATATAAAACTACTAAATAAAATCTATAAGATTTGAGGATTATTAAAACCTAATGTACAGATTTTGCCATTTGCTTCCAACCTTCCCTTTATTGATTCTGTAATTTTGTTGATTCCTTTTATTGATTTTAGTGGAATTTCTCACGCTGGAGATGCACTAGACGTATCCACAACATTAGGGACTAGGTTCTGCCTTCGGAGATGTATTTATGGTAGAACAGAAGAGTTCCTTCACGCAGTGAGCAAGAGTGTTTCAGGCCCCAGCACCAGTGTGCCTGGCAGGTATCTGGTCTGAGTCTCCGTGGTCAAATGGAAGGAAGGTCAGTAGGGGGAAAATTGAAGAGCTGTCTCCTTTCAGAGCAAGTAAAGAACCTAGCAAGTTTTCTGGGTCATGTGTATGCAAGAGGTGTGAGGTAGGGGAGAGAAGCATTTCTGTGTCTGCCAAGAGGATAGATTCAGAGAAACTGAAAAGGAGAGAGAATCCAGAAAAGGAAGCTGTGAAGTCCATCCCTTGTGAGTTATGATAAAGACTCCCCTCTACCTCTGTTGTGGACAATTGGATATATATGATTGAAAAATCTGAATAACCTGGACTAAGGAGTAGAAAATCAGCTTTGATTGTCCAGGAAAGGAGGGATTGCCTGTGTCAACAGTGGCAGTTGAAAGGTACAGCAGAAGCTGAAAATTCCTTGTCTCATATCTATTTATCACAGTTCCCACCTGATGCACAGACTCTCCCTGCCTTGTCCTACAAAATCCTGACAAGCTGCTAGAACATCTTCTGCCCCAAGCTGCATTACACTTGTGGAAATTTGTCTTGTAGAGGGGAGGTGAAAATGTTCAGGTTGCTGCTTAGGATTTTTATTTTTCCTGGAAAGAGGAAGGATTTTATTTTGGCTGAGGGCCAAGGCTGAAACACTTTCTATCCTTGAACAGACTTTTTTAGAATGGTGGGAAAGAGGCAATAGCAGACTGAAAATACAGTTGCCTGGACATGCTCCTTACGACTCTCTATGAATTCTCCAAATCAGCAGCCCTGCAGGAGCAAATGAGGTTATGTGGTTATCAACGTTCTTCTTGAATATTTTTCTATTTTATTTTAGTATTTCCTTCACATGGCTGAGGAAAAACAAAGGTAGTTTCTCTTTCACTTGAAAACATTTTCATTTTTGCAGGACAGGTAATATTGCTAAAGGTTCACTACTAAATTTTAAAGGAATTATAGCTATTACTTGAGTCTCTTTTTGCTATAGATCTCAGTGTCTTATCATAACTTGCATCCTTGGAACTAGCATGTTGTTATAGTGCTCTGATTTATCCACTGCACTTTTTTTGGGCTAGCTTTTATTCCACATAAATATCCATTTGTTTCGTGATGTTATATGTTTGCCTGCCTGTGCATTTGAGAGCCAATGACAAAGCCACAATGCCCTGGAATCAGCTTTGCTTCTTCTCGTGACTGAAGCTGTTGTAAGGACTTAAAGAGCACCATCGTCTGTCTCAAACACTGTCAAGGCCACAGAAGGAACTTGCCAGAAGAGAATCCACCATAGCTGGAACTTGAGATAAGTGCAGAAAGGAGGAATTTTTGACAGGAAGGTGCTGATTCCAGGCCTGGTGGAGGTGACATCTGGTTAATACACAGTAGGCTGTAAAATAAAGACAAGAGATCTCTGGGGGAAATGGTGTTGCTACTGATGCTGGAATCAATTGTCTGTAGCTGCCTGTAACTGTATCTTCCAGGCTTTTCCTCCCATGGATCAAGGAATTAAAGGTAGGACAACTGCCTAGGTTGGAAATGGATTGGTGGGGAGAGGGAATGTGTCCAATGAACACAACCATGGCCTAAAGAGGCCCAGGCACAAGATAGTCTCTTATCTCTTTTCAGTTTGTTCCAGACTTTTCTGTGATGAGCAATGTGAGGTAAAGCACAGGTGTTGATTTTTTGACGGGATACCCTTCTTTCTCGGACCAGGGTAGAAGAGAGCAGAGGAGGCTGCTGTTCTGCAAAGTTCTTTATTTCATAGTCTCATAGTTTCTTGAAGGCAGAGTTCGAAGGGGGTTACATGATAAAGCCAAGCAGCAACAGCAGCAGCAGCAAAACAGCAGGCAGCATAAAACATCTTCTTCTAATTTCCAATAATGCCTTATTATTCGTATAT